>CM062216.1:1435000-1812500 GCA_031216445.1 Lateolabrax maculatus
TACTTTATGTTGCTTTTTAGTCGATGGTTTACGACCGGAAAGGACCGAGACCATTACTAAGAAGAAATGCAGCCTATACACTGTAGTATTTACACAAACACACACACACACACACACACACACACACACACACACACACACACACACACACAGAAGTTAAAGTTTAACACTGCAATACTGCTACTGTATATTTGCAAGTATTTGGGCATGTAGACACGTTAGACAGATTAGTTTAGACTTTTTTAAGCCTGATCATTATCTGGGTTTTGTTGAGCTGAGTGAACCTGATAGTGTTGCCAGTTTAAAAGTGAATCACATCACTGTCAGAGGAATCAGGAGGGACTTGTGAGAGGCAGATTGAAAAAAGAAAGATCACCTGTCTGATATAATTGTTGATGTTAAAGTATTTAATATTGTAAAGTGTTCCCATCTTTTTAATTTTTTTTAAAGACCAGGGTTAAATTAGTTAGTATGTTCTTTGCCTAATATCAGTTTGTTGATACATGTTGTGGGACCAGGTTTGTTTTTTTATTAGCCTGTTAACTTCTAGTGTTAAGTTTTCCCTAAAATTTCTTCTCAGATATATTTAAAAGGGTAGCTTTTGTAATTTAGTGGTACACATCCATAAAGTTGAGACTAAAAAGGAAAAAAAAAAAGAAGATTAATAATTGGCAAGATCTATTGCAGCAGAGGCCAAGTTATTTATTTATTTATTTATTTATTGAGTCACAAATAAGAGAATTTGATTACTACAGTACATTGATGGTTAAAAATTATGGTATTGAAACTCAGTGACAGACCGCCGATATTAAACAGCAAACACATCTAGCAGTGACTCACTCGTGTTGTGTCCTCTCCTCAGTCTCCACCCAGAGAAGGCAGCCAGGGTGAACTGACTCCGGCCAACAGCCAGACCAGGATGAGCACTAACATGTGAGACGGAAGTCTTCTTCAAAGTCTGCATGCTGACTCTGCTGACAACAGCCACAGACTGGAGGAAGGATCACCCAGTCATTCACACCAACCCCCAACCACCCCACCTCCTGTTTCTCTGCTAAAGACAGAAACAACACACAATAGAAAGACTTGAATGTTCCAAAATAATCTCTTTTTCTCTGTCTCACAGGATTGTGTGTGTGTGTGGGGGGGGTGTTAGTCTGATGACCTGGATTTTTGGACAAGAAGAAAATGTGTTTAGATGAAAGCTCGGCACTTAAGCTGTACTTTTTTGGTAGGAGATGCACTTTGCTCTGCTTACACATGATAGAGGCCTCATTAACCGATACAAGATTTTAAAATAAAAACACCTACCAAAACAAAAACACTCACTGGTTCCTTTTATGCATTAGCTTTTTTGTCAATGGAATATTCAACCAATAGCTGGAATTTATAGGGATGGATAGGATGGCACTCCAGTGTGTAATGCATACATGCATTTAACATAATGTATGTATGTATGTATGTATGTATGTATAAATAAAACTAAAAGGCTGCTGCTCTGTCAACCCCTTCTAGCTGCAGTTTGAGCTGGCAGGTTTAAACCTGTGTTGTGGAATAAAATCACATCTGTTAAACCCCACTGCTGTGTTCTCCAAGCTGCAGTGCTTCACACCTACACCTGTGGTTGTAGAAATCACCTAAATGTCATTAGAGGTCACTGTATCAGAGGTTTAAGTTACACCTGTTGCAGTCCTGGTTTAACTGAGGTTTAAATCAAAAAGTTAATTATAGGGGCATATTTCTACAGCTGAAATAATTTTATTAATTTCTATAAGTTCAAATCTTTAACTCTTGTACGATACCAAAGATGATACCAAAGGCTCTGTGTCAGCCTGGCAACAGTGCTGAAAAGAAACCTAGGGTTGTTCTTATGTTCCTCTATTAGTGAGGAGTAATAGGCTCCTCTGGCATTACGGAGGGCCTTCCTGTATGTTCTAAGACTATCTTGCCAAACTAAATGAGATTCCTCCAGTTTGGTGGAACGCCATTTCCTTTCTAATTTTCGCGATGTTTCTTTTAATTTGCGGGTTAAGGAGTTATAGCATGGAGCTAACCTCTTTTGTTTTATCATCTTTTTTTCATAGGGGCAATAGAATCAAGAGTCGTTCGCAGCGAGCCTGCAGCACTATCAACAAGATGATCAATTAGGGAGGGATAAAGTTAGCACAGGAGTCCTCCGTTACATTGAGACATGGCATTGAATTAAATGCCGATGGAATCACTTCTTTAAATTTAGCTACAGCACTATCAGACAGGCATCTACTGAAGGAATGTTTGCCTAATGGCCTGTAGTCCAGTAATATGAATTCAAAAGTTATTAAATAATGGTCTGATAAGACAGGATTTTGTGGGAAGACTGTTAAATCTTCAATTTCGATTCCATATGACAGAACAAGATCGAGGGTGTGGTTAAAACAGAGAGTGGGTTTGTTTACACTCTGACAGCAGCAAATCGAATCTAATAGTGAGATAAACGCAGAACTAAGACTATCATTATCAACGTCCACATAAATATTAAAATCACCTACAATAATGACTTTATCTGTTTTGAGGACTAAACTTGTTAAAAACTCTGAGAATTCTGCTAAAAATTCAGAATACGGACCAGGAGCACGGTACACTATGACAAATAGAATTGGCTGTACAGTTTTCCACGTTGGGTGTGAAAGACTAAGAACAAGACTTTCAAATGAGTTAAAACTAATTTTAGGTTTAGGGTTGATTACTAAGCTAGAGTCGAATATGGCTGCAACTCCACCTCCTCGGCCAGTGCCTCGAGGAATGTGAGTATTACTATGACTAGGAGGAGTGGACTCATTCAGACTAACATATTTTTCCATATACCGTTGTTGACAAACACAACAGAAGACGCTGCAGACATTACATGATCAGATGTGACCCTCAAATCAAAATATGCACCACACATGTTATCAGACTGCAGGTCAGCCTGCACACACTGCTTTGATGAGGAAATGCCAAATTGAGGATGATGATCTATTCTCACCACCACTCACCTTCTCAGTTACATACTGGCAGCGGTGCAGGTCGTGGTCACCGTCTGGAAGAATCTCAGGCTCCACGATGGGCACGATACAATGCTGGGGGTGGGGGCAGTAGGTGAAGACGTTAAGTAGTGGATGGAAGGGAACATTGCAGCCAGCATCATGACAACAGACAACAGCACTTCCTGTTTTGGTACAGTTATAAGGAAACCTGATGGGCCAAACGTGTACTGAGCTGTGTAACAGCTGTTTATGTTACATCACTGCACTGAGAAAATAGGGTTCTTTAACAGTTGTAAAGCTTGGAATGTATATGTGAGTCGCGTTTGAGTGTGTGTGTCTAACCATCTGGCAGATGCTGGCATAGCGGGCCAGCACGTTGGCGTTCTCCATGATGGCCAGCTCAGACGGTGTGGTGGGGGTGATCTTTAATACACATCGGCACTTGGCAAAGTCGAGCGTTGTGCTCAGTACAAGGACCTGACCTGACCTGACAGAGAAACAGAGTAGATGGTGGGCTAGAGTGATGAAAGAAGAATGAAGAATAAGACGAAGAAAGGAGACTGAGAGCAAATCCTTTGTGTTGAAGAAGCACTACCACAGAGATATTTCCTACTAAAACACAAAATACATTAATTCATGTGTTTTTCTTTGGATCTGCATCTGCATATATATCAGTATATGAATATATATATATATGATAGTACTTCCAAACTCTACTGTGGCTGTGTAAACTGGAGGTGAATGGGAAGTTTCTGCATTCATGTTTGTCATACTTACATAATAGTTGGTAAAAGTGGTAATTGGCTGTAGACATTTCCTGTTAACTTGCACTTAAATTGCAATAAAAGGAAATAATAACATAACTTAGACCAGCTTCATGGCAACGGATTTCATAAGATAAGCAAACTCTAAAACTTCATAGCATTCCTTCTAAAATGGTCAACATAAAATGGCAAGTATATATGATTAGTAGTTTAGGAGCTAAAACATGAAAGCACACCAGTAAGGTCCTTTAAAGGTAAAAATTGCCACCAAGGCATAAATTATAGGTGAGAAGTGGTTTGTGAGATAAGCGGGGACTGTAATGGCTTCTTATCTAGTTTAGAAGTTAAGAGGTCCAAAAATAACTAAAGTAGTGATTGCATGCATCTTTTAAAGCTGTCAATCATAAATGACACAAATATATCACATTTCTTGAGACAATGTTGTAATGATCACATAGATGATTTCACTGTTAGAGGCCAAGTTTCCACAGTTTGTGAAACATTGCCTCTGTGTCTTTAAACTGTAATTCAGAGCTTTTTTAATGGTGTTCTTTCTTTCTGGCATTTCCTTTATTTTGTCCATAACCAACACTATATATTCAATGTGTCCAAGGTTGGTTGTTGTACCAATATTTTAGCCAATGAGTATGACAGAGGATGTCATCAGGTATCAGAGGGGGATATTGAATTTCTAAGGCCAATATTGATATTTGAATGTTTTAAAAATGTTTGAATTTATTTATTATTGATGAATTTATCAATTTATCATCTAACATAAAGAAGCATGTTTGGTCAAGTTCTGTAAAAATGTGGTTATTAAAGAATTGTGACCAAAATATGTAGGGAGCAGGACATTTTACATTACATTTTGTTCAGTAAAATTAGTAAAATATTTTACATTTTGTTAAACTCACTTAAATGACATCAGCCATGCTGATATGAATCATTTTCTAGAATAAATTTGTATGTTAGTGGGTATAAAAATATATTGAATATTTTCAGCCAATCTCTTTAATTTTAGTAGTTTTAATGTGATTACTGTGTGACTGAACTGGACTGATCATTGTGGTTAACAGGATGAGTGTGATCCTGTCACATGCCATTCATTACATCCATCTTCTTAACTGCAGGTCACACAGCCTGCTACAGGCGTACCTGTGGATTCATCAGCTGCCAGGATGCCTTTTCCAGCAGCTACGATCCTCTGAGTGACATTGCTGAGCTCCTTCTTCTGGTCAGCACTCAGGAAGGGATAGGCATGGGTCATGTTGACTGGGATGGACACAAAGACAAAGAGACCAATATTGACTTATTTCTTAGCAACTCCATGTATCAGTCTAACAGATAGAGAAGGCGATTATGCAGTCTTACAAAATCAAACCACACTATGTCAACACTATATTCTCCACATGTAAAAAGGAAATGTTAAGAGACCCAAGAACTTTTCTTTTCTTTGTTTAAAAACTGTTTTATGTCCAAAATTCTTCTCTACACAGTCTAAAACTATTTAATACACGTAAGAGTGTTCTCCACTCCATCAGGAATTAATTCTAGTGAGGAAAATAGTTGCTGCTCTATTTATTCATTTATACAGTATATTTATTTATTTCTCCTGTCTTAAAAAAATGTTTTTTCCCTTGTTTATTAATGAATAGGATATATTTCATTGTCCAAATGTGAGAAGATACAAAATTATGCAGATGCAAATATTCTGTCAGTTCTATCCCTTCACCCCTCCCAAAAATACATGCATATTTAAATCAAATAATCATAAAAGCAATCAAATACAATAAAGAATTGTATATATTTTTAAAAACAAGGCTGGAAAATTGTACAATTGAATGGCACTGAAAACAACACTAAGTGTGCCTTTCTTTAAAAGTTATAGTGTTAGAATGTAACCTGGTATTTGTACCTTACTTAAGTATTTCCATTTCATGCCACTTGAAACAGTAATACATCTCCGCTACATCTCAGAGACATATACTGTACTTTTTCTCCACTACATCATTTATCTGACAGCCAAAGCTACTTTCATATAACTCTATAACTGTTTTTAAGATGATGCATTTTCACCTTTATTGGATAGGAAAGTATAGAGCCAGCCAGGAAACAAAGGGGTAGAGAGGGTTAGTAAAAGGAAAGACTAGAGTCCAAAACTGAAAAAGATTAGTGTATCAGAACTGCTTTTTCTTCTTTCCTCTCCCATGAACCATCTCACGACCCCTCAGATTCATCTTGTGACCCTTTGAAGGGGCTTTATACATCCATGGGCCCAACCCCTAGGGTGGGAACCAATGGACTAAACTAGCTAACTGTATATATAACACGTCAGTAGGGGGCGGTAATGCTCTGCGGCTGCAGTTTGACAATCAGAAGAAGAAGAAGTAGTCCTCCTGACGGAACGGAACCCTTTTTGCTTTTGCATGCCGGACGAGCTACGAGGCTGCACTAGTCTGGGCTTTAGCAATAAACATGGAAGAGACCTGAGTGATGTGGGTGTGCATGTCAGCAGTTGTCATGGAAAAGGTAGGTGTGTGGTGTTACTCAGAGCTCTGGTAGCTGCAGGGTGTGTTGCTTTAGACCGAGGTGACACTGCCGCAACTTTCTGTAAGGACAGTGCAACACTACGTTAAAGTTTTAAATTCAACATTTAAGCGAGGTTAATCTTCAGTTATGAATATGATCATAGGATATAATCATCAGGAAAGTGCATACAAAATCTTTCGAAGTGAACTCTTTTTCTAGCCAGGGAGATTAAATCGTCAGTTACCATCATTAGTTTAATTTCTTACCGTGCATATCGTCTTTTGTCTTACAAAAGCCACAGCATGTTGAAAAAAATGCTGAAATAATCAAATTGTTCTAGTAATAATCTAGAAGATTTTTATTAGAATAAATCTGTTGTCAATCTGTCTGTTGAGTCACTTTCTGTCTCTGAATAAGGGAGCACAGTTGGCCTGAGTCTGGGCCTGACATGGACCCAACAGGTGCCAGGAGCAGGACATGAGTAGCGCATGGGTCTATTTCTATTTATTTCTATCTGTTTATATATCTTGGTAATATATCCCACTGTATTTTGTATGCTTTTCATCACATATGACATACGTTTCCACAGTTTATACAGAAATGTGGGTAATACACACTTTTTATGTAGCTATTGATGCAAATGAAATTGTACACAATATAAATCTACAATAAAACTAACTGAAAATATGCTATAATATAACATAACTGTTGGCCTATAGATTAAACTGGGTAATGGGAAGGAATACCAAAGGCAAGTCCTTAATGCAACCTATATATGTACACATGTGCAGGTGCCAGAAGTTTTGGATGGGCCAATGTCATTTTAGGCCTATTTAATTACAGAAGTTGCAACTGTTTGCTTCTTCTGACGGTCTCCAACTGGTAGTCTCACTAAAACAGAAATGACTGCTATCATGCAGTGGAAGGCACCAGCACGTCTGTTTGATTAGGACACACATTTTCAATGCCAAGATACAGTTTATTATGTACCCGGGAGACAGGACACACGCGGGTATACAGCTCAAATTGTGCTAAAATTACACATAGTATCCTATCTGCCATGTTTAGTTTTTGCTGTGGATTATGTTGACCAATACATCCATTCATTTAGAGCACTGAATTTCTAATTCTGTTAAAGGAAATACCATCTTGTGTGGGTGATCTGGCTGGATTAGTATGTATTTGAATTGATTGCAGGGAGAGAGAGAGAGAGAGAGATGGACTGCTGGGTGAGCTAGATTGACGTCTAGTCCCAGTTCTTCTAGTCTCAGTGGGGAACACATTAGACAGTGACTGCATCTGCATTCTAAACTGTTGACACACACATTTTACACAGCTGGAAACTGACATGTTACTAGACGAAAGCCTGAATAAAAACGCAAAAAAACAAAAAAACAAATCTATTAATTACAGCTGACGTGTTTATTTACAATTCTCATTAAAACATTGACTTATTTTTTTCTTGACTTTTGGTATTCTCAATAAAATATCTCATAAACACCATGAGAAAACCAAAACAAACTGTGAAGTTGACCACACTTACATGCTCTAAACACTCAACCAACCTAGATTTTTTACCTGTTCTGTGTTAATAATAAACAATAGCCTAATTTGCTGAGGGCAATCAATAGATCAGAGTGATTTTACAACCAGCCCCTGATAGGCCTGTTGTGCTTATTTACAGATCATTACAGAGTACCAAAAGAATAAGCCGGCTATTTTACATGCCGTCTATTCTGTATATTAGGCTGCAGCAACTGAAAATATATGTTGTAACTGTTTGTACTTATCTCCCCAGGTGTTGGGAAGCAGATGATTGGGGTGTTCTACTGTTCTAAAACCCTGAATAATCACCATGGACCTCATCACCTTTCATCATGATACTGTGCTGTCAGATGTTCACATGCTCCTTCCCAATGCACATCACCTTATGACACGTCTGAACTGTGTTGGACAGCCTGGTGTGTATGATTACATTTTTAGTTATAGACCTTGTACTAGGGTAACTACTAAGTGTGTGTTGTTGTAGGAAAATTAAATCATTTGAAATACAGGTTGATTCCAAGCTCACGGTGAGCACGGAGTTTATTATAGACACATTTCAGTCAAGAACCTTCGTCAGGCGTCAAATTCAAAATATGAAACAACACATCTTAATACTCATGTCAATGATATTACCTGTCGTTTTCAGAAGTTGCATTCTCCCAATTAAACTTTAATTCATACTTTGACAGTAATTTAAGCTTTCATAGCTTTGAATAGAGCTGCAACAATTTGTCAATTGTAGTTACAAAATGTGTTACATTGCTTGATTAAAACACTGATAAGTTCTAAAAATGTATTTCTCTTCATAACGTTTCCTACATCTTCAGAATACAATTCTAAATATTAAAAAGGCTGATCAAGAGAAAATTAGTGGCAACAATTTTGATTAAAAAAATCATTTCTTTTAAGAAAAAAAGGCAAAATTCTCTGGTGTCAGCTTCTTCAATATAAGGATTTTCTCTGTTTTATGTCATTTTAAACTGAAGAATGTTGGTCAGGCAAAAAAAGACAGAACTTGGACTAAGTTATGCCAAATCATAACAAAAGTTATCTCAAGACACTTTTCACAGAGTAAGTCTAGACCATACTTTTTTAAAGATTATTTACAAAGACCCAACAATTCCCACCATGAGCGGGGGTTGAAAAAAAAAAAAAAAATCCCTTTTAACAGGTAGAAACCTCGAGCAGAACCAGGCTCTGGGTGGGCGGCCAACTGCCACGACCCACTTGGGTTGAAAGGAGAGGAGAGAGGGGGACGGGAGAGAGAGCAGGAGGACAGACAACAAATCAGACTAATAATAATAAATAAATATTCACACATCTTAAACAGTAACTTAATAAGCAAATGTTATTAGCTTGTAATTCAAATTTGCCCAGAAATCATTCATTTAGTAAATAGAATTTTTTTAAAACAATAATACAGTATTTCAATATCATTGAAAATTCCATTTAAATAAATTATTTCAGCATCCTAAAAGAGTTTGACAATTGCATAAAATAGACAAAAGCATCCTGTTAAGACATTTTTAAAGCTTTTAAACTAAATCAGGATTGATCAAAGCTGCTGAGACAGCAGTAGTAGTAAAATCAGTAAGTTGTGTGCTGGAATAAATCAAATGTTTAATGTCACATTTCCATGTGTTCCATATGTTTTGTACTTTCACTCACTTTTTAACCTTGCTGTATTCATCCATCCAGTCTTCATCTCCAAATTCAAGATCTTGACTAATGGTGAAAAGCATGACAACAGTGATGCAGGGAAAAGTTTAAAGGAGGCGGAGGAGTATGATGACCCAAGAGAGGACAGGAAAAAAGACACAAGAGCCACACAAGGAAAAGATGGAGAGGAAGGTGGGGAAGGAAATGTGGAACCATTCTTGGATGAGGACGGAGACCTTGACATCACACGTCGGTACAAAAAAACTCTCCTTAAGTCCAGTGAGCAGTTAAAACAGTGGTTTGTTCTTTGAAGGTGTGTGCCATAACAGCCAGGGTTTGAAACCAGACCAGACCAGTACATGCATGTCACCCAACAATGTGTTAATAAAACCGCAAAAACAGTTGATAATATTTTCACCTGCACCTGTAATGGAAGCACCGTTCTCACAGGCACACCTATGCTCTGATCATGCTCTCATTGTGATGGAAAATAAATCTTTATTGTCCCAGAGGGAAATTTGGTACATTTTGGTCATGTATAACATATACCTACATTCACGCTCCCGCCTGTATCCCAACCCACCTCAAAGCTATGTGTAAGGGAGCGTATTTTAATTTACATTTTTGCATGTGAAAGAGGGTCTTTTGATTTATTTCAGCCCTATGTTGTGAGATTTATTATATAAAGAAATATAACAAAGTTACATCAACAAGGTGGCTGTTAAGTGTGCTATGGGCAATAAACGTGCATTTTACAGAGGATAAAACACACCTGTCTATGCAGCAGGGCTTTAGTTTCCTTATCACAATCAAATAAGTAACTATTAGGATCAGTTTGTCCATTTGAGAAGCTGGTCATACATATGGAAGTACTTGGTGGCTACTTATTGAACTTGAGAAAGAGCGCCTCATGTTTCACTAGCCTATATAATCGCTCCTTTATTCTGCATCATAACAGAAAGCAGAACTGCAGTAAAGTTAAAAGGACATATAAACCTAGCCAGTGGCGGCCTCAAGCATCTGGGGGCCTGTTTTCAGAGCTAATGTGGGGCCCACAAAAACCACCAAAGAAGAAAAAGTGAGGATTCAAGTTGGCTTGCATCAATAATGGAATCTATTCTGACATTATGTGCACTTTCAGCATCATGGATAGCTCAACATAGAAATAATCCAAACAATTCCCTTGATTAAAAACTGAAACAATTACATTTTTGCATTAAAATGAGTAGATCGCCCTTCTCTGC
The DNA here is from genome assembly GCA_031216445.1 of Lateolabrax maculatus. Lineage (NCBI taxonomy): Eukaryota > Metazoa > Chordata > Actinopteri > Acropomatiformes > Lateolabracidae > Lateolabrax > Lateolabrax maculatus. The sequence goes on from CM062216.1 coordinate 1,445,747, forward strand.
AAATACTATTCTGCATTGAATAGCACTATGTGTTAAGTATCAGCTGACATAAAAACAGTTAAACAATTCCCTCAAATTAAAAACAAAAGCAATGCCATATTTTGCTTGGGAATGAAAAGTGTCTGAACTTAATGGTAGTTTACAATGAACTGTGCTTTGCATTCTTTCAGCACCTTGGACAGCTCACTAGAGACCAGGGGCCAGATGCATAAAACTCGATTCATGACCAAAACTAAAAGAAATGTGCATATGCATTCTTTGCACCAGATTTATAAAGCTGCACGTACACCTAGTTCTGTTTTATAAATCGCAATCACTGTGGAACCGGGTGCATGTGTATGGCCTCATTTCCACACCCACAGTTCGCCATAAATGGACTTAGAAACACCCTTAAACATCCGTTTACATATCGATGTATCCACTCCACCACTCATTAGACCCGTCAATATGAAGAACTGCAAATAAGAAAAAGAGCAGTTTAACTGATTGTGTCACATCGGCGAGGTTCTCCAACTGCACCAGAACAGCTGTCATTACGCATGGCCATTATGCACCACTATGGCTATTTATAGTGGCCATACCACTAATTAATAACATCAGCATTGTTTTGACTTAAAGTGGTTCAAGAGAAATTTATTTTTAAGAAACAATTTCTCAACAGCTTTTGCCATCAGCTCCTAAAAGTCAAATTCAGATAGTGAAAAATGTGTTACATGTGTTCAATGTAATTATTATGACTAGAGACTAAAATTAGACAAAATTTCACTTTTCATTTCATTCTGTACATATTCATACAACCATATTGTATTGTATGTTCTAAATTACAATAATTTGCGGCTTTATTTGCAAGAACACTGTTATTCCTTCAAGCAATCACAGACCTGTAAAGGAGTAACATGCTGTTCATGTTCAAGTTTTGTACATTTGCACTGAGGGTGCTTAGTAAAAATTATATATTATATATATTATATTGCTGTCTTTCATAGATTCATTCATACTATTCTTATGATTCCCCAGTCCGAGGAAAAACCTTGTGGCAGGTAGGGGCAGAGACTTGGTCTGTCCCATCATCCTCAAACAGTCCAACCCTGAACAAGAAGAGGAGAATACGGACGATGAAGATGATAAGTGCTTCAAAGACATTATAAGGATTGGTAAGAACCTAGAATTAATCATGTTTTTTATCATTTTATTATCATCTTGGTTATCATGAATGCCACATGAATGTAAATCTCTGTCTGACTCTGATGCCGACTTCCCTTTTTTAACACAAGATAACATGGGATTAAATATCCATGAAGGTACAGGAAACTCAGTAGTGAATTTGGAATTAAATGCAGCATGTATGTGTTAATTGTGTCGGTGGTCTTGCTGTTGGCTCTTAGAAATCACATAAATTACTGTTGACTGCTCCTGTGTTGTTGTTTTTCTAACTTAAATTGTATCTTCAACGTGTAGAAACACTATTATTCTGTGTTTTGTCACACAGAAAAAGTCCACTGCTCATACTGCAGTGAAACAGAGACCTGTATAGTGGTAGTGTAAGTAGTGTAGTATGAGCAGTGGATTTATTTAACAATTAAAGGCATGCATTGGATATGGTGGTAAAAGCCAATAAAAACACAGCAGAGAGTGTTAGCGCTGGCCCACACTGTGTGTTATGAATAATCCGCCTGCTTAGTTGCAGTTGCTACTGTGTCAACTGATAGACAAATCTCTCACCTGTCATCTGGAGAGACTCTGGACAGTCACTATCATATTGATATCATAGAAGAGAAATATCAAACTCACTGTTGAGTATCTATATAACAGAACTATATACTGTGGGAACCAGATGAATCTGCAACCTCATGTTTTATTTGCTCTGGCAGATGTGTCTGGCCCCACTCCAATTCAGACCTATTTCCACCCTTCCTGGAATTGGTCGGGCCAATCACAACGATTTATCTACTATGGGGCGGGTTTAATACGATGACTGACAGAGGAGCTTCTTTTAGGCATTTATGTAAGATGTTCCTGATGTGGAACGTTCTGTTGAATCTGCTATCACGTCATTAAAAAAACTGGACGGTAAATATTCTGTAAAAGAAGAACAAACAGCTGCACTTAAACTTTAGGTTGATAAGAAATATGTGTTTGCCGAACTTCTGACAGGACGTACTGTCCGACAGGACAGCGTTTCGTTGCTCTGATTGGTTGTCTCTGCCCGTCGATAACGCCCCTTGAGAAATCGAAACTGAAGTGAGAGGTCCCAGACTAATACGCATTTGTGTGTTAGTCTGGCCATGTCAGGCTAGCTTTAACAGTTCCTGAAATCATATCTTACTAGATGTTTTGCATATGGACTATGGTTTTATTTAATTGACTTTAAAGGCTTTTCAAATACGTCGCAAAAAAAACCTAGGAGGAATTTATTAATTAGCCTATATTTACAGTTTTTGTCGCCCCAAATTATAGAAATATATTTGCTAAATGATTTGCGCTGTGGAGAGCTAATGTTCAACCATTAATAACTAGACCTCAAAAGATCTGCGTCTCTTCTGTTCTGTCCAAACCAATACACCTGAGCCGTGGCATTGTGTGCCAAGGCTGAAGGTGCCATGGCTGAAGGTCTACAGTTCTTATTGACTGTAGTTGCCCAGGGTCATTTTCGCTTTGATTTACCCATTTCATTTGCATTTTTAACTCTGGCCTCCAGGCATAATCAGCTGGTCAGACCACGGAAATGATCCTGGGTGCTCCGATGGCCTGTCCGGGCCTGTCTCACTTTGAATTCAGACACTCATATAAAATAGTAGAGGGTAAATATGGTGCACTATATAGTAAATAAGGAGTGATTCCGGCTATTCCTGTGTGTTTAATGTATGAATCCAATCTATTTACAGAGCACACTATGGCCACACCCCTGGAAGACGTTGGCAAACAGGTCAGTAAAACTGAATCAACTATGTGTACACAGAAAGTATGAATAAAGTCAATGAAATGTGTGTTAATACAGTTCATGTCCAAGTCACACTCAGAGGTCATGGACCTGTGATGACATCATTGTAGTCATCACAAGGCTGGATTTGTCACAGACTACTTCATCTAAGTAGTGTGGTGTGGAGGAAAATGTATGTTCTAAATCAAATGACAGGCAGGATATGCAGCAGAAAACAGAAAATTATTTGTTCATTTTATTTTAAGTTTTGTTTATTTCTACTAAATTGCATGTATGTATCTATGAAATGATACCTGTGTTGAAAAAACAGGTTGTTTTTGCTGTTTTATGTAAGAGTTGAGTTGAGATTTTTTGTCACAGAGTTCTCTTTTTAGACACCTAGTATGTGATTTTGATGATTGTATGATGAGCCTCTTGCAGCATGCATTTGCTGGTCTACAAAGGGAAACTGGGTCTTTTGTTTCCAACAGCACATCAAAAGAATGGATAAAAAAAACTGCAGTGTGGAAAAATATACATTAGGCTCTATTTTTTTATGGCAGCACAAGCAGTGCTCCAACACTTTTTTTATATTTTTCTGAAAGTCGCTCAGACCAACTTCAGTCACCTGAAACCTATGCTGCAGGTTGCTGCTGCCACGCTTCTGCTGCTGTTCATACAGCATTTCAAAAATCTGTTTCTGCTGTCGGTCAACTTAACAAGGATAAAATAGTTATTTCAATGCAGTCCATAAACACTACATGTTAACCAGCAGCCATGTCCACGCTGCTGTGCTGCAGTGATCAAATCCTTATTTTATACTCAGGACATAAATCCTGCCTAATGACTTATGTATTTGGCTATATTGGCATTTAAAATAACCGATCACAGAGAACGTTAGAGGCAAGTAAAGATTATCTTCTTAACTTTACTGGCACACAGCCCCTGATCCTCAGTGGGCAGCTTACATAATCATTTTGGAAAAGTTCAGCTACCCTGTGCACACTGAAACATCAAGATTTACACACAATGCAGAAAAATGTTGGATAAAAGGCTGAATTGGAGAGAAAAAGGTGCAGCCTACTGTGGTCATACTGTCAGAAACAAGCTCATACACAAGTCGAAGTGTTTTACAGGTGTGGGTGCTACCAGAGCGGGTCACATAATTTCAGAAGTTGCATTCTCCAGTTAATCTTTCGTTCTCATTATATCAATAATTAAAGCTTATAAACTTAATATGTTTGAATCAGGACCTTCAGTATTTAAATCAAGTAGCTTGTGTTGCATCGTGTCACATGTATGCATTCATGTGCATCTTTGTTCATGTGTATTCATACATGCGTGCAAAAAACATGCGCTACTAGAGATCTAAAAGTCAACATAACACCTTTTAATATGGTCTGTTAACTGACGTGATTGAACTTGTGTTTTTAACTTATTTAACTAATTCCACAAGATTTTTGAAAGTTGTCATACTGATACCACGTGGCACCATTATGGAGCAAATGAACCAAATTAAACAAGTAACCACTATAGGAACAGTGTGGCCTGCTGCCATGGTGCCCACGTGGCTGGCTATTCCACTTATTATTTTCCTTCTTCACTTAATATTTGTGGTTGCAGGTGGGGTAAAGGTATCTATTTGTAACCATATCACAAATAGGTAAATGGGTGAAACCAACTGTTTGTGCATCAGCTGCCACCTACATAAAACAAAACGAAAAACAATAATGTAGTTAAATGGGTTTATTTTGTGTTTATTTTTGTGGTTTATAGCTGTTTGCTGTACAGTCCACATGCCAATACGAGAAAAGCACAGTACCTGCTTGCAGTAAAACTACAACATGGATAAATGTAAATGCTGCAAAGAACACATTCCACATCCTTTAAACCCAAACCTATTTGACCCATGTTTTACTGTCTGTTTATATTCATTAAGCCATGCAATAAATAATCTAACTTTATTAAACAATCATATCTAGTTTTTGTTAAGAGTTTGTCAGAGAGGTGTACATTGAATTGTATGGTCAATTTTCTGTGTAGTCACAAGTAATGCCTTATTTTTTAACATGATAAGCTTAGTGCACATTTCTCCACAATGATGTGATAACCTAAAGACTATAGGATGTGTGTGTGTGTGTGTGTGTGTGTGTGTGTGTGTGTGTGTCATGTATATGTGTATCGAAAACATTATTTCAACTGATGAAATTTGATACATCATATTTATGTTGATTTAAATTAATTTGAATAAATGGATTTTAAAAATGCATAAATATAAATCATGTTGATGGAAAAGCTTTGTCTTGAATTGTTTGTAAGTGGTGGTTGACATTAAGAAGGCATGAAAGCATCATGTCTTTGTTGCTCACATCAGGTGTGGCGAGGGGCATTCTTCTTGGCTGACTTCATCCTCTCTAAGCCGGTCCTGTTCAGAGGAGCTACAGTCCTAGAGCTTGGAGCAGGAACAGGCTTAACCAGCATCACCATGGCAACTATAGCCAAAACAGTGTACTGCACAGGTAAAATGCCATCAAGCAAATATCCTAATTAGTGAGCACACTATTTTGGAGCATGTTAAAATAATGACTCTTATCCTATCCTATTTACTATCATAACCAAGCAGATGGCCCAAACTTAGATCAAAACCGCATAGCATAGGACAGTGGCTAATAAGGAGCTGAATGCAGCCCTTTTAAATTTAGTGCACCTAACAAATTAAGTGTGCTCTTCTGCCCTTTGCAGGTAATTTGTATATTTATGATTAGGCCTGTCACGATAATTATGCTATCGACTTATTGTATGATAAATGGACATGACCTTGATAATTTTCGCTCTATATTGGCCGTTGTGTTTACATCCACATGCACGTTTAAATAATGAATAGAAAAAAACTTTGCTGAGACACATTTTGCTGTCATTACTGGTCAAGCCGCATCTGTCTGCCTGACAGAATATAATCAAAAAAAGTAGTTTTCATGACAGGTCCAGGTATGATAGAGCAAAGCTATTTTGAAGTTGAGAAAACAAGAGACATCTCATTTAGACAGCTTACTGTTTGTTTTTTGTTTGTTTTTTGTTTTTTACAGATGTGGGAGAAGACCTGTTAAGCATGTGCAAGAGAAATGTGATGTTGAATAGACACCTGACGGAGCCCTCAGGTGAGATAATTTGTCAGATTACTCTTTCTTTTTTCCTAATTTTCTACTCAATTATTTGCCGTTCCAGCTGATACCATGGGCATTGTAGCTTTAAACTTCTCCAGTGGGCCTGGGGTGCCTATAATGTGCTTCCTCCAGTACATATGAAATTACATCTCATCTTTTTATCCAGCAGTGCATTAATTTATTTCATTAAATATTTAACTATACACTTTTTTACTTATGAATTACAAATTATTTAGAGAAAAATGTATTCATTTCAGTTGCTATTTATTTAGTTTGCAGTTAAGTATTGCATTTAATTGCATAGTAATTCAAGGTTCAAGGTTCATTTGTTTGTCATTTTTCAACATAGGGTTGCAAAAATGAAAGTTGTAGCCCCTTTATGCTACACAAACATAAATACAGATAATTACATTTAAAATAATCAGTTATTTTTATACACAATATATACATATACATGTATACACCCAGGAAATATTTCTGTAGTGCATTTTTTTGAAATTGCATCTTGAGGAATTTTAAACAGCACAACAAGACAGTGTGATAATTGGTCCTTATATTCACATTAAGAGTTCGACATCTGTGATGTAAACACAGAGACCGCCTCCCCCCGTCCTGCCGGAGTCTTGCACTCCCTGGGCTCGGAACACGGTCCGCCCACTGAGATCAGCTTATCCAGGGTTTGGAGCCAGATCTCTGTTATGAGACAGTGTCCGATTTGACTTTGCTTGACCAGTCCCTTTTCTTCCACTCCGCCTTACTTAATTGCTTATTTGTGTATTTTATTTGTATAATTTTTTCTCTTTCTATTAAAAGATAATTGGTTAATGAGGCAAAAACAGTTAAATTGTGACAGCTTATGACAGTTTATGTGGCTTTAGTACTTTTGTCTTTGTCTTTTCTGACAATCAGGTGGAGAGGTGAGAGTGAGACAGTTGGATTGGCTCCAACATGACCTACATACAGGTAAGCCACACACTTCACGTTTTTTCATTTTTTTAAAACCAACCTGCTACATTATAAACCTAGAGCGACATCATTATTCAATCATTTACTAATTAAGTCTGAAATGAATGGGACACGCTGACCAAAACTGACCAGTCACGGAAGTGCACATGAATTCTATTGAATTCCAAGTGTTATGGTTATTTTCAGTAACGTTAATACCCACTGTTTCAGGATCATACACATGGGGTTGACCTTTTTGGGAAAACATGTTTTTGTTTCCGGTGCCGCCTCCCATGTAGTGACTGTGATGGAAATCTTAGAGCTGGTTCACTCTAACAAGAACTTTCAGGAGACCTGGATGTCTTACACAGGAATATTTATTGAAGCTCGATCGAGGAGAAAAGGGAAACACCACGTGTGAATCACAGTGTACTGCTACCCAAATCTGAAGATGGTGTCCTAAAGCTCAGTGTTTAACCTTCCCCAGAACTGATAAGTTCCGCTATATCCAAATAGGGTTATTCCTAACCCAGCCTGTCATGTGTGATGACTCTATTGGATATCAGATCCAAACAAGTCTGTCCTAGCAGCAGCATAGCCTCTCTACAGTATCTCTTATCCAGTGTCAACAACCAGGCTCCAGCCTTTTGTGTCTAACCCCGAAAACAGAAGATATCTAGATATCTAGATGCTAGAGCCAACTCGGCCTTGTCAGGCACACAGAGTGAAACAGGCGAACAGAGACAGACAGTTGACCTGACCTGTGAAGCACTGTTTTAAGTTACCTTTAACCTACAAGAGGGAAGTTTAACATACAAGAAGGAAAATTCCCTCACAGTGACTTGTTCCAAAACAAAATCATTTTAAAAGTTCTTATTGATATCGAAGTATAGGCACCCTTATCTCCAACAGTGATATCGTACTGGGACAACACGCTGGAAACCCAGAGCTCCACTTGGAAATGTTCCTCAGAACAAGAAAAACCTCCACAGTTCTGTAGTTTGCACCAGAGGCCGAGGACAGCGGGGAGTAGGAGGATGAGCATGCAAGATCTGCAAACTAATGTAGAGGTTAACAACGGTGATATCAGGAAACAGTCAATCATGGAATCTTTACCATATTCTCAGTATGACAAAGATGAAATTATTGGTATGTGGAAAACATTAATTTCTGTCTTACGCAGAAATATTTATTCGGGCTTAAATGAGGAGAATATAGAAACAAAGCAAGTGAATCACAGTGTATTGCCACTCAGTTCTGAAGGTATTTCCTAGCTGTCAGTAATCTAGACAAGAAACTATGTTTACCCAAGTCTCCTAAAAACAGCTGTATCTCCCTCAGGTCCAACACAGAGCACTCTATCTCCGTGTTGGTCTGTTGAGTCTTAACTGAGTACAACATATTTATCTAACCTTGGTCTCCTAGGAGACAGAGACAGCCCAGAAATAGTTGACCTGACCTGTCTCATATTACCTTTAACCTAAAGAAGGAAAATTCCTTCACACTAAGAAGAGCAATGGATTTCTGCTCAACATGTTCCTGACTATGAATAAAATAAAAAAATAAAAAATAAAATATGAAACAATTTTACTGTACAGTCCAATTAAAGGCAAACTTTCCTCCACTGACAATACTATGTAGACTACTTCCTTTGTACTTGAATTCTTATAAAAAAGTTTTTTTTAAAGAGATTTTACTAAAAATCCCAGTGATATCCAGAGTTACATTGACCAGGGGCCAGAAGCGTAAAACTGTAGATTCACAACTATAACTTTGTGTACACTCTAAGACAGAGATTTTGGAGGAATTTAGGGATGTTCCAAAGTCGAAATGTATTCTAACACATACAATTTTGTCATATTTGAAATCTCATAAAAACCTTTCCTTAAGAGCTTTACTGAAAATTGTATTGGATTCATACTCAGATACCAGATACTGTGTCTGGATCGGACACACCAGAACCTGGTTATTGTCCTTGGCAATGTAATATCAGACATGAACTCCCTAAATATAAACACTTTATTAAATGCTGGACCAGAGAGGAGAAAGAGGAGAATACTTTGAATCATTGTTACACTACAATTAGCAGTACATGTCATCCCTGTCCCCAGCGCTGCACTGTGACACTCTGACCATGTCATGGTTTACCTGCATACAGGCAGAAATGAACGCTCTGTAAACCTGTTGTGAGGAAATCAAAGAAGTGAGACAGTGAAGCTGTTTAGGATGTTTGTGCGTGCTTGGACTACTGACTGAGATGTTTCAGGACTGCTATCAACATGCTATCACTGACCCACTCCTGGACCCCCTGCAGTTAGCCTACCTAGGCGAAGGATCTGTCGATGGTGCTGTTCACACGGCCCCTCCGCTTTATCTTCCATCACCTGGACTCAACTGAACTTATGCCAGGATGCTGTTTGTGGACAGGAGCTCCGCCTTTAACATTTCTGCTGCACAACAAGCTCTCTCTCTGCTACTTCCCAGTTGACATTTTGGAGTCATTCCACTTCCTGGGCACAATCATCACCCAGGACTTTGGAAAGTACAGCAGAGGATGTACTTATTGCGGCAGCTGAAGTTCATCAGCCCACCAAAGACAGTGATGGTGCACTTTTACACCACCATCATTGAGTCCATCCTCATCTCCTCTATCACCATCTGGTAGCCAACAGACTGCAGACTACAGCATATCATTCGGTCTCCTGAGAAGGTGACTGCAGTTTGCCATCCCTCCAGGTCCCTGAGGCGAGAAGGAAAGATTGTGTCAGGCCCATCTTAGAAACACTCCCCACTGGCAAAAAGCTGCAGTCCAACAAGACCAAAACCTCACACCATTTTCGTTTTAAAAATATTATTTGTGTACATCTTTCTATTTTATATGTATGATTCTTGACTTTTGTAGTACTTGATGTTTATTTTCTTTGATCTTACTATCTTAATTGTTATGCACCAAAATATCAAGGCAAATTCCTTGCATGTTAAAACCAACTTCTCATTCTCATTCTAACAAACATGTAGGCACAGGAAGGTAGTTGTGACAGAATGTTTATGTTTTCAGCGGGATCATTGTCGTGATTCCCCAACCAATTTTCAATGCATCGGCCTGAAGTGCCGACTCAGAGAATTCTGATTTGGCTAACGCACTAGTATTAGCCTTGAATAAGACTGTTGGGTCAAAACGTTGCTTATTCAACTTAAGAGCGCTCTGATTCCACTTGGTGGTTATCTTTGTTTTGCATTCTTATCATTCCTGCAGATAGATTTTAACTTACATACAATGAGCTTGATCAAATGAAATTAATTTTCTTGATTTACAGTTAAAAGCACTGACCGCTCGTTCGTGCGAAATTGACCACCTCTGGGTCAGCTTTTAACCCAGGGTTTTTTTTTGTTTGGTTAGTCATGATAATACAGCTTGAAATTCAAAAGAATTCATGTGCACTCCTGTGGTATTTTAGACTGTCCCTTTAACTGCAGACTTAACTATGAAGAATATGACTTTGAATCATCATAACTCAGAAAGCATGATGATTGAAATACATTAGTTGTTGCATTAATTAACGATTGTTGGTGCATTAAGGCAGGCAAGGCATACTGTTAATTCTTGTACATTCGTGAGAGTTCAGGAAGTATACACTTTCACGTATCCTTACCGTTAAGTGTTGAAGGCTTTGGAAGACCTTCTTCAGCTTGAGTGTATGAGTTGCTGCTATAACAAGAACCAACCACCTTCTGACCATTCTGTATTTCTATTTGTCTATATAGATGCTGATGTGGAATTTAACTGGACAGAGGAGGAAGTAGCGGATATGTATAACAACACCAGTTTCATCATTGCAGCTGATGGTAGGTTATTGAGCTGATCACAACTCTTCTCCAGTACACCATGCTTCATTCAAAAGGTTATTGAACTGAAAGAGAACCATGACAATGTGAAATGAAGGATGCAAAAGTTAAATGGCACTTTGATTTATTGCTGCCTTTGAATGATGTTAACTTGGAATGTGTTGCAGTAATGTGTTGACATTTAAGATGGTTTTCTTTCAGTCTGTCATCAAACTAACCTCTTAGTTTTTTTCCTGTGAAGATGCCACACCTCTGGATGAATTTGAATGCATTTGAGGCCCTCTAGTCAGATGGCATTTTGTTGGAAAGCCTGTCAGTAAAGTGATTAACAATACAATAACTTTTCTTATGGTACACTGATTAAAAAAGTATCACCTACTCAGGTGATACCTCTTTCCCAAGTTGTGAGTGTGATTGTGTGTATAGGGTGAACCCCACCAGCCCTGCTGTGTAACGTCAGATTATATGAATCCAATAGCACACATTGGAAGTGCTGCACGTTGGGTGAAATACAGTACTGGCTAGTAGGAATACACCATGGGACAAATGAAATGGCTGAGTTTTGCATTTTGCCAGTTTTCTTTTCAATAATAACATCAGAAATTAACATTTTGAGCAGTCGGTGGAACTAATGCGTATTAGTCTGGAACCTCTCAGTTCATTTACGATTTCCAAGGGGCGTTTTCATCGGACGCAGACAACCAATCAGAGCAACCAAATGCTGTCCTGTCGTACGTAATGTCTGATGGATCATATTTGACATAATGAGCTCCGTCTTAGAACTGACTCTGTTTTGAGCACTACAGGCTCAGCTATACTTGTTATAAGGATATGTAAACGCACCACTCAATTTTGTGTATTTGCTGTAGATACAGCGGATGAATTCTGTTTCCTTTTTAACAAGGAAAAACACAACTTGACTTTTTATTCAGATGTAAACAAGCTGCTAGAAAAAATCAACCAAACTACTCTGGACACTGTCACCCCACTTTCAACTAAAACAAAAAACCTCATATGAGCATGCAGGAGAACAGAATGCAAATTGAGGACAAGAAAACTCCAAATCCATCACCTACAAATGAAAGATCATCTACAATCATAAAGTAAAAGAGACAAGAGACCAATATTTCTTTGAGTTAATAATCACTAATCAGCACTATTCATAATGGTGTTGGGGCTTCTGCCTCTACTGCTACTTGCCTTGGCCCTTGAAGGTGAGACTGATTCTGTGTTTTATGCAGTAAGTGCATCTTCTTGCTGCTCTATTATTACTTGTTTTCCTCGGCCCAGTTTGAGAGTTCAGTTAAGAGTAACCTTAGTATTCTTTTTTTTTTTCTTATTTAAATTTTTATTGAATTTTTCAAAAAGAACAATAGTCCCCAAAAACAATAAAGGTACAGGTTGTTTGTACAGTATTTCAACAAACCTCATCACCTCCTCAGGGTCCAAGCATAGACATCACAAGACATGGCATAGAACCCAAAAGAATTAATAATCGATAAATAAATAAAAATAAGTTACCCAAATGGAAGTAAGAGATTCAGCTCACAACAAAAAGGAAGGGGAGTGTGTCAGAGTCACTGAAAAGTCTTGATCATTCCTGAAATCTAAGCAAGATTTCCATCAGTCTTTATGCGAGTCCAAAAAAGGCCCCATGGTTTCCCTTTAACCTATTAAGCATGGATTCGTAGGATGCACTTCATCCAGTCTTTCAAATCCTAGATTTAGTTATTTTCCAGTGCGACTCCAACTTCTCTGCCCGATCAGGACGTAGCCTTGGCACATCAGTATTAGAGAAAAAAAAATTCTTGCTCCTCTTGATTACTACTGCAATATACTGTTGATGTATATAGCTTCTCGCATTATTGTTGAAATACCTCATTTATATCCTTAGCTGCAGTTACTATTTTGTCGGCCGTTTAACAGCTGAGATTGTGGCTGAATGATCCTTTTCTTTCACTCGTCTGGCTAATATTTTCCCAGTTTTTTCCCCAACTTCATAGAAGTTGTTTTTTTTAATCTATACGGAGCATATTCTAATTTTTTATTATAGATTTAATGCAATCGAAATTTGAGCCCTCAAAGTTCCTGATATTGTGATTCAGAAAACGTTTTAGATAGTTTATTTTCCTTTAATTTAATTTCACTCTCTAATTCTTTGATCTTGTTGAAGCTATCTTTTTTTCTTTTGAGCAGCATGTGCTATCAGTTTCCCCCTTAGATATGCTTTAGAGGCCTCCCAGACTGTTGTTATTTCCTCCATGCTGCCAATGTTTATCTCAAAAAAGGATTTCAAGTCTTCACCTAGTGATGTTCTGAAGGATTTATCCTGTAAAAGTGAAGAATTCATTCTCCATCTAGGCCTCCTGCCTATATCCAATTCTGCATGCATACATAGTTCCACTGCTGCATGATCTGTTATACCAATAGCCTTCATATTACAGTCAATAACACTATGTATTAAGGGGTTTGCAATTAAAAAGAAATCTCTTTCTCGAACTCTTGAATGGGATTTATGGCAGTGAGAAAAAAATGCTTATTTCCTCTCGCAAGGTTTAGTAAGTCTCCATACATCTGTTAGGCCCATATCTTCTTTTAACATGTGAATTGCTTCCCTGTCTTTGGTCATCAATGGACCCTTAAGCCTACTCTTATCCAAGATGGGGTCCATCACTTGGTTAAAATCACCTGCCAGTATTATTTGCCCATTCATATCACCTAAAACCTTTTTTATCTCATGGAAGAAGTGTGGGTCCCCTTTGTTAGGTGCATAAATGTTACACAATATCACCTGCAGTCCTTCTATCAATGCTTGTACACATACCATCTGTCCCTCTGCATCCTTAACCTCTTTTAGCAACACAAAATGTATATTCTTATTAACCAAAATCATTACATCATTGCGTGCACTTGAAAGTGAACTATGAAAAATATAGCCAACCCACCCTGTTTTAAATTTCACCGCCTCATTCTCATTTATGTGAGTTTCCTGGATAAAAGCTACTCCCTCCTGGTTAGCTTTCAAATATGCCAGTATCTTACGTCTTTTAGCTGGATTTCCACTTCCATTAATATTTCAAGATATATATTGAATACCATTCCTAACCATACTTGTCCCAGTAAATCCCCGTGCCCATGTCTGTTTCACTAAAAGTGTTAAGGTATATCTGATTAGATTGTCGACACCTCCCCGAGCCCTTGTCTTTCACTGCCATGCACCTTGCCCAAATACGAACACATAGTCTGGGAAAAGAACATACCCAGCCCTGAGAACAAACACAAAAAATAAAAACTAAACCAAACAAAAGTCCAGACCAGAGGGTGCTGAATAGTCCCTCTGAAGCTGTCATATGCAGCTATAATGTGAAAATAAAAACCTTATCCGGTCCGTGGTTTACTGCTCTACCCTTTTGTGATCCTTTCTCGATCACAACCAATCAGGCCCATCTCCATCCTGACACCGTCCACACAGCATGTCTGTGGCTCTTCTATGCAGACATAAATATCCGCCCACCTCCTTGCTCATACATTCATCCTGCACCTTCACATTGGTCATTGTTGGTGATGAATTTATTCGCTGCTGTTGCTGTATTGAAGCTCAGGTTTTTCCCATTCCATCTGAATCATAGTGTCGCCAGGTAGGCTAGCGTGTACCTCACGTTGAATTCCTGCAGTTTGCGCTTCACCGAGGTGAAAGCCTTCCTCTTCTCCACCAGCTCTTTTGTCATATTGGGGAATACAAAAATTCGGCATCCTTCCCATTCAAATCCGTGCTTTTATTTTGCTGCAGTCACCATCACGCATCGGTGCGAGAAGTCTATGTACCCTCTCGATCTCAAACTCTGCATCCACACGAACTCCAAGCCCCTCTGTCAGAATCTTTTGAATGCAGGTCATCAGTGGCCCATTAGTGCTGAAAGTCTCTTTCAGGCCTATCAGTCTCACATTATTCCTCTTGCTGTGATTTTTGAGGGTGTTTCGGCCTCCGATAATCCCTCCTGCATGGCCGCCACCATTTTTTTTAGCTCTGTCGTTGTGTCCTTGATAATTGATACATCTGTTGCGAAGCCCTGTAATGTTGTGCTCATTTTAGTAACTTCTGCCAGTAAACTTTCAAGACAAGGTGGATTGCCTGAGGCACCGTCATCTTCGTGTGGAGGGCTTCTCCGGGTAGTCATGCGACCTGTGCTCTTGAAATACTTTGACGCCGACATCTAGAGTTTGGTATCAGTCTCCACTTTCAAAACCATGTTGACCTTTTACTCTGTGAGACAGAATAAAAACTCAATGAAATACGAGCCACTATCTTAAAATGTTTGTAACTTTATATGTTGGAGGTCAGAGAGCCCCTAACCAGCTGCTATCTTGTTCGCCGTACATGACGTGACTCTGTATTCTTATTAATGGGCCCCAAAATATACACATTTCAGTTTAAAATTGGCTTGGAAGAAAATTTACTTTACTTCAATTTCTTGGCTTATAATTATGTCTCAATGACATTTTCATCATCTTCTCCCTCTGTTTACTGAGTGTTGCACCAGTTTGATGTATGGGACTATCACCTTATTAACACTTCTCTGAAATAGAGTTGCACAATATGACTGTGACACTAGAGATTTGTCAACCAGTGGAGATGTTATACAATTACACTGTGGTAGCTGTCCAGATAACATGTCTGTCTATGTATTAGGCCTTTCATTGTGGGTAGTTATGCAAATCAATAATCAGGACTGGTTTATGACAATATTGAATATATTGTATTTTTTTCAACTGAAGTTCCAGAAATTTCCTATATCCTATATGTATATATATATATACAGACACACAAATCTATACATCTATATTATTGGTATTACAATTATATATGCACCTATTTGTGTGTGTGGTATGGTTAGAAAACATACTTAATTTATAAAAAAAAAAAAAAAGGTTTCTTTAACAAATTAATTGTGCATCTTCTGAAAATATAACAAAATCTAATGGGTCAAAAAATATACATACAGCACAGCTAGACTTTTGTTGCATGTCCCATTTCACCTCAATCAGCTGCTTTCGGTAGCTATCAACAAGCTTCTGGGAGAATTCTAGTAAGGTCTGGTGCTAAGCAGCAAAGCCACTGGCTGAATTTGCAGCCTAATGGAACAATTAGGGCCGCTTTAGATTTTCAGTCAAACATATCAGTATCAATCAATCAATACGTTTTTAAAAGACTTTTTTCCTAAAACAACCCATAATTTTATTAATTATAGTTACATATATTACAATCCATTGCTTTAATAATTGACTTCAAATTTGGGGTAAAACTACTAAAACCCTAAATACCATTTAGGTATGTAAAAAAATGATAAATAATATTATTTTTGCACCTAAAAGCATTTTTGATCCTTAAAGTAAAGCCATGTTAATTTTAAACTAAAGCATTAAATAAAATCAAAGAACATTAATGTGAACAATGCCTCTAGAAAGAAAATGTCTGTAGTTGCCCCTGCTGCATTCCAGTAAAAATCTTTAATGGCAACTTGGCAGGGCAGCAGAAGCAGCAGCAACTGCTGACTGAAAGCTTGGAAACCTTTCCAGGACTCTGAGGTGACCTCACCTATACATTTAGAGTAACTTAACACCACATAAAAATCTTGTCTTTGCTGACATCCAGTGATTTAATTTTTCACCTTGCTGCGGTGACGTATAGTTGGACCCAGTGACATCACTGTTGGGTTGCAAACAGATGTTTCCAAACACATTCTCATTCATGTGGAGTGGCATCTTCACAGTACAACCATTTTTTTCAGATTAATGGAAAAATAGCTTCAACTATGGAACAGTCAGTGCATTGTTGTTAAGCAGACATCTATCTATATTGACAAAAATGTTGAGAAAGAGATTTATTTACCCTGTTAAAAGTAATGCATATTAGCTTTAGCAGTTAGAGCTGCAATATGAATCACATAACAATACACACATAGAATGACAAAAAAGAAGAATAAATATTTAGATTTGTTTTTTGTGTCACCAGTTTGCTATGATGATGATCTGACGGATGGCTTTTTCCGAACACTGTACCGACTCTGCAGTAACTTTCCTCACATCTGCACAGTTTTTATCTCCTTGGAGAAAAGGTAAGGAGAAAATGTTTGCATAAAACCCCACAATCCATACTTTTTTCAATTAAAAAGTATTCGACCATCTGACTGAGTAGCCCTACATCGGCCACACCTTCCAAGCAGCTGATGCCACTCAATTATCCATCCTATATTCCATGGACAAATAAAACATTTTAGTGAAAACATTTTAAAACAAGTTCAAACATGTGAGGATGTTTTTTTTTTTTTATCTGGTGGCAATTCCTGCAGGGGTCCAGTATGCAACCGCTCCCCATTATCAAGCTTAACACTAACTGAACAAACAAACTGATCTGTTACCTACAATAATCTCTAAATCAATTCCAGACCCAACCCATTAATGTAATATACTTTTTTACTGTCATTAAGACATGAAATATATCGGCAACTGTAAATTGTTGTCAGTTGTGAGTATAGGGCCCTATTTTAATCACATATGTGCAGCAGTCAGTGAAATGTTGTAGGTCTTGGGCACATGTTCTGTGTAGGTGTCTACATGGTCAACTGCTATTTTAGTCCTTGTATGTGCAACACCTTAAAAATGTAAAGCAACTGGGTGCAGTAGAATATAGATCAGACGGTGTGGTGATTAATAAATACACTCTCACCTTTCACATCACTCCACAGTGATGCCTGAAAACAATGAGTCAACAAATGCAACACAACAAATCAAATGGATGGTATAACAATGTTAATTTTTATGCACCAATATACCACAGCAAATTCCTTGTATGTGAAAACTTACTTGGCAATAAACCTGATTATGATTCTTTATTGGCCAAGTATGTGTACACAAACAAGGAATTTGACTCTGGTTTTGTATTGCTCTCAATGTACTTACACAGAAATAAACATACAGCTAAGAACAAGGACAACAAATCTGAAGAAAGGTATACATAAACATTGTACTATCATTTACATACAAGTAGGTGAAATAAAATATATATGTAAGGAACGTATTTATAAAAAGCAAAAAGTCAAACTGTTTCTCCATCCATCCACCCATCTATCCATTTTCGCTTATCCGGTGCCGGGTCACGGTGACAGCAGACTAAGCAAGGTATTCCAGACATCCCTCTCTCCAGCAATGTTTTCCAGCTATGTAATCCCTCCAGGGAGTTCTAGGTCTACCCCAGGGTTTCCTCCCAGTTGGATGTGCCAGGAGAACCGCCAAGGAAAGGCGCCCCTGGAGGCATCCTAATCAGATGCCTAATCCATCTCAACTGGCTCCTTTTGAAGCAAAGGATAAGCGACTCTCAGAACTCCCTCTGCTTTCTGACTACCTCAGAGACCTCTTTCAGGGATAAGGGTGAGGCTTTTCCCTGAGTCTTCAGATTCTGCCTCCTCCACAGATGACGTGTTAGTTGTGTTCAGGAGTTCCTTAAAGTGCTCTTTCTATGGCTCGACAATATCCTCAATACTGGTCAGCAATTTCCCTCCCCTGCTGAACACAGCCTGAGCCAGGCCCTGCTTACTTAGTTGTCGAAACAGTATGTCAGATATTTTCTTGAGGCCAACCGAAAGTCCTTTTCCATAGACTCCCCAAACTCCCCCCATACCCAGGTTTTTGCTTTGGCGACTGCCAAAGCTACAGCCCCTCTGACCCTCCTGGTACCTGTCTGCTGCTTCAGGAGACCCCTGGGCCAATCAAGCCTGAAAGACGGGTTCTTAAGTTGCTGCCATGACAGGCACTGACAGCCTTCTGACCACAGCTCCTAGCAGCCACCTCTACAATGGAGGCTTTGAACATGGCCAACTCAGATTCCATGTCTCCAACCTCCCCCGGGATGCATGAGAAATTCTTCCGTGGTGGTGGACCACCTCACTGCACTTCCTTGGGTCCTGAGCAATACACCTGCCAAGTGTGAAGTATGAACGTATGAACGTTTCTAGAGCTACGTACAGACAGAGATTACTTGCTTTATAGTTATATATATTCGTTCTATTTCTATTTATCTTTCTTCACCTTCTTGTATATACATAATAGCTGAATGTTTGTATTACTTTTGTTTAGCTTTGTTCTTGTTTTTGGCTTTGTCTTTTTCTGTGTAAATATATTGAGAGCAAAGAAAGGCTAATAAAGCTGGTTCTGATTCTGATGATATCTGGGTTATATCATGCTATTATTATCAGCATATCACGATATATATATATATAGAGAGAGATATTTGAAAAATATTATTAATCTCATGATAATGTTCTTATCCATATCACTCAGCCCTAGTGCACAGTATACCTTGCATACTGCAAATACAATTTTAAATAGTTAAAAAAGATAACCCTTCCAAGGCAAAGTGACAAAAATAAAGGATATCCATATTTAACCAGAACAGGATTTTCACGCAAACTGAGCTGGATTAATAATTCAGTGCTGGAGTTTGTGCCACTGCTCTATTGTTGGAATTTGGTGAAACTCAGGAACAGGTAAGTTTTTTCCAAATTAATTCTAAAGTAGCGCCAAAATCTTTTTAGTTACCTGCACATATAACACATAGAGTGTCAAACAGCTTCTCCTTATTGTGAAACTGTCCTCTTTGTCTCTCAAATATGGAACACACAGAGTTAAAAATAACAAAAGAAGCTTTGTTTTTGTGTTTGTTGATGTGTGTGAGGCATAAGCCTCTTTATTCCTCGGATGTATTGATAACTTTTTTCATTCATTGGTGTTCAGTTACAATTCCAAGCAGTAATTGGGTTTTCTGCTGTGCCTGGATGTCTTACAAGGATGAACTTCACCCTGCGACACATGGATGTTTCCTGCGAGGCCTACGACCATTTCAGCCACTGTCTGTTCCAACTCCAGGATCTGGTGGATGGACGATGCAACTTCAGAGTGGAGCAGCTCCCTTCTAACTTTGCACAGTTTCTTCTGTATGAACGCATAGAGCAACTGGTAGGGGATACATACACATCATTATATTCTAATGGGGACAACATTTATTCCTTTGCCTTAAACAAATCTTAACCTTAAAGCCTAACTTAATTTAATATAAAACCCGAATCAAGCTCCTACACTAAATTTATCAGAACATAACAAAGGTGACATACACAGATGTATGAGTGGACATTATTCAGAATTACCATGCATATATACATGTAGTTTCCCTCTCACATCCACACATGAAACCAAACTCATTCACATATTATACTTAAAACCTCTCACATATACAAGTGAAATGCTTTTACCAAGACAACTGAAACACTCATAAAACTAGTGAAGTCTTTTAAATAGTCTACTAAAACACTTTCACACATCCTAGTAAAATGTGCTCAGATACACTGTTAAAATGCTTCGATATAGTATTGTGAAAGACTTTTATATAAACTATTGAAAAGTATTCACTTAGGCTTACTATTGAAAAAATATATCAGTTTGTTGTATGAGAGCATTTCAGTTAAAACAGAAGGTAAGAAAGAGGGAGCCTTTCAAAACATAGGTGAACAACTGTTCGTTTGTTTGTTCATCACACTGATGTCTGCTCAGCAGCCTGCAAGTAGCATACCCAAGGCAGCAGTGTTAATATTGCTATTACTATTGGCCTCAGCGGAGACCATCTGAACTTTGTCAAATGCGATAAAAATCAGGAAGCTACAACTACAGTCAGGAGAAAATGGTAATTAAATAGCCGGAGTTTGAAATTATACATAACATATTTAACGTATGGCAGTGGGAGGGTATATTGTGGTATGTGTAAAATACTAACTGTCACCCATCATCGACCCTCCATTGGCTGTGAACCGACCCTCCTGCTGCCTAACGTTATATATGTTATATATAGGTCTGTTTTTGTTTTATTGTTTTAGTTGCTCTCTCTCTCATGCAGTTTATCCAGTCTGGGTTTCTCTCCATGACATTATGGTGAGGGTGAGAGAGGGTGAGGGGGGAGAGTTCAGTTGGCTGGATTCAGGAGAGGGGAGATTTAGGCTTCATGCCCATTACACTTTACCTCACAATGCCCCCTGCCTCTCTGAAAGTCTCTGATGGTCCGGAAACACTATAGCAGTTCAATGCTTGTGCATATACTGTGTTGACAACACTAGTGTGGAAATTCCACTTTGTTGTCTATGCTCTGGGAAGTCTATGTGCAACCACTGGATCAAGCACAGTGGTTTGCTTGGATGATCTGTAGAGAAAATCCACCAAGGTCTGAAAAGATATGCTGACCCTGGGGATATGTGATGTTACCTGTTGGATGATAAAATTTAGCTGATGCACATAACAGTGGACATAGTGATAATTTCTGAAGAAATCTGTGATCTTATGCTGCACTCCAACTAGGGTTCCCCTCATCACTGCAGCCCTGTCATAGGCCTGGGCAATGAGTTTGGGCTTTTGTCCATCTGGGAGAATAGAGCTTCGCCTCTGTAAAAGTGCTATAGCAATGGTGTCAGCAGTTGTTTTCTTGATAGGGATGGATAAAAAGATGCACTTGTTGCTGATGTCAGTGTACCATAGCACAAGTATCTCCTCTCAGGGTGGAAATGTCTCAACATTCTCTCGTCTGGTTCAATAGCAGTCAAATCTGCACTTTTTACTTCCACCAGAATGTAATCCATAAGAATTGACAGCATGCAGTCCAGTCATGGACACAGTTGGGTGTTTCAAAAGGACAATGGCTCCCAACAAAAGTGGCAAATGAATGTTTAAATCAGGCTACAATTAAGGTTTAAGAATTGTCTTCCCAAAGTCCTGACTTTAAACCCAATTGAGAACGTGTGGACTGTGCTGAAGAAAAATGTGTGTCAGGAACCCACAAATTTAGATGAACTGCACCGATTCTGTCAAGTTGAGTGGTCAAACATTCAACCAGAAGCTTGCCGATGGCTACCAAAGGCAGCTCATTGACGTGAAATTGGCCAAGGGATGATGTTAGCCTTTCTGTATGTATACTTTTGACACAGCAGATCTGGTCACATTTATCCATTGTCCAATAAGAAATTCATAAAATAACCAAACTAAATGAATGTTTTTTGTGACAAAGAAGTACTGTATGTGCTCCAGTCATTCCATTACAGAAAAATGAGAGTTATAAAAAATCCCTGGAACTCAAGACTGCTATGATGTATATGTTCTTTGCAAGTGTATTTAAAGGTTTGACCACAACTGTATGCACATGCACTTTTTCTTTAAAATTATAGGTCCAACACTATTGTGACTGTACTTACCCATGTTAGGTAGAATTTTCAAGCTACTACCCACTCCCACAAAATTTGGATGTATCAGATGCAGAGGATGAATTTCCACAAGAGGGGTTCAGTAAAGTTTTTATTAATATACATCAATTTCTGCAGGAGCTGTGGAAGGTGACTGCCACTCCACTTCCATTTGACCAAGCCCGGTCTGATTCATCTGGACTGGACTCACATCCAAGCAGTGTGAACTCTCCCCAGAAGTTAGCACACAAAGCTCCAGCTAACAGTTGAAGGTTTGACATGTAAAATACAAAAACTCAAGGCAACATCACTTGTTCCTACACGAGTTAAAGGATATAGTTTATTATATTCAAGATAGAAAAGGGCAATTTGAAAAATAGAGTTCTTCAGGGAGTTTGAAAAAAAAAAAAAGGATAATTGATTAATTGTATGAATGTAGAATCATTTATTTTGTTTTAACTTGATTCATCCATTTTTATATTACCAACTGTGGTTGAAGCTATGGGTAATATAAGTTCACTAACTTTGTTAATGGAAAATCAACTAGAGCTGCATGTGTCCCTTGATGTTTGTACAGTATGTCTGATTAAAACCAAGGTTGAATAAAATTTTACCATAAACTGAAAACATCAAAGTGCTTATAACTTATATTCTGTCTCCATGCTATTTAAAGTATTAAAAAACCTACTTCAGTTATTATTTTTGTGGCAGCACAAATTGCTGCTTACGCATGATGTCAAATGTGTTTAAATACTAATGTGTCAAATATTCTTGCTGAAGGGAGGGGTAGTCTTAAAGACACTGTTGTTGGTGCATTCAGATGCTTCAGAATTGCCATTTAGGTTTACACATACAAGGAATTCGCTGTGGTGTATTGGTGCATAACAAGTACAGACAAGTAGTGCAAAAGTCAACACTAGAATATTTCATATTGAAATTTTTGGAGTAGGCCGGCTGGGCGAGGACGCTCACTGAACCCGTATCATTTCAGATAACCAAGCTCTACGTGCAGTAAGTTCAAAAAACGAGTGTGGAGCTTGTAATTATGAGAAGGAATAAAGTCGGTCAATCGATGTCACACACCACCTGGTGATAATTCATGTTTCATGTTTGCCTCATGAACAGTTAAAAAAAAACAGAGCAGGCCAAAAACACAGTACAAATGGACGTATCTGTGTCCCCCCTGTGTCCCCCTGCAGAGATTTGGGCTTCTTAACCTCCAGAGGCAAACCATGAATCCAATCACAGAGATAACTCACCATCAGAACAATAAGGTTCTGTTGAGGTCAAATATGTACTTTTTAGTGTAGTGTATTAATGTGAATTAGGTTAAAGCCATAGTCACACAATGGCAAGCAGCAAGTAGCTCATTGTCAACTCACACTGCATTAATAACTGTCTCACGCAATCTGTGACTGAACTATAGCAAACTAGTTAAACACAGTTTAAAAGACTAGAGAGAGAGAGAGAAAAGCTTGTGGCTCTTACCTGAGACAAACTCAAACAGAAAGACTCAAAAGTGTGAAACATAAACCAAAGCAGTACAGTGACACTTAATGTTAAAATAAAACTTCCTGTTTAATCTGATACCAGATATGTGGCATGTGTAGCTTTTTAGACCACACTCAGCTGTTCTGTGAAGAGGATGAGCTGAGGAGAAACCTTTTAAAACTTTTACTTCCGGAGGCAACCCATGAATCCAACCCAGAGGTAACTCACCATCTGAACAATAAGCTTCTGCTGAAGTTGTGCGAGTGCACTTCACTCCACTGTGAGTGAACCCTATCGCCATACTTTGCCGTAGAAGAATGATTCAACATTTGAATTATTCCTTAGATGTCGGACTATATCCAAACTCTGCCATTTATTGATAGGAAGTACGGTTTTAGCACTATCCCTGCTTTTATGTGTCTTTTGAGACTCTTCCAGATTTTTACCATTGGTGTGTATTGCGTTTAGTTAGAGTGGAGTCACATGACCTGGAGTGGAGAGCTGCAGGAAACTCTTCTTAAAATTTCACTTAAAAAGTCTCCTACTCCTACAATTTTCACTCTACGGACAAAATTTCACCATCAAAACGTAGGAAATCTAATTAGCTCACATTGTTGTAGTCTTGGAATCAATCAGACTGAGTCTTCAATCACAAAGCAAGCTTTAAGTGACAGCTGTACCAGCAAGCTCTCCATAGGCCTTCATGTAAACTTACAACAGAAACACCCTGCCTTTTCTTTCTCTCCTTATATTTCTACCTCCCTGTCATGTCCACAGTTTTAACACCACAAACATAAAAATTACATATCTGACTTCAGCAGAACGTAATTGTTCTGATGGTTGATTGGATTCATGAAAGTTAAAGTTTAAAGGGTTTCTTCTCAGCTCATTCTGTGTTACAGAACAGGACAGAGTCAGCCCCCTGTCACTCAGGATGGTGTGTGTGTGCATAAGGTCTGAGGAGCAGGGGTGAGCCCGGACCTATGCAGGGGGAGACCAAGCCCCAAGGAAGTGCGCCACACTTTGAAGCCAATTTAACATAGCGGCCAAACGGTGGAATTACAACTTCCAGGTCCATCACGTGATGCCATTGGGCCCAAAAAGACCTTTTCCCATTGACTAACATTAAGAGAGAATGTATCCACTGTAACTCAGTGGATACATTTTTTTGAGGTACATTAACTACCCAGTTCTTACACTTGAATAGTCCTTATTTAAATCATTTGGTCCTAAAAGTTGTAAAGTTCACTAACAGCCGAATCCAGAGTTACTTTAGTCTGCCGTTCATGTGAAGGAGCCCGAGACCGAGCGGCTGAGAGGTGGGGCTTACGGAAATGCTAGTGCGCATGCTCTATGGGCCCAACAGAGCGGGAAAACTTTATACATCCATGGAGGAGACAGGGGGGACACAGATACGGTCATTTGTACTGCTTATTATGGTGTTTTTGAACGCAGAGAGCGCCCATCATTTTAAAGTTGTTTTTAGTGTATCAAAACCGTAAAATAAAGTCATGAGCTTTGCATAGTAGATACTCTACTTTGTCACAGATGAACCGGAAATGGAAATGTACACCGTAACGATATTTGTGAGTTTTCTAAACATTGCCGTCTTTATTGTAATCTTACGGAAGCCGTAAGATCGTGTTCCGAGAAAGATCCTTACCCACTGGGCATCGTGGAAAGTGACAGAAACTTCTTGTTTT
Organism: Lateolabrax maculatus; assembly: GCA_031216445.1. Taxonomy (NCBI): domain Eukaryota; kingdom Metazoa; phylum Chordata; class Actinopteri; order Acropomatiformes; family Lateolabracidae; genus Lateolabrax; species Lateolabrax maculatus. The sequence continues at coordinate 1,471,089 of CM062216.1, forward strand.
TCAATCACATAATCATCAACAGCGGGACCTACCTGGCTGTCGCTGTTGGACACGGACGCTGTTTTCCGGAGGGCGGAGCACCGAAGACTGGGTAAGGGGGACTGACCAGGTCACGTTAATTTTTCAACATAGGCTATAAATCTGTTGATTTTTTTTATAAGTTGTTAAAAACACAACCTATCACATAACTGTTGTTTGTTAAAATATCTATTTACAACAGTTTTAGTGCTATTTTATGTTTTTTTTTGGTGTTTTTGTTTTTTATCTTGTTGAATCAAACCAGGTCTAAAAAGCTACACATGCCACATATCTGGTATCAGATTAAACAGATAGTTTTATTTTAAAATGAGAACAAATTTTTTTTTTGTTTTTGACATAGAGCTATTTGTTTGGATTGAGAAGAAAAATGCTAGTTTAAGTGAGATTGTCAGTGAACTGCAGCAACATGTAAACTTCTACAGGGGTCTGGAGGGTTAACTGTTCATGAAGCAAACATGAAGCATGAATTATCACCAGCTGATGTGGGACATCTTTGAAGTGAACATAAAGTGTCTCAGGTAAGAGCCACAAGCTTTTCTCTCTCTCTCTCTCTAGTCTTTTAAACTGTGTTTAACTAATTTGGTGTAGTTCAGAGTCACAGATTAGCATTTTTAAAGTTTCACAGCTGTTATTGAACTTTATGTTAAATTGGTTGTTGGTTCATGTAATTTTACACTGTGACACAGTTACTAATGCAGTGTGAGTTGACAGTGAGCTACTTGCTGCTTGCCATTGTGTAACTATGGCTTGAACCTAGTTCAGATAAAGACACACACACACACACTCATAAAGCAACATAGCTGCCAGGGACAGGCTAGTTAGCCGGCCATAGAAACATAGACTGACTTTTCCTCTCAATTAAAAAAATAAATTATATATATATTTTTTATTTTTTTATAAGTGCTTTGTCTATCATTTAATGTAAGCTTCATATTGGTCTTCTATGTTGAGTTATGGCAAAAGTAATAAATGTTGGCTTTGTTTATTTGTCATACTAGATTTGATGACATATTGCTAAAATATTGTTTAAAAAGCAGACATCTCTTTCTTAAATGCAAATTAATTAAAAAATGTCTACCTATATTTTCTACACACAGAAATAAACAAAATTAATAAATGCATCATTGTCTGTGATGCTCACTGTTTCTTCTGTTTAAGACAAACCATTCATTATCCTTATCCACTTTCTCATCTTAATTTCTTCTCTTTACATTTTCAGGTAAGAAATTTTTAAAGCACATTCCATCATGTTGACAAAATCTCGAGTTCAAAAAAATCATTGTAATGATTGTTCTGTCAAATAATTACAAGTACATTGTATACAGAATACAGAACATATTTATAAACACAAGAGTATATCTGAAGAACATATTTCATCCATATGTGACAACATTGTTCTTATAATGTTAGAATTTGAAACTATGTTTGTGAATTTGCATAGAGATATATATACACTTTGCTCCCATTTTTGACAGGCCATGACGTAATCTGGTGAAGATTCTGTTATGTGGTACGGATACTGCTGACAAAGATTTGTGGAATGTGGGGATTTTTCAGTAATTCTCAAAGATAGCGATCCGAGATTATCAAAAACCCTCACTTTGTCAGAATTCAATGTTGCCTTCGGTGTCTTGAGAGACACCATATGTGAAATATATCCGCAACGCAGGGAGGAACTCGACACCTATTTGGCCATTATCTCAGACCTTGCCCTCTCCTACGGTGGCTCTCTTTTCTATCAGTACCATAAATCTTTCTCTGCCAAAGCGCCATGTACATCCAGAAATTTAATCAAAGAATAGATTGGTCTGTAGTCGACCTGTCCCTAATTAGCAGTCATTTCACTGTGCACAAAACCCTTGCCTGCTCTGTCTGCGGTTCCTTCTCCCACACAACCTCCCTCTGTCCAAAAACTGCTCTGCAAGAACTGCCAGGTACCTTTTTCCTCAGGATATAAGTCTCCTGTCTGCATTAATTGCAATGAAAATGTCTGTACATATCCTAACTGTAAATTTATTCATGTGTGTAGTTGGTGTGGAGATAGCCACCCCCACTCTGTGTGTCCCAGGAGGCTTCGTCCTGCAAAATCGGGGAAATAAATATGAAGCATCCTTCGAAAGAGGTTAAAAACGGCTACATGATAGGTTCTATGTCAAGATCCTCATTTTCCATCTTTAGAGTAAGCCCTATAGGCAGTGCGACCAGGAATTATTCAAACAAAAAACGTCTCATCATGGATCTCTCAGCTCCTCACGATTCTTCCATTCAGAGCATAAATAGCTTAATTCCGCAAGCGCCCTTTTCCCTGTTCTATGCTTCTGTTGATAATGCTGTGCAGATGACTAAGTCGGCAGGCGTAGGTGCTTGGCTAGGTAAAGCAGACGTCACAGATGCCTTCAAAGTCATGCCACTCCACCCCTCGCAATGGCATCTTTGCTGTGTGAAATGGCGCTCAAAGTTTTACTTCTCTGTTAAATTGACATTTGCAGTAGCCCTCGCATTTTCGACTCCTTGTCTAAAGCCTTATGCTGGATCCTTTACAACACCTGCAAACTCCCTTTCGTCCTGCATCTTTTAGACGATTTTCTAGTAGTTGACTTTCCCTCGTCCCCACCCGCTCGCAGCATCTCCACAGTCAAAAGCCTTTTCCATGAGTTAGGTGTACCCATTTCAGAAGAGAAAACTGTAGGCCCTTCCACACGTTTAGAATTTCTCAGCATCACCCTTGATAGTGTGCTCATGCAAGCTTCACTGCCACAAGATAAGCTGTCTCACATCAGAGCAGCTATCAAATCCTGGTTGGATGCATCTCCAAAAGAGATCTCTTATCTCTATTAGGCCACCTTAACTTTGCTATGCGCATCATACCTCACGGTCGTTCATTCGTTTCACGCTTGCTAACATTGGCTAATTCCGTCCAAAATCTTAAAGACACTGTAGTTTTAGATGAAGGCTGTCGCTCGGATCTGCGTTTCTGGGCCTTATTATGCGATGAATGGAATGGCATTTCTTTCTTTTATATTGACTTTGTGGAGTCTTCAGTTTCCCTCCAGTTCTTCACTGATGCAGCCCCTTCTGTTGGTTTTGGGGGATTATTCAATAACAAGTTGTTTGCAGACGTCTGGCCAACTGAAATCCAGTCCCTCAACAAGAATTCTAAATCCACTGCTCTCTACGAACTTTACCCGATCGTTGTTGCTTGTTTGCTATGGGGCACTAGTTGGACCAGGAAACAAATCATGGTGTTTTGTGACAACGCTGCTACAGTAAAAATAATCAATAAGGGTCACTCAAAAATACAAATACCAACCGTCTCATGCAATGTCTAACTTGGACGTGCGTCCTCTATAATTTCATTCTGAGAGCTACTTTTATTCCAGGTCATAAAAATTATGTAGCTGATGCTCTCTCTCGCTTTGAATTTCAGGAGTTCAAAGCTATGTGTCCCCAGGCCAAGCCCTCCAGTATGCCATGCCCTCCATTCAATCAGATGACCCTCGATTAATCACATCCAAGCCCCTGCAGGATCTTTTGCACTCTGCCTCCAGTTACATGAGACTTGGCCTGGCCAAAAGCACAATTAAAGCATATGATTCAGCTTGGTATTTCTTCTCTTCCTTTTGCGCAAACCTCTTCCTTAGGCCTTTACCTGTAAATATCTCCATAGTGTGTGCATTTATTGTATTTTCATTTGAATCCCGTAATCTTCAAATACAAAGTATCAAAGCCATGATAGCAGGGATTCAGTTCCACTTACGATGTCAGGATCCAGCAGCCCAGAGCCTTCTTGGGAATTCTTCCATTCAGCTGCTCCTCAACGGCCTTAAAAAGGCGCGTCCTCCAGGCAATGATAAAAGAATGCCTCTTACTATTTCACTGGTGCATAAATTGGTGTCAAGGTTAAAGTTAGGTCTTTTTTCACTGTATACTGACATAATGCTGGAAGCTGTTCTGCTAATGGCCTTCTATGGGTTTCTCAGGTGTGGTGAATATTTAACAAGATCTCTCTCCTTTAATCCTCAGCACAATCTCACCTTCTCTGATTTAACCGTAGAAGAACACATGTATTCTATATTCTTAAAACACTCAAAGTCTGACTCTTGCCAAGGCACCCAAATAATCATTGCCAAGACTAACACCACCTTTTGTCCCTTCTCTTCCATGATGAAATTCTTACTTCATCGCTCCCCAACCCATCGGTCAGCACCGCTCTTCATCGTTGATGGTGGCAAACCAATGATGAGATCCTGGTTCTCCTCAAAGCTGCGTGATCTCTGCTTGAGCTGCGGCCTACCTCCGGAACACTTTTCCCCTCACTCCCTTTTTTGGCGCAGCCACAACTGCAGCGCTTCATTTGCCAACCTCAACTCTGAAATCCCTGGGCCGCTGGTCATCCTCTGCTTACCAACGATATGTCAGGCTCCACAAGAACGAGATCTTGTCCGTGCAAAAGCTTATGCGCTCCTGCATCCCTTAATGTACAAATAAATAATTGTAGCTGCCTTCCTGTCAAAATTCTATTATTTCATATCAGGTGGTTTGCTGGGTTTAGAGTAGGTCTACTGTTCACTAGATAGCATATTCCCCTCATGGCCCGAGGAGCTTGCGGGGAATGGCCACGTGGCGGCTTGTGCCTAGGCCCTCACATAGCAGCTTCACTAGATAGCATATTCCCTTCAACTATGTATGCCGTTGTAATAAACAGTTCAAACGTGAGTTGTCTGCATCATCCTTGCTGCTGCTCTTTCAGCCCCACCTCCACCCCAGCATCCGCCTGCAGGCTCTGTTTAGGTAAGTTACCTAAAACTGTACAAGATTTTTTTAAACAACTTACACAAGTTGTAGCTGATTTAATGACTTGCTCCTGACAGATAGTCTAATTTCAAATCCACACATTTTAACCAGACCAGACAGTTTGACTTGAATTCAACTAAAGTATGTGTACCATCATTAATCTAAACTTGAAAAAAATTTGATTTTCACTGACTAAGTCAACTTTAAAAATAAATTTGTATGGCATAATTATATTGCAGGACCGCGTGTGATCAGGAAGACCAGGACTTGCCCAAGTGCGACCAGGAAGACCAGAACAAATTTTCAACAGTTAAAATTTCTCATCTTGGTGAGTGTCTTAGAATATATGACTATACACGTCATCCTCTACTTTCCCCCATACATGATCATTAACTCATATGTCTACAGAACATTATGAATGTAAATCAAACCTACTTTAAAACCTTAATGTAACCTTAAGGTGAAACTTGGATCACTTTCAACAAGCCACGGATTTCTCTAATCTTTAGTACAGTAAATGGCAAGCTCAATGCATATTTTGCATTTGTAACTCCATAGTAAATATTAAGTCAAATAGAAACCCACTGTAATTACTTTACGCATCATGAGATCAACACTTCCCCAAAACATTTCTCTTCATATGAGCTATGAGCTCCACTCTATACAGCCCAATAGAGGTCTCTCTGAAGAACACTCTCAAGTGGTTAAAGATCTCTGAAACACTGTGAAGTGCTTTAAGATCTTCGACAGAGGTCACAGGTCTCATGCACCTACACACAATAGGCCAAAATCCCACTTTTATATGTTGACTAAATGGAAGAATCTAAGAGTTTCCAATCAATTTAAAATTGTGAAGGCTCTCATTAAAGTTGATTATAGAACATAGCAAAACAATCAATTAGTCATTCATTGACTCACTTATAGGGTATCAAAATAAAACGAAACACTCATAAAATATCTGCGACAGATTCGCATTTCAACTCTTTACCTAGATATGTAGATGGTTTAGTGATTGTGACTCTCATCATCGCACAATATATGACTTGATTACATTAACCCAGAACACTTTAAAGAAATACAAGACAACTTACTTTTCCAGTTTACATTTTAAAACTGTGAGCTGGTCAAATTTATTGGTATACATTCTTCTTACCATGCTTGTCACTATCTATTATTTAAGAAAATCAATCTCTGGTGACTTCACTCATTAAAGATTATGGATACCTCAAACCCAAAACAATAAAATGTATAGAAAAAACGAATGTAATGTATGGCAAACGCTCTCTAGTTGAAACAATGTACAATCTTTCACTCCTTTGTGCAGACTCTTTCAGACTTCACACTGTTTTTAACCATTGTGTTAACAGATTTTTCAGCAGTGCCTTTCACTATGGAAGAGATACAGGTAAAAACTATTAGCAGTATAATTACACTTGTTACTAACATAAGGATAAAATGATCAAGTACATTTACTTCACGCAATTCTGCTATGCCTTGTATCAGCCTGGATTAAAGCAGCTACAGTGTATCATGTGAACCCTTTTCATAGATGGAAGAAGAAGAAGTTACTCTCATTTTGGCACTACAAGACAACACTAAGAGTTCCTACATTTTCAAACTTCGTCTGTGCGTAAGCTCTGTAGGGTCAGATCAGAGTCAATGTAAAAACATATTGATTCTTCCATTATCCATGAACATCTAGCACCTGGAAGGTATTGAAAAATCCTTAATTTATCTCAGGTTCCTACAGGGATAGTACAGTTATTGATTCTACATTTGTAGAGGTCAGAGACAAGACATCTGTCCCAGAACGGACTCAACTCAAACATTTACCTGTAGCATAGGAGCAACACTTTTATTTCACAATTACCTGGTCCTGTAATTGATGATCAGTTAGTCTATTCAAAGTTATTTCAATCATATGTCAAAAGGAACCTCTGGATTGTGTGAAAACTCAGTAAACACCAAAGATATTGACACCTGGAGGTCAATCATATTGATTAACCTGTGACATCACAAAATTCTTTATTTCTTTCTGTGATTCTGAAAGTAGCAATGAGTGGTCACCTAGAAAATAACAACCGTGGTTAGTTTCATAAAATGGATTACCAAAATCATACCAGTCAAACCTTTTTCAATCTTCTTAAGTATTGTAAATCGCTTTGAGTGGTCAATAGACGAGAAAAGCGCTATAAAGATGCAGTCCATTTACCATTTACCATTTAGTGAATGGAATTGGATTTAGCATTGACAAATGAGATTAAGATAGTGATTGTTAACATACCCAACAATTAATTCAATTACTTCCATGCGCATAGTCCATCATTAGGCTGATGTTGTTTATTGCTATTCTAAGTTGCTAAACACTGTTTGTTGTTTTGTTCTGTATCGATGCTTCCGTTTTAGTTGCTATCGTGTTTATGGATGAAAAGTAAGGTAGCATGGATGAACTCATCATCTTCATCATGCACAATGATTTTACAACTTTTTAACTCATCATGAACCCTTTGATAATTAACTTTCCATAGTTTACAATCATGGTATCATTTCAACTGCAGCAAAACACCATAGTCCTGTAGTTCCACAATGGGTTAGCAGGAGTGTAACTCACTCTCATTACACTTGGCAAAAGCTCTCAACCAAGCTTGTATCATGTGTTGCCTGCAACCATTTACCTGTAGAGTAGAATAGTAGATATACAACATAACAGTCATTCATCATACATCTGTCAGTAAAACAATGGGAACCATCTCCTTCGTCAGGATGAGAGCTGGGAGAACATGTCTTCTCATACTTTCTCACCATAACATTGTCTTTCTTCTTAGTTTGTTCATTAGAACAGTACAGTAGGTCTTTTTTCTTTATATGTTTGTGTGGTGAGAAGTCTTACTTCGCTGCTAAGCACTGAGGTGCTCGTCGATTATTTTCCATTCACGTTCAATTGACCCCAGAACACATTGGCCAAAGCGTTCACTCATTTTCTGAAACACCTTGAACGGTTCTCAGCCTGGGCCCGCTCAGCAGAAGAAAGAAGAAGAGGAAGAATCACCCCTTCACTCGCCATGGCTTTTCCCGTTTCTAGCAGTTTGGGGAGCCAATCTGCACCTTGAAGCATGGATCCATTCTACTCTGCCCTCGACCTTAAGTGTGGTCCTGATATCACCTGGAACATGGATTTCCACCTAGGACACAAAGATACCTCATCCAAAGATTTGATTAGTACCAACTCACCCACCTGAAACAGATGAATAGGCTCTGCTGATAGTTCTTTATTGGAGTTAGTTTAAAACATACAAATGAAACTTAACATTTCTGTTAGTCTTTTAACATATTCCTATGCTCATCAGTCCACAGCAGAGTAGCTTTGTACATCTTATTAGATCATACCTTTCAGTTAAAAGTTTATGACTTTTTCCCCATTTAGTTATTTTGCAGTCACTCTGAGATTCTCCTAGACATGAGATTCTCTTAGTTCATTGATATTATTCATTATTTTATTTATCAAGTTTCTTAACTTTTTTATCTTTGTTTAAAGCCTATTTATCTTTACCCTGTGATTTCCAATGTTGTATCCTCTTCCAATGGGAATGCTGCATCACACCATCTCCCCCCACGCTCCCACAAGCAGTCTTTTCTCACCTTGGGAGTCAATTACGAGCAATCCTTGGGGGAGTTAGACTTCTGGATTTTGGGCGAACCCTCACCAGCTGCGCACTGATCAACTTGTGTAGCAGGTGGATGGAGGACAGGATGAGTTAGGATCCCAGAAACAAACCTAGATTGTCATGGCAATTCTGCAATACCACTCTAACAAAGAGGAACGAGATAAAGATCTCTTTACAATATTGTCACACTTTACTTTCAGAGTATCATTGGCTCAATTGCATCAATCTGAAATTGACATTTTAGACCTGTTGTCATTATTGTTTCGGCAATCTCTCATTCATAGTTCATTAAAGTCCTAGTATTGTTACTAAACTCTTTGCTATCTTTGCCACTAAGGCTGTCACTGTTTATTCCCTGAAAAGATTATTCTCCCAATGGTCATGCTTCAATAATCTTTGAAAGAAGTATAAGATGAAGCAGTAAACATTTTATTCCTTTAATAGATTATCCATTATAGTGTATAGAGATTTATTATAGTTCATTCATTTACTTATTTTTCTTTCAAACAACTTTCATTACTTTTTCCAAACTATTGCTTTATCCTCATTTATCCCCCCTTTTTCTACATGTGTGAGGCCGTGTGAAACTTAGGTTAACACATCGAAGAAAAACTTAGAGATGAGTTAAGCACAGCTTTGTTTAGTAGCATTGAATGCTAAAGCATTACCTTTAAGATATCTCATTTATTAACAGAATCAGTATCACCTGTGTGTGTAGTGCTTTTTTGCAATATGCAATTGTAAAGACAAGAAATTACTTCAGAAGTTTGATATAAGAGCTGAGTGTTGGTTTGGTTTATTAGACGATATCATAAAACCAAATTCATGGGTGACACCAAAATATCTTGAATCGATGTACATGGTGGCAGTCTGGCTCTCAGCTAGTTCAAGGTTCAAGTTTATTGTCATATACTTGATAACAATGCAAACTTCATTATCAGTAATGAAATTGTTGGCCTCGGAGCCAACTCAACATTACCTAAAGAATAGTAAAGTACACTAAAAGGAAGAACATTCATGCCCATCTTAAGTAGTTGTGGGGGAAACACCCTAATGTAATGCCAAGAGTTAAGACCAAGACCAATATGCTATACAGTACTGGTATAAATTGAAATGGCTAATAGAAGACAATGTAATCAGTGGTTATCACTCTTCTTAAAGCACAAAGTGTTTTGAGCATAGATGACCAATCACTGTGGTATGTGTATGCCATTTAATAAAGTGTACTATCATAATTATTCTCAAAATAATAATTATTATTTGTGAGGCTGCTGTAATAATGCTAAAATACAGGCATGTGTTATTGCCTACAACCTAGCTCATTAACCAGATGTTTAAGGAGGCAAAGTATGTGCCTCCACTACACCTGTTACAGTAGTGACCGCATAGCCTGAAAAATAGTCTCATTGCTGAATCTTCACAAAAGAAACTACTCAGCATTCGGAACAGGGTTTGCTTCAAATCTGGCCTAGGTGATTTAACAGTATCAACTAGCGTTTCACAGTCATGTGTAATTATCTTTTGCTCTTATCTCAAGTCAATCAATGTGACTAATGTATCTGGATGTAAAGGTGGGCTCTTTGAACAAAGATGTCAGCATTAAACAGAATGGTCACATTGTAACCGATTTGGAGTCACTGTCATGTGTTGGTGGCAGAAGTGTTCAGAATGTTTAAAACAGCATAAAATTAAAAAACTTTACAAGAGCCCATGTCAATGAGGCTGATTTCCCATTTTGAATAGCTTTAGCTGTAATAATTCATAAGTATCCTGGCATCTCCTGAATTACAGAAGGCAGCTTAGAAAAACAGAAAGCCATCAGGCGATAATGAGAGCCATGTGTGTGAACCAAGATTCCCATGATGAAGCTGTCTTTTTCTTGTACATGTAAACAAAAGGCAGTTCATTGTCTGGCAAGCCCAAAGCTCATGCTGATGTGAGAGCCGTCTTCAGTCTCTGAATGCTGATGTCACGTTATCAGTTCATTGAAGAGTTCAGGTGCAGAGTTCAGAGTGGCAGCACAAAGCGACAAAGTTCATTGCAGAGTATCCATGAGTCCTGTACTTTCTGTAACTAGTCATACGTCAGAAGGAACACATCTTCTTTCATGTGTGGAGGAGGCACTGTGGACCACAGCATAACTCTGTCTGTTGAGAGGAGCTGACCATTATCCAAAATGTGCTCCAGTTAGGTGACCATGCTGACAGCTTGGCAAGCAATGTCACCTCTTTCCGCCAAACATTTCAGGAGGAGAATAGAGTCTGTTTACATGTTTTCTCAAAAGCAACAAGCTTCCACCAGGTCAACAAGGCCATCAAGGTCTCTCTTTATCTCTGATGCCTATATTGTAGGTGAGTCAGAATTAATTCTATCAGAAAAAGAGTACTGAACACAAATGCACCACTATGTAAAATTTAAACTCGTGAGGTAATGAGGCCAAATTAGAATTGACATCAGTCAAAATTGGAACAATTGCATTAACAGCTTTTCAGATCTTGAACAAAGCGCCATTCTCCAGGTTTGTTAGCTTTAATGATATAAATGTATGTGGTTTTCTGGCTCGAGGCAAGTGTTAGAACACCTTGCTCTAAAAAATAAAAGGTTTAATGCCTTTATTTTGTTTTCTTGAGGTAGGTGATTTTGCTTAATGCGTGGTAAAACTACATTTAGTTCCAAAATCTATTTATGTGGAAGAGCTTAAGTTAAAAATTCACCATTGTTTAAAACAAAGCCCATAATAAACTCATAAGAGATGCAACAGTTTTAATTTAAGAGTACATGAAAAATGTTCAAATTAAGTTTGAATCTTCTCTGATGCATGCAGAACTAACAATCACTCTGTGTCTGAAATGGAATGTACAACCCAACCCAAAGAAACAGCAAGGGATGTGTGTTCCTGTGTGTGTGCTATCAGACAGTCTAAGTTCAACATCACAAGGTTAACAGTGTGTGGGACTGACTGAAAAAACAACAAAATGTTACTGCAAAACAAAATAGAGCAGCGCCAGATACAGCCAGAGCTGGTGCTGTTTGAGCCAAAGTTTGACCCTCACCCAAAGTGAATAAAGAAGACAGCAGATTAAATCAAACTGGTCAAAATACATATAATTACTTAAAATTACTTTAAATAATTTCATTAGGAATCTAAATATAAACAATCAGAAATTATTTAAAATTAAACAAAGCATCTCTGCTAATACAAACTCACTGAAGAACTTAAGAATTATACTTAAACAGCTCAATCGAACTGAGATTTGCTTCTGGCCTCTCTTTTTCTTAAATATTTAACTGCAATACATGTCACAATCTTCTTCCTGTATAAGAAAAATGTAGCTCTGAGACAAAACGTTAAAACTGGTTTTGGCTTTTTCAAAATTATCTCAGCATCTTTTTCAAAATTAAATTCACAGCAATCTAAAAAGATAAATGAGCAAAAATGAGGAATGCTACGTTTAGCTTCCTTTTTAACTGACCGTGATGAAAACTTTACCAACTGCAGGAAGAACAACTATACTGTCAACCAACATTGCAACTCAGGTGAATTTGACACTTTTATTTTTATTTATTTTTTTAGCTTGCAACACAGAAGTAGTACTGATTCCTGTCTGACACTACTATTTAGTTTTCTGATTGCTGTACAGATCTAACATGGTATGAAAGGAGCTTGGAACTGCAGCATAGTCATTGGATTCTGTACCCAATAAATAAGCATTAAGGAAACAAGATTCCATCCTTCTTGTCTACCTTTTACCTCTTATCTACCATTCATGCAGGCATGCATAAGGAAAACTCTGTGATTCTGTGATTGCCTCTGCTTGCTCGTTAATGACAAACTTATCTCCTTTCTTTACTTCTTATTTTTAATTCATCTGTAAATTAGGGTCCAGGCAGCTCACAGCTGCCCCTGATTTCCCATTGTTATTATATTATTCAGAGGAAATATGCCCTCTTATGTATAAAATAAACAACTTTGCACATAGGTCCAGTCATATGCCAATCTTCCTCCCACATTTTCTCTCAATTGACACCAAACTTGCTACATTTCATCTTCAGACTGTCATCCACAAACGATCCAGTCAGATTTCTTACTCAGGCATTGTGCTGTGTGAAATACATGTTTGAGGTTTAACAGTTCTTTAATTCTCATTAATCTTCCTACTCAAAATGTCCGTCCTGGACTCGCTGCGCAACTGTAACTTTTAATTATCTTTTTTTTTTTTTTTACGTTTAACGTAAATTAACTACGGATTCTCTTTTTTTATTTAATTTTTTTTTTGGCTCTGCTCTGGACTGATTGATCATAATTACAGCATGCACACTATAGCATTAAACACTTAATACATCAATACATTGCAACTAATATATCCCCCATGCATATCAATAAAACACTGCTGCAGCTGTTATTTACTTATTGTACTTCAGAGAGGTGATTGAGAAAGTTAACACCTTGTGTACACAATAATATTCAGCGCCTAGGCTCTGTGCCAGCAGCAAAACAGAGCCTCTCATTTCCCGACGGGCACAGACTCACCACAGGTCTTGATTAACTGAAGTAAACCTCTTTGTGCTTACCACAGAACGTCTTCGGGCTTTACCTCACTGTGGGTCTTATCTGTGTCGGACACAACCATCAGTTGCCCCAGAAGAAAACCACCAATTTGTGGTGCTGTGGAGTAAATTCCTCACCACAGATTTTTCTCTCTAAATCCACCTCCAAATACAAACTAACACATTTTAGTTTTGTAGTGCTGTGGGGCAACCTCCCTGCAGAGTCTTTCTGAAGTACACCAATTTTAGCTCAATTGATTTCTGTATTTTCTGCTTTTTTCAAAATTTGTCAATTTTGGTTTAAGCCCCCACTGAGAGAGGGGGGACTATTTGGCCTCAGACCCTGAACTCTCTTTTGAGTGTTGTATCTTCTGTAGCGATGATGTGATGATGATGAAGGAATCTCCGCTGACACCGACTTAGTTGTATAAAAAGGTTTATTACAAAAAGTACAGCATCAAAACAAGCACCATGGAGCACCTGTGAGAGGATCCGAAGCCAATGTGAATCTCTCCCGTTTTCCACTCAACCTACACCTTTTAAAGCCTCATGGTATAGCTAATGTATGGTGTCAGCATAGGCTCAGAGCCAACTTCATAACGATATATGGCTATTTTGCCACCAGGGCAGGTGGACCATAACATAGGAAAACGACCCCCAAGGGACATCCATCCAGGATGGCACCAGACCTTGGACATAGGCCTACCTAAACATTAGACACACATGTACCTAAACATTGGACACACATGGCAGAGACATCTTTCAGCTCAGACACCTCATATTTCCCCCCTTCGAGACTACACAGAGTCTCGAAAAACAAAACAAAACTTCTTCTTTTGTCTCTAATTTTTCCTCTGCCTGTTCAACAGTCTCCTGTGCTTTCTCTTCTTCCTTTTGCTCCTCTTTCTTTTTTTTTTTCTCCTCGTCGTTTTTCACTGTCTCCTCATCCCTTTTCTCTACTTTCTTCTTGGCTTCTTTCTTGTGGTCCCAAAATTATGCAACCTGAACTAAGTTGAACTTGATTTGGCTGACGACTTACCCATTTCTCTGGGTTTGTTTGAACAACATTCTTGAAATACTTGAGCGTGCAGTGCAATGGATACTCTGGAAGTTTCGCATTGGGCATGTTAGCTACAATGAACTTCTCCCACAATTTAGCTGACTTCAAAAATTCTGCACCAAGATTTCCAATCCAAAATACTGAAGAAGCTTCAGTTTCTGTCTTCATTAAAAATTGATTAACAACATCATTTGGCACTTCCACCAGACAGCCGTCTGGTGTACACTTCAATCTACACAAAGCATCTCTTCCCAAAAGAGCCATAGGTGTATGCTCCGATACCAGTATAGGTATTGTAGTCTTCAGGTGTTTGTAGCAGAGCTCAATTGGTTTTGTGAGAGGAACCAGCTGTTTAACTCCCTCAAACCCGATTGTCCGAATCAATTGACCAGACATGGGGAGATGTATAGCATCTTCAGGCCGAATACAGGTGAAAGCAGCTCCGCTGTCCACCATTGCTTCCAATGGTCGATTATTTACTTTCACTTCTATTGTTGGATCTCTTTCCGGCCCTGATACTACCAGCTGACACCCCCCTTTCGAGTCTTCTGGGCACCTCTAGAATCCTGGTTCCAGACTCCTATAAGGGTTCACCGGTCCCTCTGATGGTCTTAGTTGGCCCCTAAATCCTCCTCTGAAATTTCCTCCAAAATTTCCTCCTGGCCTATTGCACTCCCGGGCAAAATGGCCACACTGTCCACAATTATAACATACTTCCGAAGATTGTTGGAAATATGGCTCAGATCTTCCTCTTCTGAAATTTTCTCGACCTCTTCTTCTCCAGGTCTGTGCTTGACCAAAAGCAGGCTGCGGGTAGGAAGCAACTGGAACCACTACTGGTGGCTGGGCTGACTGGAACTGATCTTGATTCGGCAGCAGTTGTGGTAACATTTGATCCATCGGAGACTGACTCTGTACTACCAGAGCCTGTTTCTTCTCTTTCTTGTTATCCACTAGCTGTACTTGGTTGAGTTTTCTGAGGATCTCTTGATCTTGCTCTTTCTGGTCCTTTTCCTTTTTCCTTTATAGATCCACTTGATGGGCTATATGATCTGTATAAACACTCTTCATCATGCTTCCAAGTCCAACCACCTCAGCCAGTTTACTTCTCACTGGTTGGGGCAGCCCCTTCTGTATTTTGGCTCGCAAAATTGACTGCTCCATTTGATTCAAGTCCGGGTCATTTCCTGTCACGTTTCTCTACTTTTGAAAGGCTCTTGACACATAGGCCCTTGGGTTTTCTTCCGGTCCCAGTGGCTCAATGAGAACACTATCGGGATGTACATTTATTGGAAATGTATCTTTCAGTGCTCTCCACACTCAAGCTCTATTTGCAGAAAACAGCTCTGAATCATTCACAGCAGTTCCCATATATCGAATGAGTCCAGCTCTCTGTAGAATCTCTTCCATAGCGGAAACTCCAAGGAGGTTAGCCAACAGTCTCTTGATGTCTCCCATGGCAAATTGTGTTCCCACCATGAGCTCATCCATCTTTGAAGTCCAAGGATGTGCTCCATCCTGAAGAATAGGTAGCTTCTCCATCATATCTGACATATCTGTATTCTGCCAAGGCTTATACTCCAAATTCTGTCCTCTGACGAACACTGGAAGCATCTTATCATCCTTTTCACGCAGATAATATCTGGGAGGATCAGTCTTTCCTTTACCTAAGGATCCTTCTTTGCTCCTTTTTCCTGTTGCCATCTCTGGCCCTGTGGGGGCTGGCGTTAGATCATCTGGTGACCTTCGATGTATTTCATCCAGCGAGACTCTCCGACCTTGCTCTTCAAGCTCCTTATGCATTCGCCACTCTTCTTCCTCTTCCAAGTCCTTTCTAAGCTGTATTGAGTGTTGTCTTGAGTAGGGAGTATACTCACACTCCCGATCACTGTCATCATCCCTAGTGACACTATCACTGGTAATAACATATTTTGCGTCTGGTTTTTCCAAAGGTCGTCTTCCTCTTCTTTCAGCTCTAAACAATATTTCCTTCACTGAGGGATCGTATCCTCCAATTGGCCTAGTATCATCATCACTATCATACTCATATCTCCTAGAGGTTGCTTTTCCTGGTCTGAGTTCACTTGACTTCCTCCTTAACATCCCTGGCTTCTTGGACTTGTTGAAAGGACGCATCACGATGGTAGTTGTAGCTTTCCCTTCTTCAATCACTCTTCTGTCATCATCTTCAATATGGTATGCACCATCATGACTCAGAACTGGAAGTTGGGGATAGGCTTCCTTAAACCGCACCTCCTCCTTATAAGGTGGAGGGTTCTTGATTGATTCCGTATGCGAAAAAGGTGTATTAATTTCCGCCATTAGTTTTTCTATTTCTTTTGCATTTTTCCGGATTATTTCTGCACCTCTATCGTTTTTGTCTTTCGCAGCTTTTAACCGTTTCTGTCCCTCATTTTCAAACAATTGGAGAACGCCAAGCTCTGTTTGTCTCTTTTCTTTACGTTGTTCCCCCTTTTTGCCCTTCTTTTGGCCTGCCTTATAGGTGGACACAAGCACCTGCATTGTTTTGATTACATCAGGGTTAACAGTCCCCTCCACTGGCCATGGTTGGTCAATTCCAGGCCAGCGTTTATGCCATTTCTCCGACATCTTGGCAATACCGTTAATTAAAGGATTACTCTTTTGTACTACATCAACAGGAATAATTACTTTGGGATTTGGGATCTCAATGTTCTTTTTCGTCATTTTGATGACTTTTTATATTCCCGAATTATAGATTGAAACTAATTACCAAGACTTTAAACCACTTAAAGCTATCAAAATCACTTTCCCTCTCTTTTTTTTCTTTAAATTGATTAACTAATTAATTAATCAGCGAATTAACCATCATTAACCAATTCTAAACTGCAATTTGGTTAGAACTGTTTCTCATTCCAAACTTGTGTCCAAGATGCCGAGGAAGGGCAAGAGATCACAGGCAGATGCAGACCAGCTCTCAGAAGGTAAAAAAAGGTTTTATTTCCAGCACAGGAAAAACAGACAACAAAAAAACTTAGGAGCAGGGAACAGAGAAAACTCAAAAAAAGATACACACGTAGATACACAACGGGATTCTTACACATAGGCTACTCACAAAAATAAGACAAGGACCCAACAGAGGACAAAGGGAACTAAGGAACATATATGCATAAAGACTAATGGGAAACGAAACACAGCTGTGGTGGGCAGGCAGGTAGCAGGGGAAGGAGTGAGACACAAGGGTAGTGAAAACGAGGGCTAGACAAGACACAGGTGTGCAGGAAAAACAATGGAACACAGGGAGACAAGAGGAAAAAAACGAAACAAAAACGTAGCAGTCACGGCTGGGCCGTGACAGCACCTATTTTGCCCATTCTGCTGCTAAAACTGCATGGTGGACACATACAGTTGTAGCATGAAATCATACATGTGTAAATACATATTTAATAAATTAATTTGATATCATGTGAAATCAGGTTCCTAAAACACAGACACCTCCACAGCCAAGAAGCTTCTTGATGACAGATTATGCAACCTCCTGTTCTCGTACTGAAAAGGTAGTTTGTTTTTCCCACACTCACACATCTATATAATATACAATGTCTTCAGTTTTATTAACTTGGTATCATTTGTTATCAGATGACAAACACAGACACCTCCACAACCAAGAACCTTGTGGATAGTGGATGACACATCTTCCTGCTCATATATTATTATTATTATTATTAATAATAATAATAATATGAATAATAATCATTCCTACTATACTTTGATCAGCCACAGATTGAGAAGCCACATAGAAGCAGAAGTCAACATATTCAGTCTGTGAGAGCAACTCATTGTCAGAGTGATCAGAGATACAGCACATTCTCAAGAAATCATCAGTGCACCTGTATAGCTCTCACATTTCTGGCCTACCACAACGAGGGAGCAGAGTTCAAAACAACCTACATTGACAGAGTGCTTGAACAGGGAGATTCACTCTATGTTGGTATCAAAACCCAGCTTCTGTTGGAGGGAAGCTTTGTCCAGAACCATTTGACTGTAGAGGAAATGCCAAAGCAAGTTCTAACAGACACAAATCTATATAACGTGTGCCTGTCCTCTGTGAGGTGCAGATACCTGAAGGCCCAAAAAGGAAACATTGGTGGTTGCCTCTTGACACACAACTTCAGTGTCTAACAACAGATGTCAGCCATGCTTTACTCATGATATCTCCTGAGTGCTTTGCAGTGTTTCGCAACAGATCAGGGCAATATGGATTCTTTGATTCTCACTCAAGAAGTGCTGCAGGTTTACCCCACCCTAATGGAATTGCAGTTATGCTGACCTTCAATCCCTTAAGTGACATGTTCACTCATCTGCACAGGCTGTTTAAAGACCGCAGTAGCAATGCCAGCTATGAGTTTGTGCCTGTTTGTTTCATACCTGACAACAGTTCCAGTGAACATTCTGCACAGCCAGCTGATGTGAACATCACACAAAGAGCTACAGCTGCACCACCGCCAGAAATAAGTGTTGAAGCGCAAATCACAGAGAGCAACATGGAGGTGTCAATAATGTCTTAATTTGTGCCTCAATCAGGAAAAACTGAAATTCAAGAAGCCAAGTCACAAAGTACTTTTTGCATACCACAAGCAGATGTATGTGTGGAAGTCCACAACCCACAGAATAACGCAGGCAAAAGACAACCAAAAAAACTGGAATTAAATCTGGGGGCAGATGCCACAGGTAACACAACAAAACCAGTAAAAATTGTGGTCAAAGGAAATAAACAACAGTGACAAAAAGCAATGTGTACACCCCAAAGACAAAACTTCATCTCATGGACAAAAAATGAATACAATTAAACAATATGAGAAAAACAAGTATGCCAGCTGTTTAGAATTTCGCATGAAAAAACTGTAGGCTATGAAAACTAAGTATGCCCAGGACTGGCATCACCGCAAACAAAGGCTATTATCATCCAAGCATCATTATGATGATCCTCAAGTTAAAAACCAAAAAAAACTAAACATTGTCAGAAGATACCAAACAGATCCTGATTTCCAAAGCAAACAGAAAATGTATATTACAAAGTGATACGAAACAGATTCTGTTTTCAGGAGCAGACAAAAACAATATATTACCAAGATGTACAACACAAATGAATTTTCAAAACAGACTCAAAAGGTACATGGCCCAGAGATATGCCTGTGACAAGGACTACAGGCAAAAACACAAACAATGGATTCATACAAAGTATCACAGTGACCAAGAATTCAGGCAGAATCACATACAGCGTTGTACCCAGCAAAAAAGAAACATGTTAGCCTCAAATGCTGCATTGTGCATTTATCACAAGTTGCAGTGTTCACTGAGACTAAAAAAGGAATACAGACGGATCAGTATCCATCACCAGCAAACTCCACAGGCCGAAGTACAACCCCAGCCTGTCATCAACACGGTAATGCAAGCTGCCATATCTTCATTCCATGAAAGTGTTCAGCATGGACCCACCTTTGTTTGTACAGTGTGCCACAGGACTATGTTTCAAGATCAAGTTAAACATTGCAACAGGCCAAAATATGTCAAAAACATGCATGTGGTAGATACTTGTTTAACAGGACAATTGTACCATTCCACAAGAAAGAAAGCAGGAGTGGATTTGTTCCACTTGTGATGACCATTTGACAAGAGCAAGAATGCCATCCATTGCAGTGACAAATAAATTGGAGCTGGCACCCATTCCACCAGAACTGGTTGAATTGAATGTGCTCAAGAGACAGCTGATTTCCAAAATCCTACCTTTTGCAAAAATAGTTGCATTACCCAAAGAGCAAAGAGCAGTACACAGTGCTGTTGTGTGTGTACCCTCAGAGGTAGAATCAACAGTGAACTGTCTCCCAAGACCCAGCAACGAAGCCCAGCTGTTGCAAGTAAAACTAAAAAGACACATTAAGTACAAAGGACATCAATACTTGTACACTGTCAACATGAAACATGTGCTATCAGGACTAACAAAACTCAAAGAAATGCATTCAGAATACAGAGATGTATCTATAGATGAAAATGCTACATTCAACAATCTCACAGATGATCAACCAAGTGATGCAGAGGAGACACAACAAGACACAGAATATACTGCACATGTTGAGCAGTCCAGTAACCCAGAAAAAGAAATGGAGTCAGAAATAAAAATCACTTCAGATGCAAATACTGAGCAAGCTGTGCAATCCAATAACCCAGATGATGTCCAAGAGGAACTGAGACCTTGCCTGGCTATGGACACTTGCATGCAGCCAGATGAAATAGCACAAGAAGTTCTATCATACGGTGAAGGAATATTTAGCATTGCATCTGCCCAAGGAAACAAACCTGTTGGCTTCTTTTCCATACCAAAACTGGAATCCATGGCCTTCCCTGTGCAGTTCCTGACAGGGCAAAACACACTTGATAAGGTCAGACAAATGAAACTGTCTCCAAACAGGTATTTTAATGCAAAACTGTTCTCTGTAGATACCCGTTTTGCAAATGACCAAAGTTACCTATTTTTCTCACAGTTTGTGACAGAAACACAGATGGCTAAAAGCAGCATGTCAATACAACTTCGGAAAAGGTAAACCAATCACCAAAGATGGTCGCAAAATTTCCAACCGGATGCTTCAAAATAAACAAGAAGTGGAAAAACTGATAAACAATAAAGACGCAACACGCTTTATGCAACCTTTGAGAGGAACTCCTGCTTATTGGGATAAAACATTTAAAGATCTCAATGCTATGGTCAGACACTTGGGCAAGCCAACATTTTTCCTGACATTTTCTGCTGCAGAAATGAGATGGCCTGCGATCATAGAAGTCATTAAAGCTCAGCAAGGAGAACAAGTTGACATTTCCGAACTTGATTTGACACTTTGACTGGATGTGTGACATTCTAAGAAGCGACCCTGTGACTGTAATGCAGATGTTTGAGAAAAGACTCGATGCTCTCATGACAAAGCTGATGCTGTCACCTGCACAGCCTATTGGTGAAGTGGAAGATTACTTCTATTAAGTGGAGTTTCAAGCAAGAGGAAGCCCACGTATTCACTTACTGGTTTTGATCAAAGATGCACCCGAATTTGAAGAAGATGGTGATGATAGTGAAGTGATCGCATTCATTGACAAGTACATAACTTGCAAAATGGCAGATGTCAATGCAGACCCTGAGCTCCACAAAATTGTGTCAGAGGTTCAAGTTCACAGCAGAAATCATTCAAGATCTTGTAAGAAAGGCAATGTATTGTGCAGATTTGGGTTTCCCAAATTACCATCAAAAACCATCATCACCTTCCCCTGCCCAGATGATGATGATGAAGCTGCTGCTGATGATGATGATGATGAAGAAAATAATGTTGATAGAAATCAGCAAAACAAAAGTGGAAAAGGCAGAGGCAAAAAGTCAAGATCAAAAAAGAGAGCATTTGGAAAGAAACAAAAGGACGCCAAGGCAACCACTGAGAGATTTGCTTTGTGACCCAAATGCCTCATACAACAACTTGTCAGAGATGCTGGAAAAATACAAACTAACCCCAGAACAATACAAGAAATGTGTCAATGATCTAACCAATGGCAATGTGATTCTGCTAAAGCGTCATCCAAAGGACTGCTGGGTCAATGGATACAATTCTGATTTGCTAAAAGCATGGAATGCCAACATGGACATTCAATTTGTACTTGACGAGTACAGCTGCCTCATATACATGATGTCATAGTGTCCAAGCCAGAACATGAGATGACTGAGTTCCTGAATGCAGTCATTTGTGATTTTCGTAAAACAGACGTGAATGAACGTGATGAAATGAAGCCGATCATGCAGGCATATGCTAAACACAGACAGATCAGTGCTCAAGAGTCTGTGGCATGAACATGCAACTTGCCACTAAAAAAATGCTCCCGTAATGTGTTGTTCTTACAAACTAATGATGATGCACTGAAGATGAATCTTCCCACGAAGAGGCTAGAGGAAATGGCCCCAGATGCAGAGGAAGTATGGATGTCTGGATTACCAGAAAAATACACAGAAAGACCTGTGACACCTGAGTTTAAAAATGCCATTCCCCTCTTGCATGGCAAAGGACACATTCAAAAGAGAACTCGAGGAAAACCTGCCATTGTTAGATTTCCACGCTTTTCTGAAAATAAACACCAGAAAAGTTTTACGGACCTTTGTTGAAACTGTATTTTCTATACAGATCAAATAATTACCTCAAAAATGAAAAATACCCAACATATGAGCAGTTCTACATGACTGGATTCAAGTGGGGCTATGAAGTACGTGCCCAGGTCGATGCCATGAAAAAGCGTTATGAAAGACATGGCAAACAAATAGAGAAGGCACTGGCCTGGATTCAACAGCAAAGGTCAATTCTAAATGCATGGAACACTTTTGTACCCGAGGTTGAAGTGGAACGTTTAGGGTGCGTTGCCCTGCAAAAACCAATAAATCCCAATGAAGAGAATGAAAAAGACGATGTACCTGACTACCAGATCAATCGTGACAGCAGTGGAGCTGTACCAGCAATAGAAGCCCCGCCGTTGAGTCCAGATGCCGTCAAAAAATTATACCAAAGCCTCAATGAAGAACAGGCATCCATATTTTACACTGTACGTGAATGGTGCTTCAAGCATGTATGTATTCTTCTACTTTGTCTCAGGTGGAGCTGGCTGTGGAAAATCCAATGTCATTAAGAGCATATATGAGGAGGCAACCAAGATTCTGCGGCAACTTCCAAGATTCTGCAATGAAGCTGTTACATCTGTGTCTGTGCTGCCCCTGTTGTTGCTCTCCTCCCCTCCTTGTGTGTTTCTCCTCCCTCCTAGGGGCGGGTCCCAGACTCTGGCAGCTTCTGCAGGGCACACCTGAAGCTCATCATTCATTAACCTCCAGCTCAAGTACACCGGGTCTTCATTCACTCATCGCCAGATCTTTACAGTTCCCCACGCGGTAACTTATCCGGCTCCCCTTTTTGCTTCCTTCGGGATTTTTGTGACTCTCCATTGTTTTTTTTTTGGTGTTTTTCTTGCTCCCCTTGCTTCTCCGTGTTTCCTGGCCTGTTTTGACACTCTCCTCCTGATTCCTCAGACCTCCTGCCCTGCGTTGCCCTGCTGCTCTGGACCCGCTCCTCTCCCGGACCCGCTCCTCTCCTGGACCCTCTCCCCATCGTCACCTGCCTTCTCGAGTCTCCGCTCCCCCAGCAGATTGGTCCCCTGCTCTTCTGTCCCACCTTCCCCTATTCTGAAATAAATCCCGTGCATGTGAATCTTCAGCGTCTGTTTATTGGTCCGCTAAACCACCGGTGTCACAGAAAGATCTGGCCCCAATGGACCTCCCAGACGCTGAAGCTCTCCGGTACGCGGTCACCAGCCACGATTCCCTGCTACGTAAACACGATGAACTATTGGAAGGCCTCATGGGCAACTCAGCTGCTCTCACAGGGCAAGTGAACACCATCACTGACCAACTTTCAGCTATCTCTGTTCAACTCTCCCGACTCACTCTCCCTCAGCCACCTGTTGTACCCCCTGTCCCTGGTGCTTCCGCAGAGGAGCCCAGCAGCCCCATCTCCGTTAGGGAACCCCACATGGTAGACCCCGAGCCCTACGCCGGGGATCCACTGAAGTGTAAGCCTTTTCTCCTCCAGTGCTCCCTAGAGTTAGGACAAAGACCCTATACATATTCTTCTGAAGAGTCTAAGGTTCAGTACCTAGTGGGCTTACTCCGTGGGCGGGCCTTAGATTGGGCTACAGCTTTATGGGAGGGTTCCGCTGTGTTTTTCAGATCGTACGATCTCTTTGTGGAGGAATTCAAAAAGGTTTTTGACCATTCTGTACAATCCCGTGAAGCTTCTAGTCAGCTTCTTTCCCTGCGGCAGGGCACGCGTAGTGTGGCTGATTATTCTATAGAATTTCGTATTTTAGCAGCGGGTTCTGGGTGGAATGATTCAGCGCTACGAGGTGCCTTTTTTAGGGGGCTCTCTGAACAGCTCAAGGACGAACTAGCAGCCAAGGATGAGACAGTTTCCCTGGATTCCCTCATTTCTTTGGCGGTGAGATTGGATAATCGCCTAAGGGAGAGACGTAGGGAGAGATCCAATCCATTCTCGGCGCCACCCCGCTCTTCCATCCCTGCGGTCCAGTTCCCCGTTCACCCATCCCCTGTGTACCCTCCTGTCAAGCACCCCCCATCTCACCCAGATCAGGGCCCAAACCCGAGCCCATGCAACTGGGTCGAACCCGTCTGACGCCGGAGGAGCGGCACAGACGGATGACAGCAAAAGAGTGCTTGTATTGTGGTCAAAAGGGGCATTTCATCGCTGCCTGTCCTTAACGCCCAAAAGCCTAGGCTCGTCCGCTGTTGAGGAGCGCCGGACGAGCCTAATTCACTCCTCCCCTCCCCGCGCTAAGCGTTTCTCGGTCCAAGCATCACTGAGTACTCCTTCAGCTTGCCGCCTTGGTTGACTCCGGGGCTGAGGATAATTTTATTGACGAGATGGCAGCGTGGCAAGCCGGTTGCTCCACCGAACCCTTGGACCCCCCCCCCATTGTGGTTAGAGCATTGGATGGCAAATTTCTCTCCCGAGTAACTCACCAAACCACCCCTATCCCGCTGCTGGTGTCAGGAAATCACAGAGAGTTTCTGTCATTCAAAGTTTTGTCCTCCCCATCTGCCCCCGTTGTTCTCGGTCACCCCTGGCTTGTTCTCCATAACCCACACATTGACTGGGCAGCGGGCAAGATAATTAATTGGAGTGAGCACTGTCATAAAGTTTGCCTGCAATCCGCCCTTCCTCCCACAGAGGGCAGCGTCACCCAATCCGTACCATCACCTCCTGACCTTTCCCTCATTCCCTCAAACTACCAGGATCTTGCCCAGGTTTTCAGTAAAGAAAGTGCTTTCTCTCTGCCACCTCATCGCCCCTATGACTGTGCCATTGAGCTCGTTCCTGGAGCCCCGTACCCCTCGGGCCAGTTGTACAATCTCTCTCGACTGGAGAGGGAGGCGATGGAGAAGTACATTGCTGAGTCCTTAGTGGCTGGGATAATTTGCCCCTCCACGTCCCCTCTGGGGGCGGGTTTCTTTTTCGTGAGTAAGAAAGACAAATCACTTCGCCCATGTATTGACTTTCATGGCCTTAATCAGATCACTGTAAAAAATAAATATCCTCTGCCTCTCATTTCCTCTGCCTTTGAACCCCTCCACGGTGCCACCATCTTCACCAAGTTAGATCTGAGGAACGCTTACCATCTGGTCCGTATCCGAGAAGGAGATGAGTGGAAGACGGCGTTTAACACTCCACTTGGCCACTTTGAATATCTGGTGATGCCTTTTGGCCTAACCAACACGCCAGCCATCTTTCAGGCCCTCATAAATGATGTGTTGAGAGATTTCCTTAACCGTTTTGTCTTTGTCTATCTAGACGACATCCTGATCTTCTCCTGTACCATGGATGAGCATGTGACCCATGTCCATCAGGTTCTCCAGCGACTTCTGGAGAATCGACTGTATGTAAAGGCAGAGAAGTGTGAATTTCATGCGGCCACAGTTACTTTTCTGGGCTACATCATCAAAAGTGGGCAGGTAATGGCAGACCCTGAGGGACGTGGGAAATCGGGAGTTGTTGGCCATAAAACTGGCCCTGGAGGAGTGGAGGCACTGGCTCGAGGGGGCAGAACATCCTTTCTTGGTATGGACAGATCATAAAAACCTTGCTTACATTCAAACTGCGAAACGTCTGAATTCCCGTCAAGCCCAGTGGGCCTTGTTTTTTGACCGTTTCAATTTCACCATCACTTACCGTCCAGGTAATAAGAATGTCAAGCCCGATGCACTCTCCAGACAGTTTTCTGTTTCAGACTCCTCCTTGAGTCAGGGTACCATTCTGCCTCCCTCCCGTGTGGTAGGAGCTTTGACATGGGAGATTGAGTCCAGCATCCATGAGGCACTCCACGACCAACCTGACCTGGGGAACGGACCTCCTGGCAAACGCTTTGTGCCCGATGCAGTGAGGTCCCAGGTCCTGCAGTGGGGACATTGCTCCCGTTTTGCCTGCCACCCAGGGGCCAACAGGACCGTGCAGCTCCTTCAGCGTCACTTTTGGTGGCTGTCCATGGACACAGACACACGCGCCTTCGTTGCTGCCTGCCAGGTGTGTGCCCGCAGCAAAGCGTCCCACACGCCCCCTGCAGGTCTCCTCCATCCCCTGCCGATCCCCAGTCGTCCCTGCTCCCACATAGCAGTGGATTTTGTTACCGGGCTGCCTCCATCACAAGGTAACACAGTAATACTTACCATTGTGGATCGGTTTTCTAAGTCTGTTCATTATGTCGCGCTTCCTAAACTTCCCTCCACTCGAGAGACTGCGGATCTACTTGTGTCCAATGTGTTTAGACTCCATGGTATCCCATTGGACATTGTTTTGGACCGGGGACCTCAGTTCACCTCTCAGGTTTGGAAAGCTTTTTGTTCAGCTCTGGGGGCATCGGTCAGTCTCTCCTCCGGTTTTCACCCTCAGTCTAACGGCCCATCTGGCATGGATAGAGTACGCCCACAACTCCCTCTCCAGTTCTGCGACAGGTATGGCTCCATTCCAATGTGCCCTAGGATATATGCCACCTCTCTTTCCTGCCCAGGAAGGGGAGATTGCGGTTCCTTCAGTACAACACCATCTTCGCCGCTGCCACAGACTTTGGAAGCAGGCTCGCTCCGCTCTGCTCCGTTCGGCTAGAAGGAACTGTCAACTAGCTGACCGACACCGCACCCCCGCACCTGCCTACAAACAAGGTCAGAGAGTCTGGTTATCCTCCAAGAACATCCCCCTTAAGACTGACTCTAGAAAACTATCCCCTCGCTACCTGGGTCCATTCGAGATCCAGTCAGTCATAAACCCAGTTGCAGTCAAACTGAGGCTCCCATCTTCCCTCAGAGTACATCCGGTGTTTCATGTTTCACAGTTAAAACCTGTTGCTGACAGCCCTCTGCCAAGAAATTTAAAACCCCCTTATCAAGGTCTTGGAAATGCTCTAGATGGAGTTACAGCAGCTCTGTCAAATGCAGACATTCTCATAATAGATGAAATATCCATGGCTTCAAAAGAGTTACTTGCCTACGTCCAAATTTGCCTCCCCTCATCTAAAAAGACGATCTCTCTTTTGCACAGCTCCTGAACAGAATGAGGATAAAACTAAAGACAAATGCATTCAGCAATGATGACAAAACATTACTCAACCAGGCTATCAGTAATAAAAAGGATTGTCCACCTGATGTGCTGCATATATTTGCAACAAACAGCGAGGTTGATGAACACAATTCTGCAACCGTAGCTGCTCTCCATTTGGATTTTGTTCATATTCAAGCTGAGGACTATAAAAAAAAACACCACAGGGCAAATGATCCAAATTGAAGGAATCAAAGGCAAAAATACAGATTTACCTGACAACATACAAGCTGTAAAAGGAGTACACATTATGCTGATTAGGAATCTAGATGTGGAGGATGGAATTGTTAATGGCACATTTGGTAAAATTGCCAACATAGTGACAGACGCCCAGGATGGACAAAGGGCAGTGCGGCTCATTGGTCTTCAATTAGACAATCCAACTGCAGGACAAAGATTCCGCAAAAAGTTACTTGGGGAAACAGACCACTTGGTGTACATAGAGATGAGTGAGGAACACATGAGCAAAAAAGGAGTGGTGCGAAGGCAGTTCTCAATGAAGTTGGCCTTTCCATGCACAGCTCACAAAGTTCAAGGCATGACAATGCAGTCTGCAGTGGTCCGTTTGAAACGTGTGTTTGGACCAGGAATGTCCTATGTTGCTCTTAGCCGTACAACCTCACTACAAGGACTGTACATCACAGACTTCAATGACAAGAAAATCTATGCTGAGCCTGAAATCACAGCTGCATTACAATTGATGACAAAAGCATTATTTCACAGCACAAGACCACTGTTGCAACATGTGAAATCAGCAGACCAAACAGCCTACAATTTCACAGTCATTCACCACAACGCACAAGGACTTCCAGATCACATTGAGGACATGAGGTGCCACCATGAACTGGCACTTGCTGACGTGTTATGTGTTACAGAAACACATTTGTCCGGATCCTTTGTTGCTTCAAAGTTTCAGTTGGAACAATACAACATGTTCACATGCAGCAGAAATATTTCCTACATGAATTATCCAGACATGGCAAAAAAAGATGGAGGTGGAGTCGCAATATACTGTAAGAGCCATATTCAAGCACAGGCTCGAAGGTACATGTACAATGTCACTGATCTTGAGTTTATAGTTGTCAAAATAGAAGCCCCAGTCAGAGCACTGATTGCAACTGTTTACAGACCACCAAACTTCAGTCTGGACAGGTTTTTACCAGACATGTAAAGCGTCTTGGACTCGTTGGACATAATGAATCAACATCCAGACATTGTCTGTGGAGACTTCAATGAGGACCTTCTCGGCAAAGGAAAGAATGCAATACAAGAATTGTTTTTTTAAATCCAGAGGCTATACACAACTTGTCAAAGATACAACAACAGAAAAACAGACAATCATTGATCATATATACACATTCCAACCACACACCTACCTCCAATCTGGTGTACTGCAGACCTATTACAGTTATCACAGTCCAGTTTACTGTATTTTAACTACATGAGTGTGTGAGCAACAACCTCCATAACTCTAGTCAAACATGATCATCCTTTTGTGAAAAGAAATATGATCATGCCTTTGGGAAAAGGACATGTCACATGAAGAAGAGAAAAATCACCAACATTTACAGTGAGGACAAACCACAGTTCCAGTTATGCAGATGCAGACACAGCAGTTTGAAAGAGGAGGCTGCATCCCAGAAGAGGAAATGAGGTAAATACTCAATTAATATATGTTGCAAAATTATTGGTGTTATTTCAATCAAGTATTCACCTATTTGTGTTTTTTAAGGACTTCATGCCTTATAATATTATTGTTTATTGTTCACAAAGACAATAGACGATGATGTGCCAGTTATGCCCAGTACCTGATGGTGGTTTTGTTTTCTCCATAAGCACCCACATGTGCTCCTGCCTAGCTCAAGACGTAGAGCGCCTGTGACGACATGGTTGTGTTCAAAAGGGGGACACAGCATTAAAGTAAAAGACACACATATATACAAAGAAGAGAGGGGACAGAAGCAGCTCTACTGAAAACATCAACATTTTCTACAGTGAAAACAAACCACAGTTCCAGTGATGCAGATGCAGACACAGCAGTTTGAGAGAGGAGGTTGCATCCCATAGAAGGGAATGAGGTAAATACTCAATTAACACAATGTTCCAAATTATCACTGTTCATTCAATCAAATACTAACCTTTTTGTGTATTCTTAGGACTTTATGCCTTTTAATATTATCATTTATGGTTCACACAGACAATAGCAGTGATGTTCAAATTATGCCCAGTACCTGAGGTTATTTTTGTTTTCTCCAGAAGCACCCACATGTGCTCCTGCCTAGATGAAGACGTAGACCACCTGTGACATAATGGTTGCAAGTAGAAGGGGAACAGAAGCATAAAGCTAAGTGCTCATTTTCTTTATTATAAGATTGTTTTCACTACTTTCATAATTTCTCGCAAATGTTTCCTCTATAGTCAAAAACATCACACTAATACTGCTGTGTTTTCCATGTTTACTTTAGAAAAACACAGCCACACCAGGGAGAATGGTGAAACACTACAGTAAACAACTTACTGATGCTCGAAGTAACACCTTTAATATTTGTAGTAATTGCAGTTCATTACATTTAATCAACTGTTCTTGATAGAACTTACTAAAAATATATCATCAAAAACATTTCTTTCTCAGGCTAAAGACCAGAAGAACAGGAGAAAGAAGACAGACTACAGTTCCAATGCAACACAGGACAGCAACAGTTTCAGTAAGGGACAACTAAAACATTAAACAACCCAAATGATGGTAACAGGAACTCTTTACAAATTAAACATAATGCCTTTTTATTCAGAAAAAGAAAAACACAATAACAAGATAAACACTATGCTGATCACCAAAACAATAATGGCAGCACCTCCATTGAAGACAGCAGGATCATCAGTGAATACACAAAATTAGCACCTCTTCATAGACCTAAAAAACATAAAAAGCAATTCCTTTAACACAGAACAAACACCAAAAATAACAAGTAACATTTCAATATAACACTGAATATTCTTGCAACTATTCACTACTACCTACTTTTTTCAAAACATAATCTTTAAAACTGCATTACAATTTCTTGTCTTTTCCACACCAACAACCACAAGAACATGAGGAGTAGTACAGACTACAATGACCAAAGCAATTAGGACAATAGAAATTCCAGTGAAGAACAACAGGAAAATCATTGACAACCCAAATAACCAGCAATTTACAGAGAACTACACTATAGAACCATGATCACAACACAAAATACTAAGGTAACCAATATTCATGAAATATGTGCACAAACTTCTTTTAATTTTAAGAACTATGGTGTATATAATTATGGGCTCCAAAAAAATGTCATATTTACTTTTTTTGAGTTTTGTAATGAAAACAAATACAGCTGATTCACACTACCATAATAATGTCATTACTCATGTCTTTGCTTTGATGTTCTTTCAGAAAAAGAAGATACACCTGGATCCACATTCTTCACATATAATAATTTACATGCTTGAGAAGATATGTCCTCATAATTTGTATATACTCTGATTTTGATAGTCCCTTCTGTACACGCAAAAACTGTTTCCTGTCTGTCCGTCCTGGGAGAGGGATCCCTCCTCTGTTGCTCTCCCTGAGGTTACCTTCACTTTTTCCCTGTTAAACGGATTTTTTTTTGTGGGAGTTTTTCCTTATCCTAGTCGAGGGTCTAAGGACAAAGGGTGTTGTACGCTGTACAGATTGTGAAGCCCCCTAAGGCAAATTGTGAGTTGTGATTTTGGGCAATATAAATAAAATGTTACTTCACCACTCCAAATTCCATTCATTCATTCACCATTGCTATTGTCATAGATAAAAAAGAGCGTCACATATGATTTCAGCCAAATCCACGCTCCTGTGACATGCACACTGCCCAGCCAGCCACCCCATTAGTGGGCTGGCTGTGTGACAACACAGAGGCGCACTGTTGTTATCCTCCATACCGCCCAGACCTCTGCGTGTGCATGTCCGCGCGCCTTTGCGTGTGCATGTCCGCGCGCCTTTGCGCGTGCGCGCGCAAAGGCGCGTGTATTTGCGTGTATTTGTGCACGCGCGTATGTGCACGTTCGCGTGACTTCAACATAAGCTTATTTGAGTTATCTCTGGGTTGGATTCACGGTTTGCCTCTGGAGGTTAATGTTTCAAAGGTTTCTCCTCAGCTCATCCTCTTTACAGAACAGCTGCGTGTGGTCTAAAAAGCTACACATGCCACATATCTTGTATCAGAATAAACAGGAAGTTTTATTTTAAAATAAAAACAACTTGGGACTGTCAATTTCATACGTGATTTTACATCAGAAGGTAGGAAAATTTGTTACAGTCGCAGAAGTGTGGCTACGGTAGAAATCGGACTAAATTTTTGGCTCTGCGAGTCCTCAAGTAACAGGTGTACCAGTCCAAAGCTGCATATAATACCATATTAACTGAGACCAGAAAGTTGAAGGGGGAGACAGAGGGGAAAAGTTCTGTGGCCATCACCATGGTAACCACTGACAGCAGCTTATGACACAGCTGATTAGTGCAGTTTGACACACAGGATTTTTACATTTTTAGACTTTTTCAAGCATTTTTCAAGTCTAATCTGCATATGCTTACTTTCAGGTGTAAACTTTATTAAAACCACAAAATTTTGTACATCTTTTATACATTCTTTGTTTTATTCAATTTTTAACTCCCATTCATAAGATTTACACCATTTACCACTTTTCTAGTCTAGTCTGACCAAGGACTGAGACGGCAGTTAACAGCAGTTGGTGGATGTGACACACACAGTATTTTTGCATTTTTTGACTTTTTCAAGCATTTTTCGTGTCTAATCTTCTAATTCATAATTTCATGGTAAACCAGAAAATCTTGTACATATTTCATACATTCTCAGTTTTATTGATCTTTTAACTCCCATTCATAATATTTAGACCATTTCCCAGTTTTCTCAGTAATTCATACTCCCTCCAGCTGCTTCAAGCTAGTTCAAGCCAGCAATCCAGTTTAGCACCAGCCTTTCAACAAACATTCAACTATTCCACATCTTTCATACATTGTTGATATTATTCAACTTTTTGTGCTCAACTTCAGCAATCCAGTTTAGCGTCATTCTTCCAGCAGTCAGCATTCACACCGCATTTTCTTCAGAAATTGCCTTTTCTAGTTTATTATTTATTATTATGCACCCCAATTGGACCATAGTTAGGATGCACATATGGTGCTTATTATATCCTGTCAATTTAGAGGGTTAACCAGAAGCCGAGGCGGGTAGAGTAGTCAAAAACTGTACAGGTACAAATAAAATGAGCCATCAAAATAACTACTTGACAGTTACATTACAAAAGTATTTATTTTAAAAATGACCTGAGTGAGTAATTTATGTGGTTAGACCTTTATGTGTGTATTTTATGTGGATATGGCTGACATCATCTCAACCATAGAGGGTCTTCCTCAGGTAAAGGTAAACAAGTGAACATACACCTGTATTTATGGTCCCTTTGATGAAATGTCAGGTCATCATCTCCTGATAAGATAATCTGCAGCGTATACAGCAGGACAATGATCCCAATATATATCTCTCAAGTGTGATCACAAATCCCTGTGTCAATAGTACATTATAATTATATTGTAAGTACACCAATAAGTAAAGACATTTTTTCTAAATACATTAATAGCTTTTAGTCTCCTTTATTATCATTTGGGAAACAAATCAGCAAACCAGACATGGACTATATCTATGACTATTAGCTGTTACGCAATCGCACAGTCTTTGATTTTTTGCCAGCTGTCCTTCTTGCATTTGGCAGCTGCACCTTTGTTGCTTTTAGCCTCGATTGTGTATTTAACTTCTTCATATTTGTCCAATATTATAGTTTGCTCTTTGATTGTAGAGCCCATGTTTGTGCCCATGTTTGTGATTGGTCCTATACTGTAAACGCTGTCTTGTTATATGGATGCACTCATGGCCAGATTGGGGAAACCTTAACATACTGAGTTGATGACAACCGTCGTGTGACCGCTTAGTGCAATCACGTTTGTTGGGTTAAGTAAAGCCAGAAAACAAAAGGATACCCTGGATATGTTGAACCTGCTTCATAGTCCAGGCCTCTGGCCTCTGGCTCCATCACAACATCCCGGACCAAGCTATTGGAACCAACGTCAAAATTGATAGACAATGTTCCCCAGATGTCGGATCTTTAATGTAAAGATGAATTATCATATTGTCATCAGTGTCTTGTTGCTGCTGTTTACATTCCCCCATATGCAAATTCAAAAAAATGCTGAATTATTTACTGGGTCTTTACATGTATATTTATATGTAGCCTATATATTGTTTTATTGTAACTTATTCTATTCTTAAGTTATTTCTTACCTATATGTTATATGTGTGTGTAGCATGAAGGGGCTGTGCAATGCTGTGTTATAAAATGACAAAGAATTGAACTTGAAACCTTGATATTGTTGTGTCACCTGATATAACATGATTTATCATACATATATCATACATTTCTTTTACAAATTTTCTGAATACATGTAACACACTTTTTTGTACTAGTCTATGTTTTGTTTTGATTTTTGACTCAAGTTCAAACACTGGTGTCAAAACATTATCTGGAATCTCATTGTCAATATTTACTGCTCACATCTTTGATGTTGTACTAAGTTTGCTGGCCACATGCTAAAAGTAAATCCTGATTCTCATTCAAAGAAACTCCAAATTGAACATATTTAAGAGGCACATTCAGAATGAACTCTTGGTTTACTGTGCGAAATTGAATGTAAACCAATCCAAATACATATTTCAAATTTCACCATAAATGGTATACACATCCACTATGTTCCAGATTGATCATGTCAAAATTGATCTACATCAGCCAAGTGGGGTATTTAATATGAACTTTTTTTTTTGTTTTGTTTAGCCAGTTTTATTGATTTTCAGTTAAACCCACAATACATGCGTTTGCAGTCTACAAATAAAAATGTATACAAGCATAGGACAGCTGCGTAATTCAAATAATTACAGATCTTAAAGATGCCTTTGAAGGGCACTTCTTTTAATTCTATGTGATTTACCATTCCAAGTTAACAATGAAATGCTCCTCTCCAGTTAATTTACTGAACGCTGATCAGGAATTGAATTGATCAGGATGGGGTTGTTTAAAAAAAGGTAAAGACATTTTGGTAATACAATAATTTTAATTAATTCAATTAATTCGGCCAGCTATGGGCAGTGGGAGCTTCATCCATCTAACCATATCTTTTTTACATTTACCAAATAAAATGTCCAAATTAGTTATTACTGTGGCTAGAGGGTGAGGACGGAGAAGCTTTATTCAAGAAAGAATCCTCATATTTTAAACAAATATTGCCATTCAACCCAGGCTTTTTTTGCGTCAAGCGATATCACCATTTCAGGGAATGGGACAGAGGGGAATAAATAATATTAAAAAGACCTCTAAGGTTTAGCTGGAATGCCTATTTAAGATGTTTGGTCTGGCAAAATTATTTGTGGGATAATCTTCTCCAGTCTCGCTCCTAGAACCTTGGATACAATTCTGTCTGCATTCGGCAGAGAAATTGGGCAAAAGGAGGCTGAATTGGGTCCTTTCCCCCTTTTGGAAAGAGTGTTCTTGCAGCTTGTCATAAGGTTGGTGGAAGACGTCCAGATGACAGACTCATTTAACATGGCTTGGAGTAGAGTGCATAGCTAAAGTCCAAATTTTCCATAAATTCGGAGGTATAACCGGTTCAAGTGCTTTGTTATATTTGTAAGGACTTGATGGCTTCTAGAATATCTGCATTGGAGACCTCAGCTCCTAATAAAGAGAGGGGGAAAAAAGGTTATCAGATGAGTGGTTGAGGTATTGGTTTCAAGAAAAAACTGAATTTGAAAGGACACATGATTTACATTTAAGTCTCCAGTTGCATTAAGGTCTGAGGCAGTTGAGTAAAGCTACATGAAGTGACAGCACAATGATCTGATATTGTAATACTGTGATATGAGCAAGAGCTGACATTTCCCAGTAGTCAGTCATCTAAACGAGAGTTATCATTGCAAGTAACTATATGGTGGACACAAGAGAAGAAGGAAGTTTTTATGCGGAATGGATCTTTAAACAGTCAATTGTGGTCTGGTACTGCCCTCTGGTGGAGTGCTTTTGTCTGCACAGGACTCACTTCCATTCCAGTTTATATCTACTGATACACAACTGCTACTCAGGCTGTTAGGAGCCTGCACATTCATGTGGCTTTATTACATTACAACTGAGAAGTTCAAATTGCTGTAACAGGATTACCTTTTTTTGCATTTGAATTGTCACCTTTCAAGTGTAAAACTGTGTTACTGTATGAAACAGCAGATACTGAAAAGAAACACTAGATCATTCACATCGGCTTATTCATCCATCTATTGTTTATTAAAAAATGATACATTTCATTATGCTGTGTAATCAGCATCTTGATATACCACACATGCCAGGTGGATGGATTATCTTGGCAAAGGAAAAGTGCTAACTAACACTATTAGTTTGGTACCTTCAAACGAAAACCGGCCCAGTGGGCCAAGAGGGCCGAGGAGGACCCCCTACGTGGGGCAAAAAGAATACATTTATTCCAACCAGACAGAAACGATTGGAATAAGTGTTTACATGGTTATTAGAACAACTAACTCTTCTTAATTTTGTTCATTGTATTATTTTATTTATTATTTTTAATTATTAGTTGATTCACAGTGATCTTATTCAGGCCTACGTGTGTTAGGTTTTCTTTCCACTTGTTTTTAGTGCACTTCCTAGTTTTAATTACTTCCTTCACTGTGGCAATTATTGGATCATTAGTTCTTGTTGTGTTAATAGGCCAGACTCCAGACTTTTTTTTTTTTATTGTTTCAACAGTTTTAACACTGTTTCAATGAACTGATAGCCTATTGGGTTTTACTTAATTACATACTTGAGTCCTTAATTTATCCGATCCTGCTTTTAATGTTGCATGTGCTGATTTATATCGCCTTCTGTATATTAAATCCCTTTTGACTGAGAATGTCCCACTCTTATGGTTTATGTTGGCTTCTGGCACACCCATGCAATGTTAAAGAACCTGTTTGTTTTAGCTGTATTTAATTTAAGGTCTCCCGCCTGCGCAACAGGGAGTGGCGTTGTTGTAATTCATTTATACATTTATAATATTAGATTAGATTATTAGAATAGAACAGATAAAGAAAAATAATCTGGGTTTTATTTTAATGGGCCTGTTAGAAGTATGAATAGGTGGACCTTGAAGTGAAGGTTAAAAACCCCTACTAACTGAAACCTACAAGTCTGTTTTCTATAACAGGGGCTGCATTTAAATACAAATAAAGATTTGTTTAAAAAAAAAGAGAGAGAGAGCGAGAGCGAGAGAGAGAGAGAGAGACCATGAGTGTATAAAGAGAACGGAGACAGAGAAAAGACAACAAGCCCCTCCCCGTGTAGAGAGCAGGCTTGGCTGGCAGAGACCAGAGACCGACAGAGACCAGAGACCAGAGACCGACAGAGACCAGAGACCAGAGACCGACAGAGACCAGAGACCAGAGACCGACAGAGACCAGAGACCGACAGAGACCAGAGACCAGAGACCGACAGAGACCAGAGACCGACAGAGACCAGAGACCAGAGTCAAGCAGAGACCAGCGACAGCCAGAGACCAGACTCAGCCAGACAGACTTCGTGTTGCCGTCCAGCTGTCCTGGTGTGGTTCGGGGATCTCGCGCAGATCCGGCTGCCGTCGCTGGATCGTCGGTAAGTGATCTCGAGGACTCGTTAACACGCGGCTTTTCTCTGGTCTGGTCTCGGATCAGACTGCCGTCATGTCGCATCGGCTCTCGCTGACTGTCGGCAAGTGTTTGTGTTGTTGAAGCATCGGGATGCGCAGCAGTCTGCGACCATGTCAGGGAAGCAGCCGACAAAGCATCTGTCTCAACCAACATTACCAGTTATTAAAAGGTGTATTCACAATAATCCATAACCTCTGCTGTGGGAGCCAGTCAGATCAAGTCAGAACCAGTTATTTCAGAAGACCATGAATTCTTGAACAAACAACATCCCTTTAAACAAGTTTAAAATGCCATCATCATTTGGATGCACATACTGTCTTTGCCTGACATTTGTTAATGTGATCTTATACGACAAGCCGTTTTATCATTGTTGCCAGATGAACGCTTAGTCGTGTGTGTGGTGTGCGCGCGCGCGCGCGCGCCCCAGCACATCTCACCTTCACGTCATCAAGAGAAGTTTAAAGACAAGACAAATTAAGTGTAGTTTTAACTCAACATTCAGTAGGTTGAGTAATAACCACTGTGAAATAAATGTATTTAAAAATAGCTGGTATCAGTAAATGCTCAGCTAGACTTAAGCAAGGCAAGCAGCTGCCTGGGGCCCCTAACAAGGAGGGGCCCTTAAACGTGATCAGCTAAACAGATTTATGAACTGTTTCATCACTAGAAGAGCCACTGCAATTGCTGTACACCACATGCTTGTTTCTGCAAATGTAAGACTCAAGGTAACATGCTTTTCTACACAGTATCCAAACAAAAAAACAAGTGGGGAAGTAAAGCAGTCACTGCTAAACTCCTGAGGGTAATCTCCTTTCCTGTTTATCCCCCTGGAACAACTAGCAGGGCTAGTGTAGACATACTTCAGGCACATCCTCAACCTTCGCTCTTGTCTCTGCATACAGTTCTGGTATGGCCTTCTCTGTGAAATGTTTCCAACTAGGCATTTCATATCGTGCATCCAGGATCTGGACCACTTCTTGGAAACTTTTGTTTTCAACAACACTGTAAGGTCAAATCAGCTGGTTTCTCTGATAGTTTACAGTCGCTATGCATATTTGTTGTGTTTCCTGTGTATTTTAGTTGAGCTTGACAGGTTTTACATATAAAATATTGTTTGTCCATTGTGGTTTTTCCATCTATGTAGTAGAAACCAAAGTGTTCCCAGACTTTTGAGTTATATAAAGATGGTGGCCTCACCACCTTGTTCTCCACTGTTGGCCTCATTTTTCAGACCCGGAGGTTGTCGCTTGGCCAAGCTGTGTATATTTACTTCTTGTAAATGAAACTAGTTGATTGCTGTTCTCATGTTGATTGGCGCCCTCTCAAGGAAACATTAAGTAATGACATTCTGGTAAGGTAATGAAAATGCTGGAAAATCTCAGGCTACAGCTTCTGTAAATCAAACAAAAGTGTATCGGTATCGTAAAGGTATTAGTGTGGATGTAGCCTCAGAGTATCAAAGAGAAGCTACATTGAAAAGCTGAAAAAACCAACAACCCTTCATCAGTGAGGAGACGCCTGCTCTACATCACTAGCTACAAGAAGCTATCCCCCCACACTGTGGACTGACACATAACTGACAACCTGAATGTGTTTTACTATAGGTTTGATAAGCCAACATTCACACCCCTCATCTGCTCTGGCTCAGACATCACACAACCAACTGGACCCCGGTCATCCCCTCCCCACTGACCCCTTACCTGCACTCGAGCTCTTTCAAAGATAGAAGATCAGGAAGGCCCCAGGCCCAAACGGTGTGTCACCCTCCTGTCTGAAAGCCTGTGCTGACCAGCTGACCAGCTGGCCTCCATCTTCACCCAGATCCTCAACCGATCACTGGAGCTGTGTGAAGTCCCCTCCTGCAGAATTCAAGGCCTCCTGCTGGACCCCCCGCAGTTTGCCTCAAGGAGTCAGTGGATGATGCAATCAACATGGGACTGCACTACATCCTGCAACACCCCAACTCCCCAAGGATCCGTTTGTGAACTTCAGCTCAGCATTCAATACCATCATCCCTGAGGTCCTCCATTCTAAACTCAACCAGCTCACTGTGCCAGCCTCCACCTGTTAGTGGAGCAGCACTCGTGCCCCCCAGGGATGTGTGCTTTCCCCACTACTCTACATCAGCTACACCTGATGGAGACCCATCTGTTAAACTCCTGTAGTTCGCAGACGACACAGCAGTCATCGGCCTCATCAGGGACGGTGACGAGTCTGAGTACAGACGGGAGGCTGAACAGCTGGCCCTCTGGTGTGGTCAGAAACAACCTGGAGCTGAACAAGCTCCAAACTGTGGAGATGACAGTCAATTTCAAGAGGAGCCCCCCAACACGGTCCCCCATCACCATATTGTGTCATTGTGCATTCTCTCAAGACTTGAATTGGGCTTCCAACATAGACACACAAAAACACACAAAAAGGCCCAGCAGAGGACTTACTTACTCACCAGCTCCGGAAGTTCGACCTGCCTCAGGATCCAGTTCTGCACTGCAATCATCCAGTCTTTTCTCTGTACAACCATGATGTTAACATCCATCACTGTCCAAATCATACAGTGATGGATGTCAACATCACTGTTTGTTTGTTTTTGTTTTTTTTCATTTTCATTGTGATAACATTTTTGTCCATATTGCTCAGCCGTATGTAACAGCTTAAATTTAGCACTGGTAACAGGTTAAAACAGACTAATTCCTCTTGGTGTCTCTGTTAGCTTAACCAAGCCTAGCCAGACATTACCAGTATAGCCATTTTAATAATGAAGCAGAAATGTAAAAAAAAAAAAAAAAAAAGAAATACATAAATAAATAAATAGGGGGGAAAAATGCAAAGAGAATATAATCCATAAATAAATACATTAATAAATAAGATGGAAAATAAATGGGAAAGTAAATGAATAGGGTAATTAATACAAAAGTAAATAAAGAAACAAATAAAAATATACATTT
Organism: Lateolabrax maculatus; assembly: GCA_031216445.1. Classification (NCBI taxonomy): domain Eukaryota; kingdom Metazoa; phylum Chordata; class Actinopteri; order Acropomatiformes; family Lateolabracidae; genus Lateolabrax; species Lateolabrax maculatus. The sequence goes on from CM062216.1 coordinate 1,511,154, forward strand.
GTCACATTTTATAAATTAATTAATGCTAATTTATTTTAGTTTATGATATTATTTTTTGTGCATTTAATGGCATATTTATTTTTTTGAGTCATTTGATTATTTGTGTGTGTGTGTGTGTGTGTGTGTGTGTGTGTGTGTGTACTATGCATATGTGTATATTTATATGTTTGTGGCATTCATTTGGTTTTTAAACCATTTCTGGCTCTATTTTAGGTCCCAAAAATCTCAGCAACCCAGCAAGTAGAGTAGAGAAAAAGGAATTGTTAAAAAATTGAAAAACAGACAAAACATTTGTGTTCTTTTTTTGGAGAGCATGAACAAAGCTCCAAACTAATCATATAGGAATGCTGAGATATCAAATACCTATTTTTTTCAAATGTATATGAATGTAATAGTAAATGTATGTATGTATGTATGAAATACTATCAATATTCAGTCAATATCAGTATGTCAGAAAGCTCCAACAACTCTATCTGTATATCAAGTAACATCATGGAGGGGGGGGTCAACCCAAGCTTGAGGAACTGTCCATGCAGTGCATTCAATGTGTGCTACAGGCATTGTTACATCACACAACTTTAAGCGGTGTAGTCAGTGGAGTTGTTTCTTCTCATTCATAAACAATCCAAATCCAGGCTCTCAAAAAAATATGATTTCAGAAATATTCACTCTGTCACCAGCATTGTTATGTTGATCAAACGACTGCAGATCAAGTAGCAGGGCTGTGGAGTCTACCAGCTCCAGTGTTCGATAACCGCACACTACAGCTGTGGTTACACAACACTCTTTTTGTCAATGCAAATCTAGGTCACTAGAGGACAGCACAGCTGATCTAACCATCCCAGACCAGTTTTGACCAAAAAAAGCAACCAAGCTAGATTTTATTTACATAGCACATGTGCAGGAAACGTGCATGCACTCACACACCAACACACACACACAAGAACACGGCTGTCAGGAGCAGATCTAGCTTTATTATGATCTCCAGAATATCATTCATTGGGTTTCCCACAACCTTGCTGTTTTCATCCCCAACTTGTTTTAAAAATCACTGTTTAATCACAATCCACCTGTTAGTGTTCCATTTGTCTATTTTTCTTTGCTGTTTTTGGGCAGTAAATGTGTCATTTCTGTAGCCCATTTCCACTAATGCATGGAGCTTCTCAAAAGAGAGAAACATAGCACACATAAAGTGCTTTTTTTATCTCAGACAATATAAATTAAATGTCCTTTAAATGCCATTCAACTTTGACATAACTTTGGCATTCACCATCTACTCAGTGGCACCTTTATTGGGCTGGGTGGACATTGTAAGAGTTCCTACCAATATTATTGTCATGAGATTATACAATAGATAAATCAGTTGAGAGGAAAATTCTGTGATGACAATACTCAGCTTTGGCTGAGATGATGACAGCTGTGGCTGTCAAACCTTGTGAAAACGTACTTGGCAATAAACCCGATTCCGATTATGTTTTTGGGTCGTCCGTCCCATTCTAGTGAACACGAAGGATGAACGGATTTAAATTTGGTAGTCAAAGGTCAAGTCACTGTGACTTCACAAAACACATTTTTGGTCACAACGCTAATTATGACAAAATTTCCCACCAATGTCTAACAGGGTAAAATGATGAAGTGATGACTTTTAAATTCAAAAGGTCAAAGGTCAACTTCACTGTGGTATCATGTTTTGTAAAACACTCTTCTGGCCATTATTCAACGCTTTATCTCAGGAACCAAAAGAGGAGATTGCGACTGTATTTCACACTCGGTTGGATACTGGATTGGTGACACTGGATAATGGATGTGAACTGCAACTTTACTGGTTGGCAGAGGCCTACAACTCTGAGGCGTCAATTCTAGTTTCTTTACAAACCAAGGCACAAACAAACCTTTATCCCTTTCATTCCTTTTTTTTGCCTGTGCTGTTGCCATGGTGACAGGTTGGACATGTTACATGCATTCAAACTCAGTTCTTAACTTGGTTCTCATTGGGGAATAGCAATGACTGAAAGTGTAAGTGATAATCTGCAACATCATATATTGTGACTGTCATATGAACCCTAGCCTTCTGAAAGAAAGCAAATTTAATAAGTCAATGTATACCTGAATAGGGTGAAGGTAAAGTGTTTCATCTGTGTCCTGGTCCTGATGCTGGGTTTTTTTTAACAGTTTGAGTTGTTTGGTAAAAGACAGAAAAGGTGTTAAATATCGAACAGTGCCCTTGCCTGTGTTGCACCTTTCATTTCTGATCGACGGGGTCATTAGACTAATTAGTAAGTTAGAACTAATGCCACCACTTGCTGGTCTAGTATTGACATGGCATCTTCCCATTTTTTCACAACATATATTTTCAGCTCTACCTTTGGCCAGACAGATATAGCAGATGTATAGCTGCCTTATTTCACAGGTGTGATAACTCCATTGGGCGGAAGTGGCTCAGTGGGTACAGACTTGGGTTGGGAGCTGTAGGGTCGACGAAAAAACATGGAGTGTGGACTGGTGGCTGGAAAGGTGCCAGTCCACCTCCAGGGCACTGCCGATGTGCCCTTGAGCAAGGCACCAACCGAGTGCACTGATGATTGGCGGCGCCCTCACCCTATGCCCTCTCCATGCATGTTACGGGGCCCCTATATGTATATAGGTATGCATGTATGTGTGTGAAATGCTAAGGGGGGGCTGTATGTATGTATGTATGTATGTATGTATCTATGTATGTATGTATGTATGTATGTATGTATGTGCAATTTTGTTTGTTTTTGTTTGTGTGTGTGTGTGTGTGTGTGTACTGTGTACAGTTTGCATGCCCAATGACAAAAATAAAGATTTCTTTCTTTTTCTTTCTTCTTTCTTTCCATCAGTATCAGCTCAAGCTTTCCATTTGGTTTCTTAATTTTGAACCTGGTGAAGCTGATCTGTAGTATTTTTGATTAAGTATTAAAAGCTCATCATATATAGACCTATATAGACCTATATATATATATATATATATATATATATATATATATATATATATATATATATATATATATATATATATATATATATATAAAATATATAATAAACTATATTGATGTATAACAGTACATTACATTTCTATTACATGTGCACTTACAGTATGAAATGATTTCATAAACATCTGATTCTGGTTTCCTGAACCTTTTAAAGTCCAACCTATATTGCAGTTCTTCTTTGGTCTGCTACAGTATACCTATCTGCTCTGTAAATCACTGGTCCTGTGGCAGACAGACAGTGGCTGCCAGACAGCAAATACACAGCACAGCAGCCACAAACTTTGAACAACAACCCAAATTAGCTTTCCTGCTAAAGTCTCATTCTTATCTAATTTGGAAACATCACCACACGTCTTGCCCTGTGCCTGGAGTGTTGTTTTTGGTCTCTATTGATGTCCAGCTCTTTAGCTGCTAAATGCTCTACTATGCCTACCAGTTAGAAGACCTTTCCATCACCACTGTGCATCAGAAGTTGAATGATGAATGTAAATAAATGAATGCTCAAGGCCAGAATGTAAATTACATTCTAATGTCAGTAGTGTGTTGCTAGACAATTAGCAAATCCTTTGCTTTGGTACAAATAGTTATGAAGCGGCATCTACGGTTAGGAGCACTGAAACCTCCAACACAGCATCAGAAGTCCACCTTGATTTCAGACTCCATTAGGCATTATTGCTATTGCACTCCATTTGTGTTCAGATTCCAGCTTATCCCAGTTCAAACTCGCTGTGTCCCTTCAGCTGTCCACCACCACTTTATTATATCCACCCCTCACATAATTCACCCCACCCCTCCCGGGCATATGGAGATGCAGTCTTGTGTAACACTCACACTCCAAACCAGATCCATCCAGTTCACACATGTTGCCAAGAAAGTGTGTGTGTGTGTGTGTGTGTGTGTGTGTGTGTGTGTGTGTGTGTGTGTGTGTGCGCGCGCGCACACACGTGCACACGTGCACACGTGCATGAAGGGTTTCCTTTGCTCCCTTCTTTTGAAAGCAGATAGCTGGAATTTTCCTGTTCCTGCTGCTCGTATTGCATAAGAGGTTGTGACATGAGAGGGGAGGAGGAGCAGACCGCCATGTCTGTATTGGCCTCACTCTGGCCCTTTTTTCTTACATTTATCCTTAAAAAATATTACCATGGCTTTCAACAAAATATATAATTAATAAATAAACCATTTAAAGTGTTCTAATGGCGGGGCGGTTGGATACTGTTTGAATATCTGATAAGCACTTGTGATGGAGTATACTTAAGCTGCCAATATACTCCCAACATAACTGCTTGTTGGATGGTTGAATTTCTCTCTCTAGCTCTCTTTCTCTCTCAGTCTTTACACAAATATTTCAGTCACTTTTCATGTGAACTGAGTGCAACACTATGAAAGGCTCCCAGGAGAGACTGTCTGAAAATGTAATCTGTTATCTCCATATTTAAACAAAATCACATCTACCCGGTATAGATAATGTCATCCATTTTCTATACCGCTTATCCTTAGAGGGGGGGCTAGAGCCACCTGACAGTGATCAAGGGGCGGGGTACCCCCTGGACTGGTCGGCAGTCAATCACAGGGCTGATAGAGACAGACAACCATTCACAGTCACCAATTAACCTGCATGTCTTTGGACTGTGTGAGGAAGCCGGAGAACCTGAGAAAACCCACGCAAGCACAGGGAGAACATGCCACACAGAAACACCAGGGGCCAGATGTGTAAAACTGTGTGTAGATTCATGAATTAAACTGTGTGTACGCACCGAGACAGAAATATGCATAAGCATTCTATTCGCCGTACATACCCATAGTTCTGTTTCATAAATATCAATTGTTGTGGAACTGGACACACATGCACAAGCCTCATTTCCTCTCCCAAAGTCTGCCATAAATGGATGTAGAAATGCCCTTAGACTGCAAAAATAATAACACACTCAGTGAAATTGACAAGCAATTTAAACAGTGTTTTAGTATGAGGCCTGTCACCTTATATTTCATGTCCACCTTATCATTTCACCCACAGTACTCCTGGTCTGAAGTCTGCGTGAGGTGCACACATTCTCAGTGCACATTCTTTTTTTTAAATACCAGTGTGTTATGTGTGGGAAATGGTGTGCTCGTGGTTTTTGTGCATATTTGTTGGGACCATACATCTGGTCCCTGGTGAGATCGGACAACACATCATACAAACTAGTTATTTTGTAGCATAACCCCACACTTACACTTATTTTATGTTTGTGAATTTTATTAGTTGTCACAGTCATTAAATAAACTCATTAATAGACTGTGTTAGACATAGACATTTAAATGAACAAAGACCGTTTGCTTTGAGTGTTGCCAAAATCTTTAGTTTGTGGATTTAACGGCCCATTTGCTTTCTGTTCTCCACTTCATAACTAAATTTCATTAATCACTGACCTCCTTACTGACTCTCTCTCGCTCTCTCTCTCTCTCTCTCTCTCTCGCTCTCTCTCTATGCAGGTGACTTGGTGAAGTCAGACCCTGAGGGCAGTTGCTGCCTCTCTCTTGTGTGCACTTCTTCCTGTCTGTTGACACTTTTGTCATGGCATCCTCCCTGATCAGCCGTCACTTTGCGCTCTCCCTGCAGAACAATTTGTGGCTCAGTGCTTCAGGTAAATCCAACACTTAATTTACATGAAATCCAGCCAGTATGTAGCGTTTCACCAAGTAATGACATGTTGCTTTGCTACAAATGTCATCCAGTACATTAACCTAGTAATGTTAGTAGAACAGTGTGCATCCTATTCCTTTACTAAATGTCTAAGTACACACATCGCAATTAATTGCCTTTTGTCTATTTTTGCTCCTTCAGCCGTTTTACAACTTTTACTGCAAATGTGTATAGACCCCTTATAGTCCCTATTTTAGTTGCTGAATTGGTCTTACATTCTGCATGGTAAACCTAATCAAGTAGCAGCAGAGTCTGAGAAAGCACCATCATCATTTTGAAAAAAGAAAAGCAAGAAACTGTGCCTAAGTAACACTTTAATATAGCTCTTGGCCCTGCTACATCTGCACCACCCTGAGGAAATCATTTCAAACTTTATTTCCAAGTGATTTTAACCACTACATATTAAGTCATTAAACTACTCATGTTATCAGAATTTAAGCACTTGTCCGTGAAAATAGAGTAGCATTATGTAGTCGGTGTAAATGTTTGACTGACCTCAAGCAGGCTGTGGACGTATGTATGCATGCTTCTCAGTGGCTGGTGACTGAGTGATGTCTCAAAGGTCCTCTCTCCAGTCAATCATTGATAGGCCAATCTGTTTGGATCAGATTTACTCACACAAACAGATAAGTTTAATCATTTAGTACATGACCAGAATGATATTCACTTAGATTGTCAGTGAATATTTCTCAGCTATAAACAGCTTGAGGGGGGGATGGAATAATTAAGGGACCAAAGCAACTTTGCTTAACTTTTCATAGTGGGATGTTTTTGGTCCTTATTTTATGCCTAGGAGTAAGCTGTCAAATGACCTGTGCTCATATTTAGCAGAGCTCTAGAGGAGTCCTAGCCTGCTGCTGAGACATTTAGTGGGAAGAGAGATAAGTAAAAAAATGTAATGTTAAAAACAATTTTGTGACTGTTTTTGGCAGCGGAAAACACGCAGCTTTATAACAGAGATGATTCTTTCACAACCAACAATTTTGGCAGCAAGCTTTAATTCATTCATTCATTCATTCATTCAACTACAATATTTGAGACACATTTATATCGGTACAGTGTATTTCCCAAGACATTACAGAAATACCAAATTTTCCCCAGTAAGTGCACATATAATAAAAGGGAGTGTAGTGGACAATAGAGGATTTGATATGATTCCATGTTCTCCATGCAGAGGTGCTCCATAGCCCATGGAAGGCTTGCAACATCACTGCTGTGTTCGCAATATTGCATTATTATTGCACTATCATTGTAAAACATTGTGATAGGATAGGGTTGGGTGACATTTACTCTTTTTATTTGAATTTACATTTATTTTTCAAGCACACTTATGTGGGTAGCTGTAGGGCTTTTTAGTCCTACTTTAACCTTAAAGAACTCCTTGGAGGATTTTTGAGGTACTTAGTCCCGGTCCCAGGCTTCAGCTTTCTGGATAATCTGTAAAAAGGCAGGTGTTCCGGTCATAAGTACACTTATAAAACACCCTATGCTCGAACATGTTGCTTGTTATGGCCAATCCACGACTAGCACAGAAGTGGCAGCTCCTTCTAGTGAAGCTTTACTCCCAGGTCATCCTCTCCGTGATGTGTTGGTCACACTTAGGAACACATTTAGCAGTAGATTGTTCCCACCAAGATGCACAACGGGAAATATTTTCTTCCTCTTCCTCACTTAACAACTCATCTACCTCATGCTGAGAGGTGGACAGCAGAAGCATGAGGTGCTGAGGGACTCCAGCCAACATCTCAGCTGGTTTACTGTCTCTCTGTGGACCCAGCTGGACAACTACTACAACTTTATGATTTACAGGACATTGTACATACATAAATACATCTATCTATCTATCTATCTATCTATCTGTCTATCTGTGTGTGTGTGCGTGTGTGCGCGCGCGTGTGTGTGTGTGTGTTATTGTGGATATCTGTTTATTGATATTTTTTAACTTGCACCTTTTATTGATATTTTATATTTGCACTCTTTCTTACTTTGTACTGGAACTGCACAACAATTCCCCTTTGGGTTAATACAATTCTATATGATCTTGTCTTAAATTATTTATTATTATTTTCTGTTTTTTTTCCACCAGCATGCAGATACGTCAGCAAGGCAGCACCAAAGACCCAGTTAGAGTTTGACTATGATGGACCCTCCATGAAAACTTCAGTCCCTGGACCTCGATCACAAGTAATACACACACACATGCGCACATTCTGTACCCTCATCAGTATGCTCTATCCCTTCCACAGGTATGACTTACTATAAATAACTTTTTTCCCAATCTGTAGGAGCTGACAAAACAACTGGGAGAAATCCAGGTGAGCTGAGATTTCTTTTTTTTTTTTGGGGGGGGGGGGTATGTGCTCTGCAGATGATGATGTGTCTAGTCAAACATGAAAATGCTTCCCTAGTGGAATTAAAACCACTCCCTCCCTAGCTGGAATTATGTTAAGCACAACAAAGACTGAAGCAATGCCTCTGTGTGTTGCCTGATGGGATCTCCAATTATGTTAAATCAGTGAACTAGTTAAATAAACCCTAGAGCAGTAATGGTTTTCCACATACAGTTGCACTGTCCACTCTTACAGTGTATGCAGTGCTTATATAGAAATCTGCAGCCTTCCTTGTTTTTAGAAAAGTGATGTGTGTATATTGACATGCAAATGTTAGCAGTCATGTCACCAGCATCACAAATGTTTGCACATGCAAAAAATGAATTTACATTTTCAATGCAAGTGTTCCAGTGACATCACCATCTAGCACCAACCACCATATTTGAAGGACTGAAGCAAAGCCCTGGGTCCATAAGTAACAATGGGCAGTTCATTGTTTTTTAATAAACCAGTTATTAAATGGCTCCTGTTTCCAAACCTCCGCTCAGGATCAGTGATGTTACCGACCATCTTGTGAAATAAAGCTTAACTGAGTCTAATGGATGGACAGATGATTGTTTTTAGTTCAGCTAGTAACTTTAACACCAGCGTACATTTCAGCCTATGTTGGTGCGTTCCTTCCACTGTTGAAAAGCATGAAACCAATAGCAGGATGTGAATCGTGAACTTTGCAAACCTGCATTTTGAACAGTCAAAATGTTCTAAGCTCATGGTGCATGCAAGGTGTGAAAATGGGCAAAAGCTCCAACATGACATCAGTGTGATAAGGGCCTGCCTCAACAGATATGGGGTATGGAACAACAATCAGTGTGGGCCACAACTTGTTTTATCCCATTAGGTTTGTCATAGTGGAGACCAGCTGATGCCACCTCATGATGTCACTGTCATGGCATACCGACTTATGATTCTGATTACATACAGAAACAATGCGCTGTGAGTGTGAGGTGGAATTGTGAAGTTTCTCTCTGCCACTGTATCAGTCACCAAGTGTTGAAAGATAGCAAGCTATGGTCGCTCTGCTATGTCTGCCAGCCAAATCATAGAAAGAAATTATGACTTTATTTTTGCTAACACAGTGACCGTCTCAAAAGACAAAAATACGTGTAGTCTGACCCTGTCATTAGTCTAGATAGATAGTCATGAAAAATATACATGTGAGTTTTAATAGTCACTGTGAAGTCGGGGTCAAGCAGGTTTGAAATCTCCCAACTATCTGAAGAGGTTTATGTGTTTGTGCCTCAGATCTCTGAGAGCTAGGGATATAGCACACACCATACATTGGTTATATTCTTGAATGATCAACTTTTTTAAAGTGAGTAATCATCAATTTTATAATTGTGCAATAGAATAATCTTCCTTCAAGCAAAGAATTGATCACATCAGAGCGCATCTTTAAAGTGGCCTTGAAAAGATGTTTTATTAATAACTTGTAGCCTGATTTATATTATAGAGTGAACATGGAAACTATTAACTGTGCCACTCCGCCATTCTATGTTTGTTTGTTATGTTTTTGTTGTGTCGTTTGTTGTATGTTGGAGGGCCACAGTGGAAATGTATTGTAATCCTTGAGGATTGTAACAGATGTTGTATTTTTAATCATCAAATAAATTCAATCAATCACTATATACAATTATATTGTGAGGCTGTTGGCAGCAATTGCACTCATCAGTAGCTGACTTAAAACGTCAGAGGCACAATCTGCTCCTAAAGACTCAACGTCTGGTTTTTACATTTCTATTTCCACATTTATTGACCGAACAAGATGCAAGAGCAGTGTCCATGTGTTTCCACTCTTTGAGCAAAGCTGAGCAAACAATGACTAGAAACACAGATTGAAATGACAATGACCCTTTCATCTGTCTCTGGGTACCATTCACCAAAATGCTGACTTTTTATACTCTCAGTATGATTGTTTGTATGTGTCACATGGCAGGCGCATCTGTTATTCATGTGTGTTTGCAGCTGAATTAATACAGGAGGATTAAGTTCTATGGTATGCTGTTCTTAATACAGAACATGTGTCTTCCCAGAATGTTGGTGCAATCAACTTTTTCTGTAACTATGAGGAGAGCAGGGGGAACTACTTGGTGGATGTGGACAACAACCGCATGCTGGATATCTACACTCAGATCTCTTCAATCCCAATTGGTTAGTAGGAAAAGATCCAAACACAGCCACCTATATCACAGTATATCATCTATCATATACATATCATCAACTGGTAATTATGGAAAATTAATTAACAAACTGTTTATGGATAAAATCAACTTTGGTGCAGCAATCATAAAAATCCAAATCTGCCATAAATGTGTCCTGTTCATTGATTTGCAACTTTGCCTGTAATGATCAATTACAATCAAAGATGATAATATTGACAAAATTGAATTTTGGTCTCACGCTATTGTCATATTGCTCAACCACACTGGACTGGTTAGTTCTTTATTTCAACAGTGTACAACCACCTTACAGGGAGTGTTTATCTGTTGACACCTTTTCTTGTGATATTTTCTTTGTACATTTTGAATCAATTTAAATCTGATTATTAAATCTGGTCCTATCACATCAATTTTAAGCTGAATGTATACTTCTGCAGCAGGGAAATGTCACTTTTAGAGTCTAGACCAATTGACAAGAGCTTTTATCTTAAACCTGGTTTAATCACACACCATCTGTATTTTTATGTCACCTGAGGAGAGGCTACGTGATCCTTTAAAGCATCGTTTCCTAGACTGTGTCTATCAGTTATATTCAATCTGTCTTGTAAGCTGTTATCAAAGACCGCAGGTGACAGGAAACAAATAATAATAGAAACTCTCAAAACCAAACTGCCAGTAAACTCATTATGGCATCTCCGTGGCACATGCACCACTTACGTGTAGCTCTACGCCTGGTGTAGCCAGTGTCAGTGATTGTAGTGGAAGCGCAGTGATGCAGCAGCTGCTCCGGTTCAATGTAGCCTGCCTATAAGGTTAAAAAATGACCCATTTAGTATATTTCATATGGAAATCATAAAGGTATTGGGTGGCACCACTTAATTCTTGTGCACTTATTTGAGAACAGTAAAACTAAGTGACACAGTCCATCTTTGTGGACCATGAAAGTTAATAAACTCCAATTCGACATGATAGATATGAAAGTATATCCATATCATCTATTTTACAAATGTTAAACAAATCAAATTTTTCAGTGCAAGTTCATAGTGCAAGTTCATAATGAGCTTAATGAACATTTACAAAAATATATTTTAATCATATGGAGAGGTAAGAACCATCATACACAGTGATTCCCCGGTCGTATTTAAAAAACCTTAGTAGCCTAAAATGCAATGTGAATTCGAATGCACAAAGCCGGTCAGTTTTGTCAGAAACTAGCAATGACCCTTGCGCTGCACTTTGTGTCGGGTGTAAGATAGGGCCCAAAGTCACATTCATTCAAAGGGTAGGATAAACTAGAAGACCCCGTTCTCCATCTAGTGTCTCCCTATGATCTGTATCTGAATACATCATTTCGATTATGACATCTGATCACCTGCCTTTGTAGACGTAGTATCAATAAGCTTCTTCTTATCCTAATTCTGGATCTCTAAAAGCGAATTAGATAGGTGGAGTTGGGTGACTTGTCAACAAACATGGTGTGTCTCAGCTCAGGGAAAGTGATACAGGGTCTATGCATAATAAAAAATGTTTTGTTACCAACAAAGTCAGAGAAATATATTTTAAAATCTTTCACAAACCAACAAACCAATGTCAAGTCAAGTCAATTTTATTTGTATAGCGCCAAATCATAACAAAAGTTATCTCAAGACGCTTTCACATAGAGTAGGTCTAGACCATACTCTTTAAAACATTATTTACAGAGACCCAACAGTTCCCACCATGAGCAAGCACTTGGCGAGGAAAAACTCCCTTTTAACAGGTAGAAACCTCGAGCAGAACCAGGCTCTGGGTGGGCGGCCATCTGCATCGACCAAGTTGGGTTGAAAGGGGAGGAGAGAGGAGGAGAGGGTAGACAGAACAGGAGGACAGCCAACAAATCAGACTAATAATAATAACAACTGCAGCAGTGAGTTTGGAGCAGGAACATGGGGGCAGTAGACGGCCGGCAATCACAGATCCAGAATCTACAGCTCCAGAGGCGGAAATACCTGCAGAAAGGGAGAGGGCAAAAAAGCACAGAAAGCACAAAAACTACCAGGAAGAAGTGGAGTTGGTAACCTGTATTAGTGAGATAGGAATGCGTACCGATAGAGAGGGAGAGGAGGAGAGAGAAGCTCAGTGCGTCATAGGAAATCCCCCAACAGTCTAAGCCTATAACAGCATAACTAAGGGATGGTTCAGGACTCACCTGAGCCAGCCCTAACTATATAGGAACGTTTTTAGCAAGAGTATGCTAAAAACGTTCCTATAAAAAGGAACGTTTTTAGCATACTCTTAAACCAAGAGAGGGTGTCTGCCTCCCGAACCCAAATTGGGAGATGGTTCCACAGAAGAGGAGCTTGATAACTAAAGGCTCTGGCTCCCATTCTACTTTTAGAGACTTTAGGTACCACAAGTAACCCTGCATTCTGTGAGCGTAGTGCTCTAGTGGGGTATTACGGTACTATCAGCTCTTTAAGATATGATGGTGCCTGACCAATAAGAGCTTTGTAAGTGAGGAGGACGACCTTAAATTCTATTCTAGATTTCACAGGGAGCCAGTGCAGAGAAGCTAATATTAGAGAAATATGTTCCCTTTTGCTAGTTCCTGTCAGTACACGTGCAGCCCCATTCTGGATCAGCTGGAGACTCTTTAGAGACTTATCGGGGCAGCCCGATAATAAGGAATTACAATAATCCAACCTAGAAGTAACAAATGCATGAACTAGTTTTTCTGCATCTTTTTGAGACAGGATATGCCTGATTTTTATAATGTTACGTAAGTGGAAGAAGGCAGTCCTTGAAGTCTGTTTTATATGGGTATTAAAGGACATGTCCTGATCAAAGATTACTCCTAGACTCCTTACAGCGGAGCTAGAGGCCAGGGCAATGCCATCTAGAGTAACTATATCTATACATAGTGCGTCTCGCAGGTGTTTAGGACCCAGAACAATAACTTCAGTTTTGTCTGAGTTTAACTGCAGAAAATTGCAGGTCATCCAATCTTTTATGTCCTTAATACATGCCTGAAGCTTGGCTAACTTACCGGTTTCATCTGGCTTTATCAATATGTATAATTGAGTATCATCTGCATAGCAGTGAAAGTTTCCTAAGAGTGTTTCCTAATAATATTGCCTAAAGGAAGCATATACAAGGTAAATAAAAGTGGTCCGAGCACTGAACCTTGTGGAACTCCGTGACTAACTTCCGTGTGCACGGAGGATTCATCATTTACATGGACAAACTGAAATCTATCTGATAAATACGACTGAAACCAGCTTAGTGCGGGTCCTTTGACGCCAATCAAAAGGTTGTTTGTCACTTTCACCAGTGCTGTCTCTGTGCTATGATGCCCTCTAAATCCTGACTGAAAATCCTCAAATCAACTATTGCTGTTTAGAAAGTCACATAACTGATTAACAACCACTTTCTCAAGGATTTTGGAGAGAAAGGGAAGGTTAGATATAGGTCTATAATTGGCTAAAACCCCTGGATCAAGCATAGGCTTTTTAAGAAGAGGTTTAGTTACAGCTACTTTGAAGGACTGTGGTACATAGCCTGTTAATAAAGACAGATTGATCGTGTCTAGTAAAGAAGTGCTAACTAAGGGTAGAACTTCTTTAAGCAGCCTAGTTGGGATGGGGTCTAAGAGGCAGGTTGTTGGTGTAGACAAAAAAATCATTGAAGTTAGTTGGTAAAGGTCAGTTGGAGAAAAACAGTTTAAATCTTTTTACAAACCAACAAACCAATGTCCAATGTTCTTAACCAAATTTAAGAAGTGACATTTCTGAAACCTGTTTGTTTTGTAATATTGCTACAGACACAATTCTGCATTTTAGAGAAAATCTTAAGAGTTTGTGTCAGGGCAAATTTGTGAAAAATTATTTTGGCGTACCTTGAGTGACTCTGAGCTCGCTGACGTTGGCAAAATGCAGAAATTTGCTAAGTTATGTCACTAACTGTCATTAGCAAAGAACAGTGTACGAAGCATTCAGGTACCAGGCAGCTTCTCGTTTGAGCTGACTGTCCCTTTCATCAGTTACATACACAGTTACACAGCAGATCATATGAGCCACTTAAAAGACAAATGTCAAGGTTTGGAAAATGCTCTAATGCTCTCCTAAAGAAGACATTCAGACACACATTGGTCCAGAGACAAACACTTCTCCAGCTTGGCTGCAGTTCTTCCAGCCAGATTAACGTTATTTTTGAAATCAGTGGTTTCAGCTTAAGGCCTCAGGGCCTCCCTGACAGAAGGCTTTTGTTGTGGCCAGGAACTCACACTTGATTAATTCAGTAGTTGAACGGACATGACAACTGGAGATTGTAACAATACTTTCTCAGAATGCAGAAAAATAAGTAGATTTATTTTAGACCATACCAGGCTAGTATTTTATTCAATGTAATGCAGTTTTCACTCAAAGTTTTTAATGGGTTTTTGTTTATGCTCACCATTTGTACTCTACTCTCCACTCTCACAGGATAAAAACATTTCACTACCCCAGCCTTCCTTTAATAGGCCTGTGCTAATGTGCACTTTTCCACACAAAACTGACCTACATCAGTTGCATGGGTTTTAGAAAATGTGAAAGTCTAAATCTTACCCTGATTTAACTAGTGGAACAGAGATGTTATTTCTCACCATAACGTTTTTACAGATTTAAGGTATTTCAAATGTTATGGATAAGTTGACACAAAAGTGGGGCCATTGAGAAAATCTGTATGTATTGTGTGGGTCCTGTTTGTCATTGTGTTGAAAGTCCCCGGGGTTTGTGGACTACAGATTTCCCCTCCAGCATTCAAATGAAAAAGAATTAGCATAGTAGCGCACGCTCTCTCTCTCTCTCTCGCTCTCTTTCTCTCTCTCTTCAATTTAAGTCAATTGCTTTATTGGCATGAAAGTTACAAAAGCAGTTTTGCCAAAGCATCAAAAGTTCCTTTGGCTTCAGCCTGTTGATGTTCCTTAGGTCAGAATTAAAAGGCATGGAGAGGCAGCCACACCCCTAAACTGTGTCTGCCTGAGGTTAAAGGGACTCCAAATCTTCATAAAATGTTTTCCCTAACAATTATTTAATCATATGTTTTTTATTTTGTTTTATTTTATATTTTTGTACTGTGTGCTTTACATTCCATTCCTAACTTGTTTCTTTATTATTTTGGGGTTTTTTTTGTGGGCATGCCCATTGCTTATTCAGCTTTTAATTATTCTAGTTGTTTCAGGCTAGATAGACCATGATATTTAATACCTCATGTTGGCATTTTCTATATATATATATATATATATATATATATATATATATATATATATATATATATATATATATATGGAAAAACCTCATTCTTTTTAATAGGATTTGTAGGATATAGTGTGTGTGATCTGTCTCACAGAGTTCAACACTATTGAATCCTTTGATACAGTTATTCAGTCAAGTGTTTTCTCTTCTTCCATCTATCCCCACTCCCATCTGTCCTCCCTCAGGCTACAACCACCCTGCTCTCCTCAAACTAATGGCCAATCCCAACAATCTGGTAGGCCGTCTCCACATACAAGTTTACTTATGTCATCACCTACAGTGGAATGGTGTTGTTTGGTATTAATTGATATAGTGTATGCTAGTCCAGTATAGTATAGTTTAGTATAATATAGTATAGTATAACTATACAATTTTCACAGATAAAAGTGGATTCTGCATACTGCATCCTGCAAAGTGTACCATATGTTATGTTAAGATATGGTAAAATACTTTTGTTTCGTTTTGTGTTTACAGCGTAAAAAAACATCAACTATTTTAACTAAGTGAAAAACATTTTGTCATATTTAAGGAGCTTTATTTGTACTTGATTTTGACAATCTAATGATGTAATACACACAGTGATGTTTTGGGAAAAAAATTATTTAGTGAATTCATGTATGAGGTCATACTTTTGTTAACTTTAAATTATCCAATGCATCACAGTGTAGTAGTGTCAGTGGGAGCACTTTGAAGGTCAAATTTAATATTTTGCTGAATACATATTAATTATGAAAGTTTCAGTTGTTCTTTGTTGACCAACATTGTAAAACAAGTATGTTCATGAATATATCTGTGTTTTCTGTCTTTCTTTCAGAGTACTCTTGTGAACCGACCCGCCCTCGGAATCCTGCCTCCAGAGAACTTTCCAGACAAGCTCACCGAAAGTCTTCTCTCAGTTAGTATTATACACACACACACACACCACACACACACACACACATACACTTATCAGTCAGAATTATTAAGCATTATTATTATTGCTTTTATTATTGTTGTAAATAAATTGTGTATAATTGTATACACACTTTATTTCTGAAGTTTTCTGAAACAACAGTACTACAGTTTGTCTTACCTTCTTTCAGGTGGCTCCCAGTGGAATGACTCGTGTTCAGACGATGGCCTGTGGATCTTGCTCCAATGAGAATGCTTACAAATCAATGTTTATCTGGTACAGGGTGAGTGAGTACACATTCAGACTATGTTAATTGTTACCTGGTTAACATGACCTATAACAAAGAAGAAGACCTTAATCAAAAGCTGGGAGACTTGTGAGAGACAGGAAAAAAAAGAGAAGTCAAAATCCTTGTAGCGAAGGACAAGATGTTATGACTTTAAAGCCTCAACAGTGTCAACCTGTCAACAGTGTTGATTTCATCAACCAAAACAATGATTTAAAAAATGGGATTAAAACAAAACTTTTAAAACAGAGAACTATGCCGAAATATGTTTCGTCAACAAATAAAAACTAAAAGATAATGTGAAAGAACAACAACCTGCAAGCACCTGCAGAAGCACACACTGTATCTCCTGATTAGTGAAACAGTTTCCTCCACCAGCCAAAACATCTCTTTTGGAGCATCTTGTCTTCAGCAGTGTTCTGTCTCTGTCATTAATGTTATCTGAAGTTACTGGTTCTCAGAAGGAACTGATTTATACAATTATTCTACAGTCCACTGAGAGTTAGACAAGAAGCAGCAGCAAAACAGCTGAGAGTCAGATATCTGAGGAATGAGTAAATTCGGGATTAATGTGGACAGTCAATCATCTAGATCTACCTCTAGATGTTCGCTAAAGAGATATCACTATGTTATCCAACATTTTAGCTTAATGGACAGTATTTTAGAGAACAAATCATAACAAAAGTTATCTCAAGACACTTTTCAAATAGTAGTTCTAGGCCATACTCTTTAAAATATTATTTACAGAGACCCAACAGTTCCCACCATGAGCAAGCACTTGGCGACAGCGACGAAAAACTCCCTTTTAACAGGTAGAAACCTCGAGCAGAACCAGGCTCTGGGTGGGTGGTCATCTGCATCGACCGAGCTGGGATGAAAGGGGAGGAGAGAGGGGGAGAGGGGAGACAGAACAGGAGGACAGCCAACAAATCAGACTAATAATAATAACAACTGCAGCAGTGAGTGTGGAGCAGGAACATGGGGACAGTAGACGGCCGGCAATCACAGATCCAGAATCTACAGCTCCAGAGGCGGAAATACCTGCAGAAAGTGAGAAGGCGAAAAAGCACAGAAAGCACAAAAACTACCAGGAAGAAGTGGAGTTGGTAACCTGTATTAGTGGGATAGGAATGCGTACAGATAGAGAGGGAGAGGAGGAGAGAGAAGCTCAGTGCGTCATAGGAAGTCCCCTGGCAGTCTAAGCCTATAACAGCATAACTAAGGGATGGTTCAGGACTCACCTGAGCCAGCCCTAACTATAGGCTTTATCAAAAAGCAACGTTTTTAGCATACTCTTAACAGAGCCTTTTCCACTAACCTCACGATAGAGAACGACATGGTAACTGTACACATCAAAGGTGGTGACAGCTGTAGCCTCAAACTGCTTAGAAAACATACAAATTAAAAATGCATGACAAAAATTAGACTGATATAAAGTAGACTAAAATGTCCTCAGTTTTTGATGAATAAAACTAGCACAAATTAAGTGACTAAAATGTGACTTTTTACATTTTTGTAAAATGATTAAAGCTAAAATCATAATGAGATGCCAAAATGAACCCTGTAGGTAAAGCTACAAAAATGCTGGATCCAACATTTACCATAATGCAACTGAATAGCTATGCTTTCTGTTAAAAGTGTGTAATCCATAAATCCAAACTGAGATAACCCTGAGGACGTAACTATAACATAATTTTGGTTTGTTTTATTCGTACTTTGACTCTCAGACAAAGCTCCTCCAGAGCAACAGAAGACATTGTACAGCTGTCTTCACAGGCTGATAGTCCCTATGATGACCAAACTGACCCCTTCTGTGCCCGATTAATTGAAGTGCCATTCAAAGTTAAATATAACCCCTGATGTACTGCTAGACATGTTAGACCATAGATGGACCATAAACCGTCACCATATTGCCCCTAAATCTACTGTCATATACATGAAATCATTAATGAGAGGTGACACTGCAGGTCCATCCATTCAAGTTTTGACTGTATTTTTTTAAAATAAAAAAAAAAAGAATTAAATAAATAAGGGAATGCTCAACTGACACCTTAAGTTTCTTATCTTTTCTAATTGGTTACTGTTTTATTGAACACTTTATTTTGTAAATCTGTTGGTTTGGTTCTCAAGATAAATATTTGATGAAATAAGACCTTAAATGTTATCGCAATAACCAAATGTTAATGTCTGTGTGAGGTCCTAACGTGGTGTTTGCTTTTGCTTTTAGAACAAGGAGCGAGGCCACAACATACCATCTGATGAAGACATCAGCAGCTGCATGATAAACCAGGTGGGAAAAGAAATATCACTACTTATCAGAATATTTTTAGATTTCCAGCTTAATTGTACCAAATATTTGCCTCATCCTCTATATTCTTTGTTTATCTGATACTCTCTCTTTGTATGCCTTGGTCTTTCTGTCTCAGGCCCCAGGTTGTCCAGACCTCAGTATTTTATCTTTCATGGGCAGTTTCCATGGAAGAACCATGGGTACGTTAAATTCTTGCATACACACCACTCACTGCTGCCACTACTGTAGTGAGATGAAAAATAATTTTCCAATCCCATGCTAGATTGCAAATATTCAGTGAGCATAGCCGTTCTTTGTTCCATGCCGTGCTTGAATGGAGTCAATATACAGTATATATATGAATGTATGTTTGCTTGCAAACATGTATGCATGCATTCATTATATATATACAAACACACATACATAATAAATACAAACAGACATACATATGCTGTGTGTGTGTGTGTGTGTATATATACACACAAATATACATATATACTGTATACATATGTATGTATACATATATACTGTATACATATGTATATATGTTTACAGTTTATGTATATATGTGTATTATATGCCCTACTAATTTGAGGTGATGATAATAATAATAAGTCTTCTTCTTCTTCTTCTTCTTCTTCTTCCAATATTGTAGATTCATGGCTAACAAAATGCTTTTGCTTTGTTAAGGCTGCTTGGCAACAACACACTCCAAAGCAATCCACAAGCTGGATGTGCCCTCATTTGATTGGCCGATCGCTCCATTCCCAAGACTGCAGTACCCACTGGATGAATTTACCAGAGAGAACGCACAGGAAGAGGCTCGCTGTCTGGAGGAGGTAGGCTGTGTGTGTGCATAGTGGCACAATGATAAAGTACAGCTGTCACTTATTCATGCACTTATAATTGCACGGTCAGTCTTTCAACTTCCCCCTTTGCAACAAAGAAAAACAGAAGTAAAAAAGGCAACAGAGGTAGAATTAAATTAGGTTTCTTAATCAAAGCATTAACATTAGTATGTATGTCATCCATTCCCAGTAATCTGGCCCATACTGACTGCAGATCGCCTATAAGCCAATATATATATCAACAGTTTTGTTATAGCAGCTGGTTTAGCAGTACTATATAGTAGGTCTGTTTGACTACTTTGTGGTGTGTTGAGATCTCCACCAGGTGGCAGTGTAAACTAGGAGTAGTCCCTGTAGGTCACAAAGTGTAGATACACACACACACACACACACACACACACACACACACACACACACACACACACACACGCACATTACTCTCAGCTGCATGCACAAGAGTGTAGTACTAGTTTTCCTTCAGGGCTACAAATGATTTTTGATTTGATTGACGATTTGAAGGTTTACTAGTACTGAACATACGACTAATAAATAAGACTAAACCTCACACCATCTGAATTCAAGTCTCTCTATTCCTCTGAAATAAGACTTGCGTTACTGCCTGTCCCCTCATGGTAAAACACACTTTGTTCAAACTTCACAGAAACAAAATAAAACTCACAAAAACTGAGTTGGTTAGTCTTTCCACTGTTTCAACAATCACCAACTCTGGTTTGGTCAAGATAAAACCTTTATTCACTGAGCTAGATATGAAATTATTCTGGTTCTACACTCTGTTTCCCCCCTTCCTCTCTCTGCCGCTGGTGCTCTTTAGCTCATTGAAACAGAGTCTGTCCTGAGCTGCTCACACTCGTTGTTCGGAGCAGACCATTACATTAGTAAATATTCTCTCAAATAATTAACTTGTGTGTAATTAACTGCATAACTAACATTCCTAATGTAACATGGCTTTGCTGGGGAAGTAGCCCAGTGATATTTAAAGTTTTGGTTGAAGGTAAACATACATTTAGTATTTTATATTCTTTAAATTATTTTTTAAAAACCTTTAAGCTGCAAATTGCTAAAAAAAATACTCCCATCTCAAGTCCAAAATGATGCATTTCAAGTGTTTAAGTTGTCAAGCCAACAGTTTAAAATCCAAAGTTACAGTTGTTTTTATTTTCATTGAAAATGATTTCAAAGTTCATTTATTTGTCATTTTACAACACAGGGTTGCAAAACAAATTGAAAGTGGTAGCCCCTTCTTGCTACACAAACATAGTAACATAATTTCAGCACTATTCCAAGGATTCACGCTTGTACCTTCCAAGGCTAATGCAGGAAGTAGATTAGATTAGATTCAACTTTATCGTCATTACACATGTACAAGTACAGAGCAACAAAATGCAGTTTAGCATCCAACCAGAAGTGCAATAGTAGTAAGTACCAATATACAGATAATAAATAAGTATTTTACAGATAATAAGTTAACGTTCCAAGTGGAACTGTAATATATAAGTACGGAATATACAGATTGATTGATTGAGGTAATATGTACATATTATACAGGTTGATTTGTGCATTAAATGTAGGTAGACTATAAGCAGGAACTATAAACATAATTTACAAAAGGCAAATGGGCATATGATAAGTTAGGTAATACAGATTGAGTGAACGTTAAATAGTGCATAATAATAAACAGTAGCTGCCTAACGTTACTAGACTAGTGCAATGTTCAGTACATAGTTTTTAGTGCAAACAGATTCCAAAGTGTTTGAGTGCAGGAAGGTCCAGTAGTGCAGTGGTGATGGTGTACAGTCTTTGGTCAGTGGAGGGAGATGATGAGTTGCCAGTATATACAACACACATCATATTTTCCACATATTTATTTATATTATGATATTAAGAGATATATGGCATAATGATATAATATGGAATAAATGGTGTGTGTGTGTGGGGGCGGGTACTACTAATGTTGTGGGGACATTAATCTTTTACGAACATTGTGGGGACTCGCCTTGTTATGGGGACAAATTCCCCACATAATGTAAAGTTAGGTTAGGGTAGTTCTAGGTTAAGTAGTGGTTGTGGTTAAGGTTAGGATAATTCTCCAGGGAATGAATGTAAGTCAATGTAATGTCCCTAAAAGTGATGGAAACTTGACTGTGTGTGTGTGTGTGTGTCCAGGTGGAGGATCTGATCGTGAATTGGAGGCAGAAGGGGAAGCCTGTGGCAGGGATTGTAATTGAGCCAATCCAGGCTGAAGGCGGAGATAACCACGCCTCCCCAGACTTCTTCAGAAGGCTCCGTAACATTGCACGCAAGGTAACAGTTGTTAACTATAGCAACAGATCCTTTAAGGTTCAACGTTCATTTATTTGTCATTTTACAACACAGGGTTGCAAAACTAAATAAAAGTGTTTGAATGCATCAACTTGCTTATGATAGCTGGCCTGTAATAATTGGAAATCTATACCGGATTGATAAAATACAGTATTTTCCTGCTATTATTCAGCATATTATTCAGATAGTAAGATGTGCCTTCACAGTCAAGTGCACAACATGCATACACTCAGCTTGTTAACACACAGGGACACGCAGCAGCGCTCCTCCTCCTCAGTTAAATATTAAATATATATTAAATATTTGGTGGATTCCTGCTGCTCCCCTAGATGGTCAGATCTGTTCAACAGAAAAACTTTTGTTTCTCCAAATTGCCAAAGCACCTGGTTGTTTAAGGGAATGGGAGACGACACTGACTGGTTTAATTCATGTTACACCCAAAAAACAACTATGATTAATTAGGAGACTAAGCACCACCCTTTGCGCCTTGCACCTTGCTTTGTGCCCAGACTATTCGCTATTCAACTAGCAAAAGTGGATTTGAACACGCCCTGAATGCAGTTGCGCCATGTGCTTTAGACCATGCGCTGTAGATCGTTTAGGTAGGGCCCCATGATTTTAGTTTACTTCACTAGACCCAACATGGTCCAACGCTGCAGGATAGGCATAACATTTCTAGAGACAGATAGAGCAAATGTCCATGGGCAGTTTCCAAGTGAAGAAAAAACAGTCTTAGCCTAGGGAATGGAAATCTGCCAAAGCATTTGATGAACCAACCATATACTGGGAGCACTACAGATGCCACATTGTCTGCCCTTGCAAACGTCAAAGCCTGTATGTAGATGTTCTGATTAAGCCTCTCTAAGACCTCCAAGAACATATTTTCAAGCCATAGATCTAGCCCCCCATTTGGTTTAATGTGCATGCTGGCAACCCTGCCATCAGGGCAAGTAGTCTGGGAAAGAGATGACCAGTGCCAGTACAAGGAGTTAGTTAGTTTGTCATAAATCACGATGCTCAGATTTCTTGCAGACTTTGATGGAGAGGGCAAGGTGGAGCTGAACTGGATACTAATGTTGGCTGAACAGAATGAGAATTAGGGGGTCAGTCTTAGAGAGACTGAGTTAATCAATCATCAATTTTGAGATAGCATTGAGGCAGGCTGAGATTTATGCTGATAGACCTGCCTCTGATGGGAAGGACAGCTAGAGCTGGGTATCATCAGCATGATAATGGTAAGGAAAAACATGAGTGGACGAGCGGATCAGCCGAGGTTTCATCCTTCTGCATATGTTCTACTCAGGCAAGAAAGGCCAGGAATCCTGAAAGTCAAACAATCAAGGTTACTATCAATAGTTTGAATTATACCCACTAAACATTAACAATGTATTAACAAATATGGTATTAGCCATATTGTAAAAAACCTGTCCTTTCCCTCCCTTACTTGTTACCTACTACCTACTTGCATTCATAATCTGTCTGTCTATTTGGTCGCTTCCTCATATCTCAGTCTGTTAATGCTTTATCTCCCCAGCATGGCTGTGCTTTCCATGTGGATGAGGTCCAAACTGGTGGAGGGACCACAGGAAAGTTTTGGGCCCATGAGCACTGGGCCATGGATGACCCTGCTGACATTGTCTCCTTTAGCAAGAAGCTTCTGACTGGTGGCTACTACCACAAGAACGAATTACAAGCTGACAAGGTTCGTCATTTTTACTTATTTTTTTCTACAATGAAATTCAGACCACGTAATGGTCATATTAGTGAAGCTTTATATGTTGTGTTTCAGATTTGAACAACACAAATAGTCCACTCAGTTTTAAATAGGGTCAGTTTTTGCTGACGTTGCTCTGACGTGCTCCGGTAAGCGTATCGTATCATTTCCGGTTGCCGGTGTCTCTGTACTGCGTGTTTTTGCTGCTCTCACTCAAAAGAGTTAACCTGGTTATATTCTTCACCACAGCGACTAATTACCCGCTGTTTATTTAAACAAATAGTCTTAAAACACACACAGCTTTCTCCCTTTTTTAGCGACTTTTCGTTAATTTCACAGCTTCTGTTCGCTGCTCAGTTTTGTTAGCTTCTGTAGCCTCTTGTAGCTCCTCTGCTAGCGATGGCTTCTCTCTCTCCCTCTTTCTCTCCTGCTCTGTCCTGCTCGGTGTGTCACATGTTTAGCTACTCCTCTGCCTCCTTTAGTGATAAAGGTTTGTGTATTAAATGTAGTTTATTTGTAGCATTGGAGGAGAGGCTTAGCAGACTAGAAGCCCGGCTCCGCACCATAGATAGCCAGCCCCCTGTAGCCCACGGTTCACCACCAACCCCTTCACGTTTCAAATAGATTCTCCTCCCTCAGCGACTCACCCGCTGAGAAACACACTCTGGTAATTGGCAGCTCAATCCTCAGAAACGTGAAATTAGCGACACCAGCGGCCATAGTTAGGTGTATCCCCGGGGCCAGAGCGGGCGACGTTGAGTCAAATTTAAAACTGCTGGCAAAAAGTAAACGTAAATACTGTAAAATCATAATTCACGTCGGCGGTAATGACTCCTGATTACGCCAATCGGAAGTCACCAAAATTAATGTGGAGTCGGTGTGTAACTACGCAAAGACAATGTTGGACTCCGTAGTTTTCTCTGGACCCCTGCCAAATTTGACCAGTGATGACATGTATAGCCGCATGTCGTCATTCAACCGCTGGTTGTCAAGGTGGTGTACAGCAAACGATGTGGGTTTCGTAGATAATTGGACCACATTCTGGGGGAGACCTGGTCTGATAAGGAGAGACGGCATTCATCCTACTTTGGATGGTGCAGCTCTCATAGCCAGAAATTTGACCAAGTTTATTAGGGGATCCACACCGTGACAATACAGAGTTCAGACCAGGAAGCAGAGCTGCAGTCCTACACGCTTCTCTGCGCTTCCATTAGAGCGGTTACCCAACCAAAACCCCGTCAAAAACCCCATAGAGACTGTGTCTGTCCCCCGACCACTTCATTTAATTAATTCAAATTCAAACAGAAGAGGAGTTACTCCTAAAAACTTAATAAAAATTAAAACTACCAGTGTAGTGGTACAACCAAATAAGAGGATTAAATGTGGACTCTTAAACATTAGATCTCTGTCGTCTAAAGCTGTGTTAGTCAATGATTTAATATCTGACTATCATATGGATATATTTTGCCTAACTGAAACTTGGCTGTGTCAGGAAGAATATGTTAGTCTGAATGAGTCCACTCCTCCTAGTCATAGTAATACTCACATTCCTCGAGGCACTGGCCGAGGAGGTGGAGTTGCAGCCATCTTCGACTCTAGCTTATTAATCAACCCTAAACCTAAACTTAGTTTCAACTCATTCGAAAGTCTTGTTCTTAGTCTTTCACACTCAATGTGGAAAACTGTACAGCCAATTCTATTTGTCATAGTGTACCGTGCTCCTGGTCCGTATTCTGAATTTTTAGCAGAATTCTCAGAGTTTTTAACAAGTTTAGTCCTCAAAACAGATAAAGTCATTATTGTAGGTGATTTTAATATTCACGTGGACATTGATAATGATAGCCTTAGTTCTGCGTTTATCTCACTATTAGATTCGATTGGTTTCTGTCAGAGTGTAAACAAACCCACTCATTGTTTTAACCATACCCTCGATCTTGTTCTGTCATATGGAATCGAAATTGAAGATTTAAAAGTCTTCCCACAAAACTCTGTCTTATCAGACCATTATTTAATAACTTTTGAATTTATATTACTGGACTATAGGCCATTAGGCAAACATTCCTTTAGTAGATGCCTGTCTGATAGTGCTGTAGCTAAATTTAAAGAAGTGATTCCATCGGCATTTAATTCAATGCCATGTCTCAATGTAACGGAGGACTCCTGTGCTAACTTTAGTCCCTCCCAAATTGATCATCTGGTTGATAGTGCTGCAGGCTCGCTGCGAACGACTCTTGATTGTATTGCTCCTATCAAAAAGAAAATAATAAAACAAAAGAGGTTAGCTCCATGGTATAACTCCTTAACCCGCAAGTTAAAAGAAACATCGTGAAAATTAGAAAGGAAATGGCGTTCCACCAAACTGGAGGAAACTCATTTAGTTTGGCAAGGTAGTCTTAGAACATACAGGAAGGCCCTCCGTAATGCCAGAGGAGCCTATTACTCCTCACTAATAGAGGAACATAAGAACAACCCTAGGTTTCTTTTCAGCACTGTAGCCAGGCTGACACAGAGTCAGAGCTCTGTTGAGCCATGTATTCCCAGAGCTCTCAGCAGTAATAACTTCATGAGCTTCTTTGATGATAAAATTCTAACTATTAGAGAAAAAATTCATCATCTTGTGCTCTCAGCTAGTTCAGATACATCTTTGAGTACAGGAATTTCAGGAACCTCAGAAGCAGCTGTAGAACCAGATTTATATTTAGACTGTTTTTCTCCAATTGACCTTTACCAACTAACTTCAATGATTTTTTCGTCTAAACCAACAACCTGCCTCTTAGACCCCATCCCAACCAGGCTGCTTAAAGAAGTTCTACACTTAGTTAGCACTTCTTTATTAGACATGATCAATCTGTCTTTATTAACAGGCTATGTACCACAGTCCTTCAAAGTAGCTGTAATTAAACCTCTTCTTAAAAAGCCTACGCTTGATCCAGGGGTTTTAGCCAGTTATAGACCTATATCTAACCTTCCCTTTCTCTCCAAAATCCTTGAGAAAGTGGTCGTTAATCAGTTATGTGACTTTCTAAACAGCAATAGTTTATTTGAGGATTTTCAGTCAGGATTTAGGGAATATCATAGCACAGAGACAGCACTGGTGAAAGTGACAGACCTTTTGATTGCGTCAGATAAAGGATTTGTCTCTGTTCTTGTTCTGTTAGATCTTAGTGCCGCTTTCGATACCATTGACCATTGTATCCTATTACAGAGACTGGAGCATTTGATTGGCGTCAAAGGACCCGCACTAAGCTGGTTTCAGTCGTATTTATCGGATAGATTTCAGTTTGTCCATGTAAATGATGAATCCTCCGTGCACACGGAAGTTAGTCATGGAGTTCCACAAGGTTCAGTGCTCGGACCACTTTTATTTACCTCGTATATGCTTCCTTTAGGCAATATTATCAGGAAACACTCCATAAACTTTCACTGCTATGCAGATGATACTCAGTTATACTTATCGATAAAGCCAGATGAAACCGGTAAGTTAGCCAAGCTTCAGGCATGTATTAAGGACATAAAAGACTGGATGACCGGCAATTTCTTGCTGTTAAACTCAGACAAAACTGAAGTTATTGTTCTGGGTCCTAAACACCTGCGAGACGCACTATGTATAGATATAGTTACTCTAGATGGCATTGCCCTGGCCTCTAGCACCGCTGTAAGGAGTCTAGGAGTAATTTTTGATCAGGACATGTCCTTTAATACCCATATAAAACAGACTTCAAGGACTGCCTTCTTCCACTTACGTAACATTATAAAAATCAGGCATATCCTGTCTCAAAAAGATGCAGAAAAACTAGTTCATGCATTTGTTACTTCTAGGTTAGATTACTGTAATTCCTTATTATCGGGCTGCCCCGATAAGTCTCTAAAGACTCTCCAGCTGATCCAGAATGCGGCTGCACGTGTACTGACAGGAACTAGCAAAAGAGAACATATTTCTCCGATATTAGCTTCTCTGCACTGGCTCCCTGTGAAATCTAGAATAGAATTTAAGGTCGTCCTCCTCACTTACAAAGCTCTTATTGGTCAGGCAGCATCATATCTTAAAGAGCTGATAGTACCGTATTACCCCACTAGAGCACTACGCTCATAGAATGCACGGTTACTTGTGGTACCTAAAGTCTCTAAAAGTAGAATGGGAGCCAGAGCCTTTAGTTATCAAGCTCCTCTTCTGTGGAATCAGCTCCCAATTTGGGTTCGGGAGGCAGACACCCTCTCTTCGTTTAAGAGTATGCTAAAAACGTTCCTTTTTGATAAAGCCTATAGTTAGGGCTGGCTCAGGTGAGTCCTGAACCATCCCTTAGTTATGCTGTTATAGGCTTAAGACTGCTGGGGGACTTCCTAGGACGCACTGAGCTTCTCTCTCCTCCTCTCCCTCTCTATCTGTACGCATTCCTATCCCACTAATACAGGCTACCAACTCCATTTCTTCCTGGTAGTCCTTGTGCTTTCTGTGTTTTTTCGCCTTCTCACTTTCTGCAGGTATTTCCGCCCCTGGAGCTGTAGAGTCTGGATCTGTGATTGCCGGCCGTCTACTGCCCCCATGTTCCTGCTCCACACTCACTGCTGCAGTTGTTATTATTATTAGTCTGATTTGTTGTCTCTCCTCCTGTTCTGTCTCCTCTTTCCCCCTCTCTCCTCCCCTTTCAACCCAACTCGGTCGATGCAGATGGCCGCCCACCTAGAGCCTGGTTCTGCTCGAGGTTTCTACCTGTTAAAAGGGAGTTTTTCCTCGCCACTGTCGCCAAGTGCTTGCTCATGGTGGGAACTGTTGGGTCTCTGTAAATAATATTTTAAAGAGTATGGTCTAGACCTACTCTATGTGAAAGCGTCTTGAGATAACTTTTGTTATGATTTGGCGCTATACAAATAAAATTGACTTGACTTGACTATACCCCATAGTATGAATCTGTTGAACAGGACAAACAACGTATTGATGATCTAGCTACTACTAGCTATGATCTAGTTTCTCCAGTATTGGGGCTAATGATTTCAGGTTTGTGCCGATGGTACTCACTGGGGATGGGGGTCATTAAAATCTAAAGGGTTCATCTAATGTGGTAGCAACCTCCCAATAGCCACAGCCATCCATTACTGTAGGTTCTGAGATCACAAAGTGGTGGCCAAGGAGAAGTTTTGATGTTACGGTATCATTAGAGAAGTATCTGTGGAGACTATGGAAATCCATGCCTAAGGTTATAGCAGAGAGGCCAGTAGTTATTTTGCTCTATGTCCAAAGGACTTGAAGTTTTAGTTTCTTGTGGTACACTGCTAAAAACACCAAATTTCTTTTTCACTGTTTCTTAACTCAGATGTGTTGCCATGATGTACAATGACACATTCACAGCTACATTATGGATGTATCTAGAACCTTAGCTGTTTACTTTGGTTAATGCGTCATCATACATACACAGTAGTGTTTCCATAACTGATGCCATGGAGACACATATGTACAGTCGACTCAACATTGCTGGAGCAAAAGATGTAATTTTTTACTTACATCTGTGTCTGCTTGTGTATTTGTTGTCTTTTTTCAGCCATACCGTATCTTTAACACATGGATGGGTGACCCATCAAAGAACTTGTTCCTGGCTGAGGTTCTCAATGTGATTCGCAGAGAAAACCTACTGGAGGAGGTGGCCCGTTCTGGGAGAGCCTTGCTGAACGGCCTTTATGAGCTACAGGTAGCTATCCCTGGGTGTATTAAACCATTATAAACTAAGTTGTGAATCAATGATTAGCATTGATTTATGACAATATTGAAGTTTTATGTTCTCAGTCATCTCAATCATCACTGTAGTGTACTTGGATCATGCTTGGCGTGAATATGACCTAAACATGAACTACCTCCGTCTGGTCCCCAGTCTCAGTACCCTGGCATATTGAGCCGAGCTCGAGGACAGGGGACTTTCTGTGCTGTTGATATCTGTGATGATGCAACACGCAACAGCATCCTGCTCAAGGCCAGAGACAAAGGTATGAATACATCCCCATTCATAGTTTTTTCCTTTGAGGGGTTGCCATTCATTCACTGTGGCTCCCTCTCATTTTGGGGTGGTTTGGAGGGGGGGGAGTATTTAGACAATACATTTAGAAGATCAAATTTAAATGTGTCTTCATGCTGGCTCTTATATATTTAAAAAAATAATAGTATCTTGGGATTTCACTGTGCTGCTTTAAACGAATCCATGAAAACAATAGACTATATCATATAGCATGTGATCAATTATCAATTAAAACACATTTTAGTACAAGTTAAAAACTTCTCATACAGTACAGAGTACTCTTAGTTAGAACTCACATTCATGGGAGAATTGGACTGGAATTGGGCAAATTGAACTAAGGAATCCAACCTCCCGAGAGTGGGAGCATGCAGTACACTACACATGCAATTTGCAGTTTACTGCCTTCTTGCTGACATCACCATTTTATCTGGGCTCAACACACTGCTATACCTACTCTGTTCCCTGTATATCATGTATGTATATAATCTTAATTTAACGTGAAACAAAATCTAATATCATATACGACACTGGCCCTGTTGGCTTCCACACATTTATTAAAGTGCAGTAAGGTCTGTGCATATAAGTCCATAGAGGCACCGCTACTGACAGTTAACGTTGACAGTTGTGCAGCAGGTGGAAAGAGAACTCATCGCCATAATGTAAGCTGCTACTAGCAGTGATGGTAGCGCACCATCAACAGGCAGTACGAATTCAAAGTACAGAAGCCCCCTAACACAAGGGATGTTAGCATTAAAAAAGTAACATTAGCATGTACAGTATGACATTTCTGAGTTAATAACACAGAACCTCCCTCACTAAACAAAGAACACTTCCAGGCATTTAACGTGTTGGAATGTGGAATTGGGACAGTGCTTTGACTATGACTGGTGACATTTCACCACCAAGTCCACAAGTACAGAGAAGAACACAGATTGAGCAAGGCCCGAGAAATACTGAGGCCCCATTCTGAAGAAAATGCAATAAATAAATGAAATAAAAACACTAGATTCTTTAGTCAGTCCAGAATGTGATGTGATGTATAATAGGCCTCCTTGTTCTGTAAGTAGTTGAACAGTGGCTGCACTGGTGGTACCTGGACAGCTAATCTCTCCAAAAATATCATTAACAAAAATGAATAACACAAATGGACAATTGACATCATAATGTCTTTATGCATTAAATGTTTAATTAACACTGTGTAAAATGACCCAAAATAAATTTGGTATTTTAACCACTAATGTTCACGTGAAGATGGATGACAGCTAATTATCATTGAACTGTGTGGATGTGTATTAACAGTGTTTGTCATTGACAGGTATCCTCCTGGGAGGGTGTGGGGATCGATCAATCCGTTTCCGTCCTGCACTGGTTTTCAAGGAGTACCATGTTCACATCTTTCTCAACATCTTCAACGACGTGTTGGCCCAGCATAAATAAATGCTCACCCTGAAGGAACCTGACTGACACTACTTGAGCCTGAATTAATCCAGAATGGAGGGAAGGAAATTACAGTCCATTTCATGATAAACATAGTCCACACAATAACACATACAGATATCTCTAATAATGTTTCCAGATCTAGAGCCATTTGAGTTTAGACTGACCAATTTTAATCTCTTTACCCAGAAATTATAGTTTTGCTGACATAAAGATGTACCCAGAATGCCATTCAGAACAGGTGCCAGTGGGTACAGAGATTTTCACACAATGTCCCAGTTTCTGTTTCTATAAAATAAATCTGTTGAAATGACTTTAAAATCCAGAATCTGTTCTTAAAAGTAGACTGACTTGACTAGCAGTACTCTGAATGAAGTCATGACAGCTATCTCATCATGTCAGCAAATCTAGCACATTTGGTTTCCCCACCATTTACACACACTCTGCCTGAGACCCAGAAGTCTAACTGTGAGTCTATTCCGTTAGGTAGCACAGCATTAGATAAATGTATATAAGCTGATCCCAACTTAATTAACCTCACTCCGTGACTCAGAACAAAGTCTTGCGTGCAGCTTCTTTTAGTGCTCCTATGCCTCCTGAGTCAGTCAATAAAGGGATCACAGGTAGCCTGTATGTTTGTTTGAAGAAGGCAGACAGTCAACCTGGATACTGAATTCTGTGTCAGTGATGACTCAATGTAGGAAAAAAGCTAAGACGCCAGCCTGCATGTAATTTACTGCTGTCCATTAGAAATGTCCTTGTTACGATTCTGGCTGTTGTGTTGGTCTTAATAGGAATGACTTTTCAGTTGAAATATTGTAGCCCAGAAAAATGTGAATCTTAAATGGACCACGAAAAATTTCATAGATTACTTGGTGCCCGCATGTCACTTAAATGTGCTAATATTGTGTTCTTTACTTTTTAAGTTTTTTTTTTTTTCATCAGTAACCTTAATTGAACAAAAATTCGGAACACATTCACTTTACTCTTGAACAAGAGCTTCATATCAGTTGCCATATTTATTTTCTGAAAACGTATTAACTTTCCCTTTTCACGTTTCATTGATTATGATTTCAAATTCAACACTTCTCATTTCTGACAGAACAGAGCTAGTGTCTGTAAACTAAGCATAGAATTAACTGACCATTTTCAGTTTGTATCAAGCTGTTTCTGAGATGTTGAATGCTGTTTGGCATATAGAAAACTACGGTGGCCCCTAAAGACAAACCCATACATAAGCAAAAGCACAAACAATAAAGAAATGCGCTTTAGGCACATGTCCTTGAACAGGGTGGTTTACAAACACATTGGATCATGGGTAATACAAATATGTAGTATATAAAGTCTTAAACAACTTTACAGCACAAATTTTATAAATACTTGTGGAATTGTCATTGTTGTTGTAAATCTGCTCAAGCTGATGTTCTGTGGACTCTGTAGAACACTTCAGACCTTCATCAGTGTCTGTGAATGTTCCATGGAGCTTTTAGGCAACTGTGACAAATGTGTAGCAGTTCATAAAAAGTGTCCATAGTCATTTCTTTCCAATTATGAATTTACTACAATCTAATAAAAATATATATGAATATATTTACATCTTTTTACATTCATGTTGCTGAAATGATATCCAGTGAGCTCAATGTATGTAAAGTATTTGATCCTCATAGTTCACAGGGTCAGTTTGTCTATGAATTACACTTGGTCCTAAACATATATTTTAATGAAGATATAGCAAAGTAAGCGAGTTGTAGAGTGTCGAGGATGAGAAATACAATAGTGATGATGACAACAGTGCCTGCCCTTGTTGTCAGTCAGTATCTGTGATGAACTTCTTTAAACATTTATGACATTAATTATTTGCACTTGTGATCTGAGATAGATGATTATTTGTGTAATTATTTTAGATGGCTCTAACTGTTGTCTACAAAACATTCTGTCCATGTGCTGTGAAAAATAAATGCAGTTTTGAGTAACTTCGTAGAGTTCTTATTTCTTGAGCATGAAGCTCAACCTTGCATATGTTATTTGTACTCATTATGTACAGTAAATTTCAAAAGTACCCAACCTAAAAGGATTCTTAATGCTCTATTCATAATTTCCTAGGAAGATTCCTGGGAAGAAATAATTCATGTTGGTTACACGGATAATAGGAATTTCAGAGAAAGAAACCCATTTATTAGAAACTATTTCAAGGAATTTATTGCCATATGCATTATATACCACCAAAGCATTTCCATACAGTGAAAGGCTTGTGCCCGGCAGCTCACCAGTCATGATGTACAAAATATACAGTTGCAATCACAAACAGTGTGACATCCCTATTTGTTGAACTTTGTGCTGCCTGTAGACAAAGTTCACTTTTGTTTTTTAGGTCAGAAGATAGAGAGCTGAAGAACCTCTTAGACAGTCGAGCAGCAGCAGTTCCAAGATCTTAGGATCAACAGCATTCAGCGAGAATAGACTCCCAAATCCAATTTAACAAAATGGAAACTGTAAAGCCAAATGAACTGAGATAATGTTTTATCATTTACAAACCTTAATGCTTAAAGTTTTAAACAATAATTGGCACATTTAGTGACAATTATCTTGTTGTAATATTACATTTTATAATCTATTGTAAATCAAGTCAAGTCAATTTTATTTGTATAGCGCCAAATCATAACAAAAGTTATCTCAAGATGCTTTCACATACAGGGACCCAACAGTTCCCACCATGAGCAAGCACTTGGCGACAGTGGTGAGGAAAAACTCCCTTTTAACAGGTAGAAACCTCGAGCAGAACCAGGCTCTGGGTGGGCGGCCGTCTGCATCGACTGAGTTGGGTTGAAAGGGGAGGAGAGAGGGGGAGAGGGAAGACAGAACAAGAGGAGAGACAACAAATCAGACTAATAATAATAACAACTGCAGCAGTGAGTGTGGAGCAGGAACATGGGGGCAGTAGACGGCCGGCAATCACAGATCCAGAATCTACAGCTCCAGAGGCAGAAATACCTGCAGAAAGTGAGAAGGCGAAAAAGCGCAGAAAGCACAAGGACTACCAGGAAGAAGTGGAGTTGGTAACGTGTATTAGTGGGATAGGAATGTGTACAGAGAGGAGGAGAGAGAAGCTCAGTGCGTCATAGGAAGTCCCCCGACAGTCTAAGCCTATAACAGCATAACTAAGGGATGGTTCAGGACTCACCTGAGCCAGCCCTAACTATAAGCTTTATCAAAAAGGAACGTTTTTAGCATACTCTTAAACGAAGAGAGGGTGTCTGCCTCCCGAACCCAAATTGGGAGCTGATTCCACAGAAGAGGAGCTTGATAACTAAAGGCTAAAGGCTCTGGCTCCCATTCTACTTTTAGAGACTTTAGGTACCACAAGTAACCCTGCATTCTGTGAGTGTAGTGCTCTAGTGGGGTAATACGGTACTATCAGCTCTTTATGCTATGATGATATGATATGATTAAGATATGATGGTGCCTGACCAATAAGAGCTTTGTAAGTGAGGAGGACGACCTTAAATTCTATTCTAGATTTCACAGGGAGCCAGTGCAGAGAAGCTAATATTGGAGAAATATGTTCCCTTTTGCTAGTTCCTGTCAGTACACGTGCAGCCGCATTCTGGATCAGCTGGAGAGTCTTTAGAGACTTATCGGGGCAGCCCGATAATAAGGAATTACAATAATCTAACCTAGAAGTAACAAATGCATGAACTAGTTTTTCTGCATCTTTTTGAGACAGGATATGCCTGATTTTTATAATGTTACGTAAGTGGAAGAAGGCAGTCCTTGAAGTCTGGTTTATATGGGTATTAAAGGACATGTCCTGATCAAAGATTACTCCTAGACTCCTTACAGCGGTGCTAGAGGCCAGGGCAATGCCATCTAGAGTAACTATATCTATACATAGTGCGTCTCGCAGGTGTTTAGCACCCAGAACAATAACTTCAGTTTTGTCTGAGTTTAACAGCAAGAATTTTTTTTCTTTTATTTACTATATTTATCACAAGTGTGAAATTATTTCTCCGCATTTAACCCATCCAGTGGCACCTGCATGAACACACACGCACATGCACATGCACAGGGTCACACAAGAGACAGGTGCCATATTCACACTGGAGCGGTGGGCAGCAGTTCACAGCGCCCAGGGAGCAATTGGGGGTGCAGTGCCTTGCTCAAGGGCACCTTGGCCGTGGCAATTGGTGTTGGAGGCCAGTGACTGCCACCCCACCAGCTGTCAGTCCTCCAATCTTCGGGAGGGAGAGCGGGGATTGAACCTCCAACCTTGAGTTATTGGACGACCCTGCTCTACCACTGAGCCACGGCCACCCCCAATTGCAGGTCATCCAGTCTTTGATGTCCTTAATACATGCCTGAAGCTTGGCTAACTTACTGGTTTCATCTGGCTTTATCGATAAGTATAACTGAGTATCATCTGCATAGCAGTGAAAGTTTATGGAGTGTTTCCTGATAATACTGCCTAAAGGAAGCATATACAAGGTAAATAAAAGTGGTCCGAGCACTGAACCTTGTGGAACTCCATGACTAACTTCCGTGTGCACGGAGGATTCATCATTTACATGGACAAACTGAAATCTATCCGATAAATACGACTGAAACCAGCTTAGTGCGGGTCCTTTGACGCCAATCAAATGCTCTAGTCTCTGTAATAGGATACAATGGTCAATGGTATCGAAAGCGGCACTAAGATCTAACAGAACAAGAACAGAGACAAATCCTTTATCTGACGCAATCAAAAGGTCGTTTGTCACTTTCACCAGTGCTGTCTCTGTGCTATGATATTCCCTAAATCCTGACTGAAAATCCTCAAATAAACTATTGCTGTTTAGAAAGTCACATAACTGATTAACGACCACTTTCTCAAGGATTTTGGAGAGAAAGGGAAGGTTAGATATAGGTCTATAACTGGCTAAAACCCCTGGATCAAGCGTAGGCTTTTTAAGAAGAGGTTTAATTACAGCTACTTTGAAGGACTGTGGTACATAGCCTGTTAATAAAGACAGATTGATCATGTCTAATAAAGAAGTGCTAACTAAGTGTAGAACTTCTTTAAGCAGCCTAGTTGGGATGGGGTCTAAGAGGCAGGTTGTTGGTTTAGACGAAGAAATCCTTGAAGTTAGTTGGTTGGTAAGGTCAATTGGAGAAAAACAGTCTAAATATAAATCTGGTTCTACTGCTGCTTCTGAGGTTCCTGTACTCGAAGATGTATCTGAACTAGCTGAGAGCACAAGATGATGAATTTTTTCTCTAATAGTTAGAATTTTATCATCAAAGAAGCTCATGAAGTTATTACTACTGAGCGCTCTGGGAATACATGGCTCAACAGAGATCTGACTCTGTGTCAGCCTGGCAACAGTGCTGAAAAGAAACCTAGGGTTGTTCTTATGTTCCTCTATTAGTGAGGAGTAATAGGCTCCTCTGGCATTACGGAGGGCCTTCCTGTATGTTCTAAGACTATCTTGCCAAACTAAATGAGTTTCCTCCAGTTTGGTGGAACGCCATTTCCTTTCTAATTTTCGCGATGTTTCTTTTAATTTGCGGGTTAAGAAGTTATACCATGGAGCTAACCTCTTTTGTTTTATTATTTTCTTTTTGATAGGGGCAATACAATCAAGAGTTGTTCGCAGCGAGCCTGCAGCACTATCATTAAGATTTTTTTAGTCTCTAGATTAAATACTACTTTTGAAAATCTTTAACAAAATATTCAAAAAAAGATTCAACTTCAAAACTTGTTTTTGAAGATGACATTTTATCTACCTTTTGTTTTTGGCATTTGATAATTTACTACTTGTATCATAATCACTACTATTTCTTGAACGCAAATATTAATGTTAAATATTTTATAAATATATTTTAGAACAATAGCTTTTATGAACACCACAGTGTAAAGTGATTTCTATTGGTATTTGTTACAATTGTCAAAAAGCCTGTGTATCCATACTCAACTAAACATCATTTAAATACCCTATTCAATTCTAGTGTGAGGTAGGCGACTACAAAAACTAAGCAATGAAAACAAATGTACAGAAAGGTGCATCAGTGTTAAAACGTTGTTACATTTACAAAATCACTTCCATCCTGAAATTAAGAAATTCTGGTCAAAACATCCTCAGTTATAAAGCTGTCAAATAACTGTGTACAACTGTGTGTATACTGTATACACATGTATATACATACAACATAAATAATACATACATAAGATAACTCTTTAAAAAAAAAGAGACATACAGATCATCCCATTTTCAGAATGCATTCATAAATATCCTCACATCCCAGTAACTAACCCCTAACCTTAACCCAAATGTTTGAAACCAATGTATTCAGCTTGTGTGGGTGAAACATGTTCACATCAACCACACGTCTGTTCTTTTAGAAGAATAAACCACATGTACTAAGACTATGCAGTTAAAGTTATGTATAATGTAATGCTGCCAGAAGCATCTGAGAGGAGTTTAGCTACAACACACTGGTTCCACTGCTGTTTATCAGACTGCCAAAGTGAGGAGGAAGTACAACGATTACTAATGAATGTTTCATTAGTAAATCAACATTCCCTCCTCTATTTGTAGTAGTTTCTAGTATTATTGTAAGGCAAGGTAAGGTAACCAGCCACAGTGTGGCACTGGAGCTGTCTGCCTAGCAGTCCGCCACTGGACAGTTTGAAAAGAGGCACTTTGGGGTGGTTTAGTATGTCCAGTAAGCTCACGGCACACTACTATAATTACATCATACTTTGTATGAATAGTACGTTAGTATGCGATTCCGAACACAGCATTTGGGCAAAGTACGCAGATGCCATGTTTGTTTACTACTGTGGCCATGAAAATGCTCTGATTAGTCTATTTCACCCCTTTAGGACTGACCTTTGTTACGTCAACCGCTGTGTAAGAGGGCACGTTAAGTATGTTCATGGGAATGCTAATTTGGGCGGGCAACATCCATTAAATGGAGCTGTTGGACATGGACATGGTCTACCAAAGAGACACATTACTATGAATGAATCCCACATTTCCTCACTGTCTTCCACGTCACACGGTGCAGTTGGTGTTAATGTGCCTATAAGTTGGTTTTAGGACTGGCATTAATCAACAAACATATAGAAGTTTAAGTATATGACATGTTTGATTGAGCGTGAATATTAAAATTGTCCAAACACTACAAGGTTATGGAAGAACCTAACCCACAGATGGTTACCACGTAATATTAACAATCTGTTCTTTCTTGATGGCACTAATTATAATAATATATGACATAAATTACAGATCATATCCTTTTATCAAAATTTGGAGAGATATGATCCATCCTTTACAGTGATCAGACAGAAATAAATCAATATGTTGGATCTCATTTATGTACAGTGGAGACAGCTCTATGTTATGACTCTATTAATTGTATTACTCCACTCACATTCTTAATGAGGGGTTTTTACTGTCATCTGATTGTAACTGTAATACTTTATCATAAATAATATTGATCAGAGAATTCACAAAATATAACTGTGTGTGTATGAGAGCGGCGTTACAGCTTGTAGTCTGGCAGTGTGATAATGTATTAAAACGGTGAAGAGCAAGGTGGAATAACAACTTGTCCATGTCCAAACACAGTGTATCAATGTTCCTATTGGCCGATCACACCCGTGCGGTCCCCGGTGAGCTCTGACCGGCTGGAGACTCCTTCAACAGAGACAGAAGGGAAACGGAGGGAGGACTACAACTTTACAGGACGGAAACGTAACATGAGATTACCTTAATTATTTATATACGGTTACACGTGTGCAAATGCAGCCAAATGCGTATCGCCTGCCGAGGAGAACTTGGTCTGTGTTCGTGCTGACTGTGGGCGGTGCAGGCTGGGAAGCACAGGACACCAGTTTGCTGGTTCGTGGTCCGTTTAAATGTTCGTTGTTGTTTACGGTTCACACATGAACGGCTGATGGTTTTGCGACGGTAAAATGTAAACTAAAGACCAGAGAAATACGGTGGCGTTGTTGTCACCAGCTGGTCATTCTCCTCCATGAAGGGAAACCACAGCTGGGTGGGGGGTCCATCACTCAGACTTCTTCTTAGCTACTGATTGAGACTGCGAAGTCTCCGGTAAAAGTGAACCTTGGATGAACTCCACGCGAGGATAGGATGCGGATTTGCTTCGCCATCCGAACCGAATATTTTATTCGCCCCTTCGCTCACACAATGGAAGTGAATGGGAGGCGAATGTTCGCAGGGGTTAATTTCGCGCATGTGTGACCGATTTTGTTCAGTTTGCGTGACAACGTGGCGGTATACAGCCAATAAGAAACATTTTAATACTGGACCCGCTTTTTATTGGTTAAAGTCCCCTTCAGGGCTTTGGTGATTGGGTAGCTGAACCACACGACCCGCCTCCCTGACGTAGTTATTTAAAGGTACAGAGTGCCAACGCGGCCCGAGCTGCCTTTCACTACCTACAGAGGGAGGTGCCGAGAAGCTGCAAAGAAACTGGTAAATTTATTTTTTTCTTGCCTCTAAAAAGTGAATTCGAAGAACACCGGCTTACAATTTTTCTCGAAGCTTTTGCGGCCCAGCTGTTAGACAGAGCATAGAGCTTAATAGATTTTCTTTCTGCAGCCACAGAGTCAGTCAGTGGAATGATGTCTGACTTTCTCACTGGAAGTCCAGGTGCTGCTCGAGGATGTGCTCTTGCCTCTGTACTATTCTGCTTGGAAATGAATTTATGATTGAAGAGCAGGATTTTTATCAGTTAGTATTCTGATGACCTGGTCTTAGTTGGCCTTCCAAGTAAACAGCTTATATGGATAGGTGCAAAGCACAGTGGAGATTAATGTGGGTAAGACTAAAATTATTATTTGTGCGAGCAGGATTTCATGGCAGGGCCTGCTGTAGTTGAACATGTTGAAGTTGTAGTCTTTTATTCCAAGCTTTTCAATTTCAAGCATTGTAAATTCAAAGAATGAAACTGTGAATTTTGTTCTACTGTACTTTATTTTATGTCATAATGTTTTACGTTTTAAGTACTCTTCTTCTCCTTTCCTTTGACCTGCTCCCTCCCACGTTAATTAGGATGATGCTGAAATCCATAGCATCCCTCTGCGTCCTGGCGGCTGTTGCCTTCGCTGTACCTGCTCAGGAGAAGCGCGTCCATCACCACAGTGATCTGAGTGACCGCGCCCACGATGATTCTGACGGCTTCCAGTATGACCATGAAGCTTTCTTGGGCAAGGAGGAGTCCAAGACCTTTGACCAGCTAACCCCCGAGGAGAGCAAAGACAAATTAGCGTAGGTGTTACTGACCCTCAGCATACTCTTTCAAAACTGTACACTGCTGCCACAAACTGCCATAAGAAATAGCTGTTTCTAACACTTCAAGGTTTGTTTGTTTTGATTTGTTCATTATGGTTTTCTTTAGTTTTTTGTACTGCAGACATTATTGCTGTCTTGTGTAGGTCAGAATTTGAGGTCCTATTTCCAAAAGCATGGAGGGTGCAGATGAATTCAGTCAACCATAATGATAACTGACCCAATCTCTTCCCACAGGAAGATTGTGGACCGCATCGACACTGACAAGGATGGCTATGTCAGCCATGCAGAGCTGCACTATTGGATTAAACACCGGCAGAGGAGGTACATCGAGGAGAATGTGAACAAACACTGGAATGACTACGACAAGAACCAAGACGGCAAAATAGCCTGGGAGGAGTACAAAAACACCACCTACGGCTACTATCTGAGTAATTTGTTCTTCCCCCATTTTTACATCTTTTTAAGTTGTTTGTGACCTGATTTTAGTGCTGCCATAGTGTCAGCTGTCATAAAAGTAAAAAAGTAAGTAGCAGCTTGAAGCTCTCCATCCAGGAACTGCCCAAGGAAACACAAGCTTCTCCACAGTTCTAAAGCTACACTCATTATTGAACTAACAACATGAACCCAGCTCCACTCAACTAGTGTTCTTAAATGCAGAATATCCAAAGTAATCAGGTACACCAACCATAATGATAAAAATACTTAACCGATTGCCCTACTTTATACAAGTATACAGCAGGGTACACCTGGGCTGGCTGACACACATACAGTATAGACAGACAAAGTCACACTTACAGGCACATGAGAAAAATATATGTGACAAAATAGTCTCAATTCAAAGGGCCATTTACTCCTGCTGTCTTTATCAGCAAAGTAAACTGGCTCAGGTGTTTTGAGTTGAGATTATTTGGTCCCACATGCTTATCCAAAGGTCAAGAATGAACTTTGTTAGCAAGTTCCATTTATTAGCTGTCTTATATACTGTCTATATGGAACACCAGAATGCCTGTTGTGCTGAAAAATCGAAGCCTTCTTTTCAGATGAGGAGTTTGATGACGTTGAAGACAAGGCCACCTATAAGAAGATGCTCATCCGGGACGAAAGGCGCTTCAAGTCAGCTGACCGAGATGGTGATGGTATTGCCACACGTGAGGAGTTCACTGCCTTCCTTCACCCGGAAGAGTTTGATTACATGAAAGACGTGGTAGTGCAGGTAGCTCTACGGATGGCAATGTACTTAGTGTTTAGTGCTCACTAGTAAATGTTACCAAGTTACACACTTACCCCCCCCCCCACACACACACACACACTTTTTAAGAGCTTTTAATGTTCAGAAACCTTTTGAAGAAAAATACTTTATCGATACATTAACTTCAGTATAGTAGCAGGAATGGATCACTATGAGAATTAAATCAAATTTTCTTCTCATTTAGGAAACTGTCGACGACATCGATACGAACGGGGATGGCAGGATCTCCATAAATGAATACATTGGTAGGTGACTCCCGTTTTCTCTACAACCAACTACCCCCTCCACCCCTAACCTGGAGGCAATCTGTCCTAAAGTGTGTATTCTGCTGCTGCGCAGGTGACATGTACATGCCGGTGAATGGGGAGAGTGAGCCTGACTGGGTCCAGACAGAGAGAAAACATTTCTCAGACTTCAGAGATGCCAACAAGGTAAAAGCTGCCCAGTTATTCCAAATTGGAGTGCTTAATCAGTTTTGGTTACTTTCTCAACACAGCGACATGAGATAGTTTCAGTCCCAGGTTAGACACTAGTGTGCCTGCTCTTACAGTTAGTTACTTCCTCAGTAATGCAGTTGTGTGTTGAACAGGATGGCTACCTGGATGCTGGTGAAGTGGCCCACTGGATTTTGCCAGGAGAGGTTGACCATGCTGACAATGAAGCCAAACACTTGATCCATGAGACAGACACCGACAAGGTAGACCTACCACTGCTCAAACCCTAGATATGGTGCCTTTGACACACCATAGAAACTGAACCACACTTCCACATTGACCATTTTCCAATACCAGATACCAGAAGTGTTTATGTTGATTTTCACCACCCTGGCAGACATTTAAAACCATAGCAGAGCACTGTAACTGCCAATACATTTAAACTTTATTTATTAAGAATTTACATTTCCAGTATCTGGCAATGTAGCTGTAAGCAGGGAGTATTGTGCTAACTCTCCTTGATAAGTGCGTTCAAAGATGCTCCAACATCTAAACCAGTTGGCAGCTGAAAAATATATTTAATTAATGGCATGGCAAACCTGAGTGTTAATGTTGTACTTTCTGTCATCTACATTAAAAGGTTTGCTGCTGGTGTTTTTAAATGCACCAACAAGGACCTTTCGCCCCTTGCAACTGCAATACCTTGCACTGTTATTGTAACTGACAAAGATCAAAGGCTTGCTGTGCCTGCAAGATTAGTTTCACAGCAAAAGAGATGAATGGAA
Source organism: Lateolabrax maculatus (assembly GCA_031216445.1). Taxonomy (NCBI): domain Eukaryota; kingdom Metazoa; phylum Chordata; class Actinopteri; order Acropomatiformes; family Lateolabracidae; genus Lateolabrax; species Lateolabrax maculatus. The sequence goes on from CM062216.1 coordinate 1,554,249, forward strand.
GGGATCAGCTTCCTGGCAGTTAGTCAGTTAATTTAAGCATATAAACTTAAAGGATAACGCTGGTTATATTTTTATATGTATCTTAAAAATGCAGTGTTACAGGTACAGGTAACTGTGTACTGACAGGCAGATGGAAATAATTGGGGCAATTGTGGATTAATTATTATTAACAAGCTTCTCTGTGTCTTGCTTTCCAACTCCTGTTTTTCATCACCCCATGCATCCCCCTCCTCTTCTTCTTTCTTTCAATTATAAACTACTAAACCAATGTTGGATGGAATCTGGTGATCAAACAACAGGACGAGAAAATAACCAAGAAGGAGATTCTGGCCAACTGGAACATGTTTGTGGGCAGCCAGGCGACCAATTACGGGGAAGATTTAACGAAGAGGCACGATGAACTTTGATGAGCTGTCAGAAGCTCATTTGAGTTTATATTTCACTACTATGGAGAATTCAGTTACAGTGGAGTTGGGTTTGGGGTGGGTGTGTGGGGGTAGGACTAGGTAAAGTCAGTGAAGGTATGGTTCTTACTCTGGGTAACACTGTAATCAAGGGTATAATCATGGACCCTGCATGCATATACACACAGACTTCAGATTCAGCATGCACTCACATACTGTGTATGTGAATACAGATGATACTGATGATCCTACACACACAGTTCTCTCTTTGTTTTATTTACATATCCAATTGATGTTTTTTTTTTTAACTGAGATGCATATCCTCATAGACTGTTGTTCAGCGAAAATAATAATATAAAAGTTACAAACTAATACAACTGTGGATATTGTCCAACATGCACTGGCATACAATGCTCTTTTTCTATGAAAGGTAAGAAAGTGGTCTCAAAACATGGGGATGCAATTGTTCTTGTGTAATAAAAAACAGCCAACATTAGGGATACAGAGTATTTATCTGAGACAGACATGGTTCCATATGTCAGAAGGCATGTGAACATTTGTGAACATTTGCTGTCAGTGTGTATGCAATGTGCATTTGGAATAGGGGACATGAGGTGAGTTGGTGACTGACTTTTTGGGGTTTGACTATTAAATAAAGTCTTGTTTTTTTTTTTCTACAAGTTTTTATTTTTCCACTGACCACTCTTGAAACTTCATACAATATTGTATTTTATTATTAGAATTCGTGTAAAGAATTTGTGAGTTAACAGCAGAGAAAACCTAAATCATGAAATTTGATAGCTTTTCCTGAACTTCATTAAGTCAATCACTGATTTATTTTATATTTTTCCAAAAGCTGTACATACTATTATTATATTAGTATTTATATAATGCCAAATCATAACAAAAGTTATCTCAAGACACTTTCCACATAGATTAGACCGTACTCTTTAAAACATTAGGGTACAGGGTATAAAGATTCACCTGCTATTCATGCACTTTTCCTATGATAATTTAATAATTTACGGATAAAATGAATGATTTATAGCAACTTTAAAAATAATAAAGACCAAACACACGCAGTGTGTTTATGCTTTAGAAAACAAAAACTTTCTCATCTAAATTCAGCATCGCCCCCATATCTGACTCACTTTGAGTATAAATCATTTCTCACTAGAGAGTGTTAATTTCTCAGGAAAATCAGGGGTTAATGTATAAAGGCAATGCATATCAGTATCCCAGTTTCCCTATTTTCTGAAGCCCCTGCAGCACACGTGAAAGGTGCTCAGTAAGACTGCCGCGGCCACAAAGCTTCTAGGTTCACTGTATGTCAGTTGCTTTTTTGGTAATTTGATTACTTTAAAATTTGACAGGGAATATGCACCATTACAGTACAGCATTAACTGAGATCTGCTGTAACACTGTGGCCCATCTTGTAGAGTGGCCCTGTGTCCATATGGTTTCGTTTTAGCTGCAACCAGAAGCACTATAGGTCGCTCTGTCAGTTAGTCAGTTGTTGGTTGGTCCACAAAAATGTCCTCACCACAGTTTTACCCCCAGTAGACTGGAATTTGGCTTGAAGGCCGTATGTGTTTGTGCATGTGTGAAGGTGTGTGTTTGTGTTCATGCCAATTGGCTAAAAGGGGGCGTGGCAGTGGGAGTGGCCTATTGCAAAAAGGTACATAACTTCCAAATGGAGCCACAGACTTGCACAAGATTTTGTGGAAAGGTTTGTCCTGAGCCAAAGGGCAGCTGATTAACTGTTCATGCCAACTGGCAAAAAGTCAGTGGGACTGGCCTATAACAAAAAGGCACATTACTTCTAAATGATTCACGTAACATGGCCAAACTTTGTAGAAAGACACATACAGACGGACATACACACAGACACTTTAACTGGTGATTTAACTATCCCACTTGGTCTGATTAGTTTTCAGGCCTAACTTCACCTCAAACTAACCAGTTACAATCTACCAGCCAGAATAGGGGCTACATCCACACTACTACATTTTCGTTTAAAATGCGCAATGCTGGTGACACACAGGAGGCCGAAGCACTGCGAAGCGTTGTCCACGTCCTTTCGCTGCCCATGTTAACCAGTTCAGACTGGGAGGACCTCCATGACCTGTTTGCAATCTTTTTTTCTTGCTTGTGTTCTAGGCCTGCTGCTGTCTCAGCAACACACTCCAGACTTAAACATGAAACCATCAATTAAAAGTTAAAACGGAAATAAAACTTGTGTTTCTTTGCCTGAAACACAATCCGTCAGTCACTTGTCATAGTAAGAGAGAGTCAAACTGTGACGTTTTACATTTTTCACCATTTGACGTGAGCTGCTGTTATTTCTTACTGAAAATGTAGGGCTCACACCTCAATCATCTATTTGCACAGTATTTCAGTCATAATATGTACTTCTGAATGATCCAGAAATATTTTTTTGCTTTTCTTTTGGCTATGTGAGTACTTAATTCAAAATAAAGCTAGCAATTATATCCCAGGAGTAAAATTAGTGAAACGTAGCAGTTTTCACAATTTTTCTCTCTAAAATGAAAGAAAGTAAACATATAAAAATCCTTTATCGAAACTTACAAAATCCTACGATAGCAATTTGCATGCATTTTTTTTATGTAGTTCCAACTCTGGCATTATTGAGTAAATCCTTTGAGTATTTTATAGTCAGACTAACCTAATTAGTTAAGTACAACCAACATGATTTGTTTTGACCTCCATAAGCTTAATTAAGTTGAACAAACCTAAAATTAATTCAAACATTGTGGTGATATTAAGTGGTCAAATAACTTAATATAAGCCATTCTAACTTTATTTAATTTCACTTAAGTCAAATTAAATAACACATAGTCGTTCAAGTTTTAAGTTCAAACTCTTTATTACAAAACTAAAACAAAGGTGACATAGATGTGAAGGAGCTTTTCAACGCCACTGTCGCCAAGTGCTGCTCATGGTACTACTGGACCTGCTCTTTGTGAAAAGTGTCTTGAGATAACTTTTGTTATGATTTGGCACTATACAAATAAAACTGACTTGACTTGAGGCCCCTAGGGGGTCCAGAAGCAACACAGTCTCACTCCCGTCAAATATGGCCACTTGGTCAGGACCTCTTGGCTTCACTTTTTATCGCACTGAGTACCCCCTTAGCATCAGTTTGTTTCAGGCACTAAAACTACTTTGTTAGGTTTCGGTTAAAAAAAGAATGCATCGTAGGTAACTTCTGTACATTACGTCTTAACTTAAGTTAAGAAGAAGTTAATGCTGACTATGTCAAACATCAGTCTCCTGGGTGAAAGTCCTGTGTTTGACCCTCCCAACCTCCTCCCTCCGCAGACTTTTGTAGAAGTCTTTCAGACCATCCTGCATGCTATAAAATGACGCTAATGGGGACTACCCTGCAAGTTGAAAACTGGCGCCAAGGGTCCTGACCAAGCTGTCGTATTTGATCCGTTGGGAGTGAGAATGGGTTGGCTTGGTATTTGCCCCGGCATTTACCCCCTTCACAAGCTACATATTTAAGCTACTGTAACAAGCGTTCCATTTAACTACATCATAAGTAACGTAGGCCCATTTTAGCTAAATGCACCACTGTCTAGTTTAAAAACAAACTAGTCTCCAAAACAAATCAAAAAGCAAATTATTATTACAGTTATGACAGTATTAGCCTTGGTGATATTATCGTGGCTTAAAGGAAAAAAAACATAAACAAACACATCGAATGGTTAAATGCACTCTCCCAGAGGAATATACAAGATACAGTATGTTTTCAAAGTCACGACTGAAAATAATTACTTGATCATTGATTGATTGACTTGATACATTCGTGAGGGTTATATTTGAACGATTATAGTCCATTCAATCCATTTTACCAGTTGAAATACTTTCATAGGGGCAATACAACCCATAAAATGTACTTTTGCACATGCTAAATAGTGATTGCAGCGCTTACATTGTGACTGAAAGGTTGTCTCTGCCTCAAAATGACTTGATTTCACTCTTGATGGCTAGGTTTTAAATGTCCTTCTCAGGTCCAGCTTAGAAGAGTGATCATTAAAAAGCATTATTATTATTATTATTATTTTTAAATTCCACGGTACATGAACACACTAAACAGGACTTATTTTAGGTGTGATAGGCATGATGGCCTATTCATTTTGATGTTAATGTTAATGTTCATTTGTTTAACTGAGTTTATTATCAAGGTCATCCATAGTCCCTGATATGATTTTATCATAAATTCTGTTCTCTTCTCCTTATGTATCCCATACTCTCTGGCTTTACACAAAATATGGAGAAACCTACTTTCATTCATTTACTGATCCAATATCCGCCTAATTTTAAGGAAAATAACCAAATTTAAAGGAAACGTCACTGTTTTGTACATATTCTGTATAATACATCACCAAAGTTATGGAAAAAAAGATTTATTTTCATTTTTTGGCTGCCGGGCCAGTGAAAATATACAAGGGGCCCATAACGCTCTGATCTAGTGGCCAAGTGTGCCAGTTAAGAAAAAATGTTACATTGAACCCTGCATCATATTTAAAAATGTGAGTAACACAAAGTACAGTGTGTCTGATTTACCCACCAAGTGTCCTGAAGGGATCCTCCTTTTCTCTGAGAAACTCCACCAGGCAACAGATAGCGACCTCTCTCCTTCTTTCCATTGAATCATCCTCTGAAGGAGGAAAAAAACTGCTCCTTCATAAGGAAATGTCCCAGTATATTTTTGTGTGTTAATATAAAGTAATGTGATTAATAAAAGTAGCTCATTACTTCACTAAGCCTTGTCCCACACATTTCCACAACGTGGTGTTCACTTCCCAGCCCGCCTTTACTCAGATGGCACCTGGACACAAAATATTTAACCAACTTTACCTTCACACAAAAATAACTTTAACACTAAACCTTAAACGTCAACCTGGCATTGATATTAAGCCGAAATATATTTAGTAAACTAAATCTGTTAGCTACAGATTCAGTCACACAGCTGATGCTGACCAAACCTTAGTCAACCCCAGTGCCAATATTAAATTAGAAAGAGGCAAGACACTCATCGGCCTACATTTCCAATGTTACAACTAACTACACAACTTCAGTGCCAATCAATGCCATTCTACTGCAACAAACCAACACTACTGTTAGCTAACGATAGCTAAAAGTGTTTTATCAACTGTACAAGATGTTATTTCACTTAGTTTCTGATAGGTACTAGCTGTTCTGAATAAAAAAAAGTAAAAATAGTTACTTACCAAGTAACTTGGATGCTTTCTCCGGTGGTAGACACAGTGGCAGCAAAACTAATTTAAGTCTGGGAAAATTCAGGTGGGTACTTTGAAATGATGCAAGTCAAGTCAAGTCATTTTTATTTGTACAAATCATAACAAAAGTTATCTCAAGACACTTTTCACATAGAGTAGGTCTAGACCATACTCTTTAAAATATTATTTACAGAGTAAATCAGCAAGCACTTGGCGACAGTGGTGAGGAAAAACTCCCTTTTAACAGGTAGAAACCTCGAGCAGAACCAGGCTCTGGGTGGGCGGCCATCTGCATCGACCAAGTTGTGTTGAAAGGGGAGGAGAGAGGGGGAGAGGGGAGAGAGAGCAGGAGGAGAGACAACAAATCAGACTAATAATAATAACAACTGCAGCAGTGAGTGTGGAGCAGGAACATGGGGGCAGTAGATGGCCGACAATCACAGATCCAGAATCTACAGCTCCAGAGGCAGAAATACCTGCAGAAAGTGAGAAGAAGAAAAAGCACAGAAAGCACAGGAACTACCGGGAAGAAGTGGATATAGTAACCTGTATTAGTGGGATAGGAATGCGTTCAGATCAAGCCCCCAGGAAGTGCGCCACACTCTGAAGCCAATTTGACATAGCGGCCAAACGGTGGAATTACAACTTCCGGGTCCGTCACGTGATGCCATTGGGCCCAAAAAGACTTTTTCCCATTGACTAACATTGAGAAAGAGACGTCTGTAACTCAGTGGATAATTTTTTTTTAGGTACATCAACTACCCAGTTCTTACACTTGAATAGCCCTTATTTAAATCATTAGGTCCTAAAAGTTGTAAAGTTCACTAACAGCTGGATCCAGAGTTACTTTATTCCGCCATTCATGTGAACGAGCCCGAGAGCGAGCGGCTGGGGGGCGGGGCTTACGGAAACGCTAGTGCGCATGCTCTATGGGCCCAACAGAGCGGGAAAATCTGTAAACTTCCGCATTCTGAATACCCGGATGTTTGCTTCATGCGCCACTGAGCAACTTCCATAGGAATGAAAGAGGCCCCGCCTCCAACACTGTATCCAGTTCTCTTTATACATCCATGGTTCAGATAGAGAGGGAGAGGAGGAGAGAGAAGCTCAGTGCATCATGGGAAATCCCCTGGCAGTCTAAGCCTATAACAGCATAACTAAGGGATAACTATAAGCTTTATCAAAAAGGAACGTTTTTAGCATACTCTTAAACGAAGAGAGGGTGTCTGCCTCCCGAACCCAAATTGGGAGCTGGTTCCACAGAAGAGGAGCTTGATAAATAAACTACTCTGGCTCCCATTCTACTTTTAGAGACTTTAGGTACCACAAGTAACCCTGCATTCTGTGAGCGTAGTGCTCTAGTGGGGTAATACAGTACTATCAGCTCTTTAAGATATGATGCTGCCTGACCAATAAGAGCTTTGTAAGTGAGGAGGAGGATTTTAAATTCTATTCTAGATTTCAACGGGAGCCAGTGCAGAGAAGTTTATATTGGAGAAATATGTTCTCTTTTGCTAGTTCCTGTCAGTACACGTGCAGTCGCATTCTGGATCAGCTGGAGAGTCTTTAGAGACTTATCGGGGCAGCCTGATAATAAGGAATTACAATAATCCAACATAGAAGTAACAAATGCATGAACTAGTTTTTCTGCATCTTTTTGAGACAGGATATGCCTGATTTTTACAATGTTACGTAAGTGGAAGAAGGCAGTCCTTGAAGTCTGTTTTATATGGGTATTAAAGGACATGTCCTGATCAAAGATTACTCCTAGACTCCTTACAGCGGTGCTAATGGCCAGGGCAATGCCATCTAAGAGTAACTATATCTATACATAGTGCGTCTTGCAGGTGTTTAGGACCCAGAACAATAACAATAACCAGAATAGTACACTATGACAAATAGAATTGGCTGTAGAGTTTTCCACATTGGGTGTGAAAGACTAAGAACAAGGCTTTTGAATGAGTTAAAACTATTAGCTAGAGTCGAAGATGGCTGCAACTTCACCCTCTCGGCCAGTGCCTCGAGGAATGTGAGTATTAGTATGACTAGGAGGAGTGGACTCATTCAGGCTAACATATTCTTCCTGACACAGCCAAGTTTCAGTTAGACAAAATATATCCATATGATAGTCAGATATTAAATCATTGACTAACACAGCTTTAGACGACAGAGATCTAATGTTTAAGAGTACACATTTAATTATCTTATTTGGTTGTATCACTACACTGGTAGTTTTAATTTTTATTAAGGTTTTTGGAGTAACTCCTCTTCTGTTTGAATTTGAATTAATTAATTGAAGTGGTCGGGGGACAGACACAGTCTCTATGGGGTTTTTTACGGGGTTTTGGTGGGTAACCGCTCTAATGGAAGCGCAGAGAAGCGTGTAGGACTGCAGCTCTGCTTCCTGGTCTGAACTCTGTATTGTCACGGTGTGGGACCACTAATAAACTTGGTCAAATTTCTGGCTATGAGAGCTGCACCATCCAAAGTAGGATGAATGCCGTCTCTCCTCATCAGACCAGGTCTCCCCCAGAATGTGGTCCAATTATCTATGAGGCCCACATCGTTTGCTGGACACCACCTCGACAACCAACGGTTGAATGATGACATGCGGCTATACATGTCATCACTGGTCAGATTTGGCAGGGGTCCAGAGAAAACTACGGAGTCCAACATTGTCTTTGCGTAGTTACACACCGACTCCACATTAATTTTGGTGACTTCCGATTGGCGTAATCAGGAGTCATTACCGCCGACGTGAATTATGATTTTACTGTATTTACGTTTGTCTTTTGCCAGCAGTTTTAAATTTGACTCAACATTGCCCAATCTGGCCCCGGGGATACACCTAACTATGACCGCTGGTGTTGCTAATTTCACATTTCTCAGGATTGAGCTGCCAATTATTGCCAGCAGCTGCACCGGGTTGGTCCGCACCAACTACAGGGGGCTGGCTAGCTACAGCTAAAGTCTGGGTATCTATGGTGCGGAGCCGGGCTTCTAGTTTACTAAGCCTCTCCTCCAATGTTACAAATAAACTACATTTAATACATAAACCGTTACAGCTAAAGGAGGCAGAGGAGTAACTAAACATCTGACACACCTAGCAGGACAGAGCAGGAGAGGAAGAGGGAGAGAGAGAAGCCATCACTAGCAGAGGAGCTACAAGAGGCTACAGAAGCTAACAAAACTGAACAGCGAACAAAAAGCTGTGAAATTAACGAAAAGTCGCTTAAAAGGGAGAAAGATGTGAGTGTTTTAAGACTACTGTTTAAATGAACAGCGGGTAGTTAGCCGCTGCGATGAAGAAGATAACAAGGTTAACTCTTTTGAGTGAGAGCAGCAAAAACACACAGTACAGAGACGCCGGTGTGATGGTTTAACAGGTGGTTGAATTAACTGGTGATACTCCCGTGTCTGAGGCAGATGTGTCGTAGGCGTGGCTTTGAGGATCCGTTTCGACTAACCAGAAAACAAACATTCCGATTACTCTGCTTATGGAAGTAATGTATATTCTTTTGAAACTAGTTTGTACGGCATTTTATACACCTGTGTGGAGCTCGCTGTCAGCTTTGGCAAAGTGCAGTAGCGTACGACCAGATTAACTTGTGATACAACAGGCTCGTTCAAGATGAGCCAGGCCTGCGCAGAATCGATCACTGGTGATCGCCGCGCAATGCATGCCGCTTAGTTTTGTGCCCGACTTGATCCCGACTTGCTCTGACGTCATGCACTAGTGGAAAACGATAACCTCGTAAGATCGAGACGGCTGCAGTTTTTAGAGCCAGGCACCGCAGCCGCTCTCCACCGACTGCAAGACCCAGGGCATGATGGGAAACGCCTGGCTGTCGCCTGATCAAAGAGCTGATTGGCTCTCAGTTTTGTCCACAAACACCACGTGTTGTAAAAAATCCTCATTTTCTGTGTTGATAGATAGTTTAATTACTATTTATTTAGATTTTTCCACAATATAGTAAATGTTTCAGTCAGTGATTTATGAATTATGTTCTACTGGATGATGGTCTGAGGATTTGACTGTCTGAGATACTTTTGTTGTGTTTCTATTTATGGACTTTCTTTGTCGTTTAAATATGTTTGCACAGCACTCTGATCCTGGTCTGTTTGAGTTCATGGTGTCTTCTAAGGGCTTGGCATGCATGACAAAAATTTAACTAATTCATTCATTCATATATATAATTTAAAAAACTAATTAATTAATAATTACAAATTATAATACAGCCTAAGTACAACCTGATGATAGCGTTTGTCAACCAGAGAAGAGGAATATGTTTGGTCCAAGGTTATAACTATTGTGAAGTGACAGAAAAGCTATTAAAAACTTGTTGGGAACCCTGATTTTGCAAATAGGGACAAATTGGATAATTACGCACAGTCGTAAAAGTAACTGGTGTACTCCACACTGTGATGGAAATCCTAGAGCTGGTTCACTCTAACAAGAAGTTTCAGGAGACCGGGATGTCTTACACAGGAATATTTATTGAAGCTCGATCGAGGAGAAAAGGTAAATACCACATGTGAATCACAGTGTACTGCTACCCAAATCTGAAGATGGTGTCCTGAAGCTCAGTGTTTAACCTTCCCCAGAACTGATAAGTTCCGCTATATCCAAATAGGGTTATTCCTAACCCAGCCTGTCATGTGTGATGACTCTATTGGATATCAGATCCAAACAAGGAAAGACGTCAACCATTGCTGTCCTAGCAACAGCATAGCCTCTCTACAGTATCTCTCATCCAGCGTCAACAACCAGGCGCCAGTCTGTTGTGTCTAAACCCGAAGAGAGAAGATATCTAGCAGACCTTGGTTTACCAGATGCCAGAGCCAACTCGGCCTTGTCTGGCACACAGAATGAGACAGGCGAACAGAGACAGACAGGTGACCTGTCCTGTGAAGCCCTGTCTTAAGTTACCTTTAACCTACAAGAGGGAAGTTTAACATACAAGAAGGAAAATTCCTTCACACACTATATAAATTCCGTTAAAGTGTCACAACTTTGTGACCTTTTGAGTTGTTGAGTGTGATTAAACAGGGCTATTCTTGTGACATATTGGTTAACACTTCACAATAAAACCTGAATGCATCTAAGATGTGAATGAGTTATGGTATATATTGTAACCATACAAAATAAAGCTTTAAGTATATTTTAGAAAAAATTGCTGTGTTTCTATCTTGCATTTAGACCTACCAAAAACTATGCCTATGTTAAGGAATGTGTGAATAAAACAAATGTTAAATATGTTAACATATTGGAAAATATTCAAGTTCAATATGCAATGCCAGCTCAATGTCTGCTTACATAGTAGGTAGTCCGTTACCGCAACAGAAGAAAAGACAACACTTAGTAATTTAGGATTGTATTTTATAATAAACATGCTTTACAAAAAAAGTCCCCCTGTGTAGTGGGGCAGCCAACACAGACCAGGTGGTACCACAGCCTGCAGGTGGTGCATTCAATCTGAAAGGGAAAATAAAATTGTCCAACATTTTGTCAAGCTCAGGTCACTCATCCAGATAAGGATGTACAATGAAGCAGTTTGTACTTTATTGCACACTAATACATTATTTCTTAAAATGTTGGATGTCAGATTCAAGACATGCAAGTTAGGTGAATTAAACTTAACATTTTCAATAGCTGGGAGATTGTGAGAGTTCACCCAGTGATGTTGAGGTAACCTATCAAAGGTGGAACCCAGTCTTCCAGCCAAACGTTGGTCTGGAGTTGAATTAATTATCTTACCCACTCATCAGTGTCCGCCCCTGAGCTCTCCTCCCCACAAGCCCGACACAGCTGGGACAGGTCATCTGTAAAAATACAGGCATTATTGTAGTCCAAAGCTAATACAGGCACATTACATTTAAGGCAGAGTACTGCATATGCATACCTGTTTCATTTAGCAGGCATGTTGCTATCTCTAGCCTCAACCTGGCCACACCCTCCTGGTCCACAGGGTACTGGACAGTGTCTTGATTCAAGATTTGCTCTGCAAGCTAAAGTTTCTGATAGGTATAATGATGATGATAATGATAATGATTTGAATGATGGATGGTCACTGAGATAATCACATTGTTACCTTGCACACAAACACACCACATGAAATTGTGTCCTGCTGTCTGGGATGAGCAATGGTGGTGCAGGTCCATCTCCCAAAAGCTGGAAACCATTTGCGGACCAGTGCTCTACACAGAGAACACAGATTGATTACAGTTTGCCAGTTTTAACTTCAGCCCATGTAGGATCATTTTTAATTCAAGATGAGTTGAAAATCTTAAAGAACAAGAACAGGCTTATGTTAGCCTAAGTAAACAGTAGTCCCAAGGAAAATGATCTAATATGCTTTGTTGCTTCCTCAGTATTATCCAAAGTGCATGAATACATGAGTCTGTCTAATACACATATTAAAGCTGATATTTCACTCACCTTGTTTTTTGTTGTTCTGTGGCACCAAATGGGTCCACATACAGGGCCCTCATCTCTTTAAGATACATGATCTATGGAAATACATTTAAAAAAGTTATAGCCAACCCCTCCCTACACCATGATCTAACTGTTGCATCTAAATCTGTTTAGAATACTTACGATGAGGGTCCAGTGTCCCTGGTGACAAACTGCCCCGGCGGCCACATCATGTTTTGAAAGGTCCAGCTAAATAAATGAAAGAAACACACCCACTATACACACCTGAATTCATGAGATATCACTTTAGTGGAAAGGTGAAGCACCCTACTCACCCTTCTAAAATAGCCCTGCCAGACTGCTGTCATTGTATAGGTATCAATGATGCTAGTCCCCGTTTTCCTTCCCACGATAAATAGATAGGTATTCACAATCTATGAGTATGAAAGTGACCTGTGATCAACTGATATTCTAACAATCTAAAAGAGACCAATCAGACCAATAATACAGTATATTGTTTTACAAATAAATTACCTTACTCTCCAACTCCTTTCCTGGGGCCAGGTCCATGAAGTTATCAGCATACACCTTGTATGGCCCAACCTTTGACCACAGAGTCTCTTTTCTGTTGCCTGCCCATATTTCTTTGATTACTGTAAAAAAGTGAAGAGAAAAATCAGTGACATTTGTGAGAAATGATACATTTACAGAATTTAGGGTGTACTTTTTACTCACATGTCTGCACCACTGGAGGGTTTTGGGGCCTTGTGGCATACGGATGGCCTTTCATGTGTCAGTGGCTCAGCGGATGTGGTGCATGTTTGTGTCGGATCAGCCAGAGGAGAAGGATCTAACAGTTTTTTCAATTTGTAAGGGATCCTCTCCTCTGGCTGGATAAAGGGTGTCAATTGATCAATATTGACTTTAAGTTTTTTTTTCCCCCTTTCCTGAAACCAGGTCGGCACTTTTCCCTTCGAGTCCGGTTATTTTTAAGGGGCCAAGCAAGTCTGCCTCCAGCTTGCCCCCTTTTCTTTGTTGTAGAATGTTTTTTTGGAGAACCAGATCCCCCACCTGAAAATTATCCTCCTGGCCTGTTTGTAATTTTCTTTTACGGACCTTTTCCTGATATTTTGAAATATTGTCCTTAACATCCGTAAAAGTAGAGGCCTGTTTTTGGAGTCCCTGGGATGTCTCCTCGTGGAGCAGGAGACTTCTGATTTTGTCCTCTGTTACCTGCCACAAATCAGTTAAAAAGTAGGACATAGATACATAAAATAAATACATATTTATTTATTTATTTAAGATTAATAAATTACACAATGTTACTTTATATTCCTTTGGCACTTCCGATGGATACCTCGCCTCCCTCCTAAACATCAAGAAATAAGGGCTATATTTTGTCGTGAGCTGTTTTTTTGTCCGCAGCCCAAACATGGTGGACTGTAGGAAATTGTCCCAACGTTTTGGGTGCTCAGCCACCACTTTGTTCAGGGACCTCAAAATGCAGAATTTAAATACCAGTGTGAGAAAGCAGAAGAGAATTTGGGTTCATAGTATAATAAAGCTACTCTGCTAGGAACAGCAAATCAACATGTTATTCCATTAGAGCTAGATTTCATTCAAGTATTGAAAACAAAATTTACCTCTGTATCGTGCCATTCATTTTTTCCACAAGGCCATTGGTCTGTGGATGGTAGGGAGAGCAGAGGCTCCTCTCAATACCAAGCTTCTCACACAAGCCATAGTTGACCTTGAAATGAACAGTTAAACATACAAGTCGGACTTCCGGTGGGACGGTAGAGCAGCATGGACGTGTAAGACAGGAGCTCCCGCATGCCAACATATTAAACTCCGCTAAAACTCGAGATAAACGACAATAAGCCTTGAAATTGAGAATATGAGCGGAGTGCCAACAAGAACAAAGAATAAAAAGAACCCGGACACCAAAGGTAAAGAAATAAATGGATCGATTAACGAGCACAAGCTAGCACCTGAAGCCAGCATGGCCTCGTTTCAAAGCAGCCTGGACGGTATCAGCAAGCAAATTCAAGCCCTGAAGAACAAAATGAAGACTGACCTAAAAACACGAAGACGAAATTACAGCGCAAATGAGAAACGAACTGACAGAACTTAAGGGAGACATTGATCAAAAGCTCGCAAAAATGAACACAGATATCGGTGAACATGATGAGAAGATCAGCGCTACTCTGTCATGCACAGAAGAACTCGAGACGTGGAGCTATGACGCAAACTGTGCACTGCAGGACATAATGCAAGAGCAGAAAAGGATAATGGACAAACTAGACAATTTAGAATCGAGGTCCCGTCGGAATAATTTACGGGTGTATGGCATACAAAAGGAGGCAGAGTCCAAGAGCGACTCGGTCGCACAGTTCATGGATAAATGGCTCCGTGAGGAATTTTCCATAAACTCGGACCTTCAGAGTCAGCGTGCTCACCGAGCCTTGACTCCAAAGCCAAAAACGGGCCATCCTCCCAGATCGATTATCATCAACTTCCATCAGTTTACTGTGAAGGAGATGATACTGAAAAAAGCATGGGAGAAGAAAACAACCACCCCTGGAGGAAACAGGATTTATTTTGATCACGATTACTCGGAGAGGACACTTCAACAACGCAAAGCGTACTTTAACGTCAAGAAGGTCTTAAAGAGAGAAGGCATCCGCTTTCAGACACCTCTCAACAAGATGCGCATCCACTGGTCCAGCGGTGTGAAAAGCTATGGCAGCGCGGAGGAGGCAACTCGAGATCTGCGGGAGAGAGGATACGAGGTTGATAACACGGGGACCAACACCGGAGGAGCCGCAACCGTTGAGAGACTCCAATCGACAGGAACCACGACATGGAAACACACCGGGAGTGGACGCACTGGGGAGGCCAGCAGACGCGCGCGTGAAAGACTGCATGTTTTTCACCTGAGGGGAAACAACACGGGATGAGTATCTATCTCACTAATAACCTGAGTTAAAATGAACACGAAAATTATATAATTTGTTAAGGGCAGGTGAAGTTAAAGTATAGTAGTATGTAGTTTGCTTTGGTGGGTTATAGATAAATGGACTGTTGTCTTAAGAAGGACTGAAACGCAGCTGCAGGGACTGGTATGAGTATATTAATCCTACATGGATTGAATCTCAATACTGGATGGGGGCCCTTTCTTTGTGGGAGGCTTTCCCCCTCAGAACGAAAAGAGAGTCAGCAGAAGTTGAGGGTTGTTGACATCTCATTATGGAGGTCTTTTTTTTTTGTATATAGTTCAAATAAGCACTAAACCGTTTTGGAAGGTGTTACTTGTTTTGGAACGTTTAACTGTAAGCCTGTGGATGAATCTTTACAAAGTTAACACAACTAAGATGGTTTATGGATACCAAACAAGAAGAAATTAAAGTGCTTTCCTTGAATGTCAACGGCTTAGGAAACCCAGTCAAAAGAGCTAAAATAATGACCAAACTTAAAAAAGAAAAGGCACAGATAAATTTCCTACAAGAAACTCATTTATCAAAAGCAGAACATGAGAAAATTAAAGAAATTTGGATTCAAAAACACTTTTTTTTAGCTCACGCTCCAGTGGTCGGAAAAGAGGAATAGCAATACTGATGTCTAATGCAACCAAATTTGAGTGCCAAAAGGAAATAAAAGACAAAGAGGGAACTTATATTATTTTAAATGATGGTCCAAACAATGATAACGTTGGTGAACATATATGCCCCACCTGAGAGTAATAAGGATTTTTTTAAGTCTCTATTTGACACTATTGCATTGGAAGCAGAGGGCATATGTATATGTGGGGGGAGACCTTAATGTGTTAATGGATCATGACATGAATACATCTAGTTTTAAGAGAAATTAGAAATCGGTCACAAAACTGGTCAGGAATACATGGGAGGAGATGGGCTTTTTTGATGTGTGGAGAGATCTACATCCACTTCAGAGAGATTTTAGTCGTTACTCAGCAACACATTCGGTGTACTCCAGAATTGACTATTTTTTTATGCAGAAAGAAAACAGAGATAAAATAAAAGATTGCTGGATTGGTGTGGCAGATGTGTCTTGCCATAGTGCCATCTATCTGAAGATACACTTAAAAGGTAGACGGAAAGATACAATATGGAGATTGAACGTGGGGATATTAAATAATAAATCAGTAGTGGAGCAAATTAGGGCAGATATACGGACTTACCTGGAGGAAAACAATAATGGGGAAACAGATCCAGCTATATTGTGGGACGCTTTAAAAGTTGTGATACGGGGAAAATTGATCGCAATTACAAGTAATCTGAAAAGAGAAAGAATAAAGCAGTACAAAATATATATAGAAGAATTGAGACATTTGGAACAGAAACATAAGAGAAAAGGAAAAGTTGAACCAAAAATCAAACAACGAATGAGCGATATGAGAAAGGAAATTAATAACCTACTCCAATGTGAAACAGAAATAAAAGCAAGATATTTAAAACAAAACTATTATGAATCAGGCCCCAAAGCAATGAAATTGTTAGCGAGACGTTTACGGAAACAACAGGCAGAAATTACAGTCAATAAAATACACGACCCAAAAACAAACCAGCCCAAATATGAACCAAAAGAAATTGAAAATATTTTTAGAGATTATTACAAAGAACTTTACACTGAGCCATCAGCTTCAGATCAGAATGATATAAAGACTCTCTGGACCTACTTTCAATAGGCACCAAACAAAATGAACACATTACAGCAAAGATAACAATAGATGAAATTCGGAAAACAATACAAAAATTAAAAACAAATAAGGCACCTGGTAGCGATGGATTTCCCTCAGAGTGGTACAAGAAATTTAGTGGAGAATTAACACCACTGCTCCACACTACTTTTAATTGGATTATGACTAATGACAGAATCCCCCCCCTCCTGGACTGAAGCAATTATTACAGTACTCCCCAAACCCTTTAAGGACAAGGAATATTGCCAAAATTATAGAACGATTTCTGTTCTAAATGTCGACTACAAAATGTACACCTCAATTATATCAACTAGACTCCAATCATTCATACCAGACTTAATAGATGAGGATCCAAGTGGGTTTGTTAGGAATAGACAAACGCAAGATAGTATTAGAAGAACATTGCATATTATACATAAAATACATAAAGACAGCATACAAGCAGCTTTGATCAGCTTAGATGCGGAAAAAGCTTTTGATAGAGTCAATTGGGAATTTTTATATTTAACTTTGGGAAAATTTGGATTCAACTCTAAGTCAATTCAATGCATCAGGTCTATCTATAACAAACCTACAGCTAGAGTAAAGGTCAATGGCTCTCTGTCAGAAAGATTTGTCTTGGAGAGAGGAACCAGACAGGGCTGCTGCCTCAGCCCCACACTGTTTGCCCTATACATCTGGCCCAGATGATCAGACAAGACAATAAAAGGTATAGAAATTAACAAACAAGAACATGCAATAAGTTTGTTTGATTGTTTTGATGTTTGATGACATTATGATTTATTTAAAAAACCCAGGGAATTCATTTAAGCAGCTAACACAAACTCTTGAAAGATTTGGTTTCTATTCGGGTTATAAAGTAAATATACTTAAAACTCAAATCCTCATGTTTAACTGTTCACCAAACTAAGAACTTAGGGAGTGGCAGATAAACTGGGAAGCAAAATCAATCAAATATCTGGGCATAAACATAACTAAAGATCTTTCCAAATTATATAGTAATAACTATGTACACATTGACAAAAACATAAGGAGAGATATTGACAGATGGTCTACTTACCCACTGGGATTAAATGACAGGATAAATGTGGTAAAAATGAACATCCTGCCACATCTACTATATTTGTTCCTATCTTTGCCTGTAGATATACCAAAAAAAACAATTTCTTAAATGGGATAAGTACATATCAAGATTTGTATGGGGAGGTAAACGGCCCAGAATATACTATACCACACTGCAACTATCTAAAGATAGAGGGGGAATGGCACTCCCAAATCTAAAAGAATATTTTCTTGCTGCACAACTGCGTCAGCTAATCTACTGGTGTGATGAAGGATATGTAGCTAGATTGGAAAGATATTGAAATGTCTATATTAAAAAACCAAATTCAAATAAGTATTGGTGAAACAGAGATCCCCACTTCAAAGATGAGCATAATTTTAACCCAGTGATATCCTTTACTTTAGATATATGGTATTCCACAGTGAAACAATTAAAAATAGGAAAGGAAATTGGACTATTAAAATGGATTGCTTTTGATGATAAATTTGCACCGGGAAAATATGATGGTAGATTTAAATATTGGGCAGAAAAGGGAATTACAGCCATATGTACAACTATTAAAAGAGGTGAAATGAAAAGCTTTCAAGAACTAAAGAATACACATGATCTAATGAATCAGGACTTATTTAGATATCTACAAATGAGGGACTATTATATTAAAAGTATTAAAACAACTGAGGATAAAATACATCCTATCATAAAATTACTTGTACAAGCTGTGGAAAACACACCAAATTACAACACAATCTCTGAAATGGAGGGAATTCAGTTGGAAGAATCTAATTCGGTACTTTATTACACCTAAAATTAAAAGTAAACAGATAAATGCTCAGCAGCCATGTTGGAGATTATGCAACCACATGGATCTAGACCACACACATTTTTTGGAACTGCATGAAAATACAACCCTTCTGGGGGAAAGTTCACTCAGTTCTCTGTGATGTTTTGGGATATGTGATTCCTAAATCCTGTCTTGTGATGTACCTTGGTCATTTGGAGGGTGCGGTGCATGTAGGAGACCAATATTTGGTCAGGATTCTTCTGGTGGCTGGAAAGAAGACCATTACTAAGAACTGGCTTAAGTCTGATACTCCAAGTTACAAACAGTGGATGTCAATTATAGAAGATATACTTGTGATGGAACATCTCATATAAGTTGAAAATAAAAGATGATGTTTTTATAAAAAGTTGTGGGAATTGGTTGACATATAAAGGAAGACTTGATTAATCAGATGGCAGCAACACTTACTAACATGATTTCACACAGGCTTTGTTCTTTTTGTTTGTTTAGTGTTTTTGTTGATATTGTTTTTTGTTTTTTTTTATTTGTTTTTTGGTCTTTGTCGGCTTGTTTTGTTGCTGATTTTTCACTTTATACTAATGTGGAGATTATTGTGTACTGTATTGACAACACTGAAAACTAAATAAAGATTGTTAAAAAAAGAAAACATACAAGTCAGCACAGCAGGAGTAACATATTGGGGACTCATAAGGCATTACTGTACCTTGTTGCAGAACTCTGAGCCCTGGTCTGTTCGCCGTCTTTTAGGTGCACCAAATTTCTAAAAGAAATCAAGAATACAATTGGTGACATCATCTGCTGTTTTGCTCTTAAGTGGGTAGGCCTCTGCCCATTTGGTGAAATAATCAACAATGACATATACAGTGGGTACGGAAAGTATTCAGACCCCTTTAAATTTTTCACTCTTTGTTTCATTGCAGCCATTTGCTAAAATCAAAAAAGTTCATTTTATTTCTCATTAATGTACACTCAGCACCCCATCTTGACAGAAAAAAACAGAAATGTAGAAATTTTTGCAAATTTATTAAAAAAGAAAAACTGAAATATCACATGGTCATAAGTATTCAGACCCTTTGCTGTGACACTCATTTAACTCACATGCTGTCCATTTCTTCTGATCCTCCTTGAGATGGTTCTACTCCTTCATTGGAGTCCAAATGTGTTTAATTAAACTGTTTGGACTTGATTAGGAAAGGCACACACCTGTCTATACAAGACCTTACAGCTCACAGAGCATGTCAGAGCAAATGAGAATCATGAGGTCGAAGGAACTGCCCAAGGAGCTCAGAGACAGAACTGTGGCAAGGCACAGATCTGGCCAAGGTTACAAAAGAATTTCTGCAGCACTCAAGGTTCCTAAGAGCACAGTGGCCTCCATAATCCTTAAATGGAAGAAGTTTTGGACGACCAGAACTTTTCCTAGACCTGGCCGTCCAGCCAAATTGAGCAATCGTCGGAGAAGAGCCTTGGTGAGAGAGGTAAAGAAGAACCCAAAGATCACTGTGGCTGAGCTCCAGAGATGCAGTAGGGAGATGGGAGAAAGTTCCACAAAGTCAACTATCACTGCAGCCCTCCACCAGTCGGGGCTTTATGGCAGAGTGGCCCGACGGAAGCCTCTCCTCAGTGCAAGACATATGAAAGCCCACATAGAGTTTGCCAAAAAACACATGAAGGACTCCCAGACTATGAGAAATAAGATTCTCTGGTCTGATGAGACGAAGATTGAACTTTTTGGTGTTAATTCTAAGCGGTATGTGTGGAGAAAACCAGGCACTGCTCATCACCTGCCCAATACAATTCCAACAGTGAAACATGGTGGTGGCAGCATCATGCTATGGGGGTGTTTTCAGCTACAGGGACAGGACGACTGGTTGCAGTTGAAGGAAAGTTGAATGCGGCCAAGTACAGCGATATCCTGGAAGGAAACCTCTTCCAGAGTGCTCAGGACCTCAGACTGGGCCAAAGGTTCACCTTCCAACAAGACAATGACCCTAAGCACACAGCTAAAATAACAAAGTGGCTTCAGAACAACTCTGTGACCATTCTTGACTGGCCCAGCCAGAGCCCTGACCTAAACCCAATTGAGCATCTCTGGAGAGACCTGAAAATGGCTGTCCACCAACGTTCACCATCCAACCTGACGGAACTGGAGAGGATCTGCAAGGAAGAATGGCAGAGGATCCCCAAATCCAGGTGTGAAAAACTTGTTGCATCATTCCCAAGAAGAGTCATGGCTGTACTAGCTCAAAAGGGTGCTTCTACTCAATACTGAGCAAAGGGTCTGAATACTTATGACCATGTGATATTTCAGTTTCTTTTTTAATAAATTTAAAGGGGTCTGAATACTTTCCGTACCCACTGTATGTACTGGTTGCCACCGTCTGTAAGTGTGAGTTTACCCACCAGGTCCATCCCAACAAGTTCGAGAGGTTCTGTTATCTAAGGGGGGGGGGGGATACTTAAATGATATCACTTGTGTGTTTGAAAGCTGATAGCATATGCATTCATTTCCTTTACCTCTACTGGATTATACTGTCTCTTTTCTTTAAGGTTTGCCCTCTTTGACTGGCACTGTGGACACTGAGCAATCTAAAAAGGCAAACATAATTTAAAAATTATAATTGAAAACATTAATTCAGTGATACATCCACAGACAGGCTCTCTTTCCTTGCAAAAATAGCCTAAATTACCCTCCTGTATTCCATTAAACTCAAACTAGCTTGTGAACAAGTCAAAAATAGAAAAATAAAATTAAGATAAACCTAATAGAATTTTAATGTATCCAATAGATAAATTAGGAATACCAACTCACCCACTAGCAAATGTCCGCCTCCATGCCAGGCCAATAATAATGGCTGATTATTGCACTGTGGGTTTTCTCAACCCCACAGTGCCCACCAAAGTTGCTTGAATGAAACTCTTCAAAAATTGAGTTGGCCTCTTTGGCACTCAGAACCACCTTTACCAGGTGTTCTGACCAGTTCCTTTTGCACCTGCATATGTAGTGCAGGTCTCCATCTGGTGTTCAGTGTCATAAGATTTAGGAGTTGTACCATAGCAGACAAATATTGTTTTCTAAGGTCCACATGGCATGCATCCTTACCCTTTATCCTAAAGGTGTCAGCTCTTCTTTTAATGACACATTTTTCCTTGCTTGTTAGCCCTTCAGGATACTGGTTATAAAGTTTGAGATTCAGAACCTCTCAAACTATTTTAGGATCCATTTTGGACCACTCTGTCCCTACCTACCTCCGCCTGTCTCACCTACCTACCTCTTCACACACAAACAAATACAGACAGACACAACAAACCTACAATACCTGACACACAAGCACACCTCAATATGTCTACCACAATCACTCACAAGGACATAGATCTCTCTCTCTCTCTCTCTCTCTCTCTCTCTCTCTCTCTCCTACCTACTCAAAAACCCACAAAGATATGACATGGAAGTTGGATTTATATAGACAGCCACTCCCAAATTAATTTCTACACCTGTGCATAGTTATCCAATTTCTGTCCACATTTGCATAAATGAATTAGCAGCTGTGTCCAATTTGGATGAATGAGGTGTTCTGAATTGTGTACAGTATTTGTGTGATGAGAGAGATAAATGTCTGTAGCCTTTAACATGATTGGTGGTAGATAGCCTACAGATGTAGTAGACGATCACAAGTTAATCTGGGTGTATCAGGCTTTGCCACAGGTAACTCCACGCTGCATTTGAGCTGGGTGCAAACATATATTCCTGACTGTTTCACTTGCAGACTGTATGAATAAACAGTTCTCAAATCGACTTGACATCAGATTAATGACTATATATAATACCATTATAAGACATTTTGTGAACGATTTATTGACGTTTGCAGTGTTTTGAACAGACATTGCCACAGTCACCTACATCCTCGCTTTAAACTAATTTGCAGGTTGGAGGCCCATGTCAATCTATGTGGAGGACAAACTCAAATAAAAAATATACACGAGTAAACATTACAGTGACTTCTGGAGACGTTTTAGCAAAAGATTTTTTACTTCTGCATCAAAAAAGACGAGTCCTATAACACCATCACAACCACATCCTCACGCAGGGGAATATCACCAGTTAATTCAAACTCCAGTTAATCCGTTAAGGGTTTTTTTTAACACCAGATTTGGCGTGTCTCCTCCTTTCCGCGTGTGTTTCTGTGGCATAATGTTATTTGGGAGGGTTTCAATACAAACTCTTCGGTTGTAGCAATCGTTGGTTCGACTCCAGCGTGTGTTGATTTTTTTGTGACCAGACAGCAAATTACATTTTCGTAGTGAAGAGCTCTAATATTTTGACGTATGTTTGTCGACCCCAAAATTGGTGTTATAGCAAACTGCTTCTATAGTAATGTCTCAAGACACACTAACAAATGAATGTGATAGAGACACAAAGTAATCGGAATGTTTATTTCCTGGTTTGTCGACAAGGGGTCCTCAAAAGCCACGCCTACGACACATCTGCCTCAGACACGGGAGTATCACCAGTTAATTCAACCACCTGTTAAACTGTCACACTGGCAACCGGAAATGATACAATACGCTTACCGCAGCCGTCAGACAGTTGAAACTTACTAGATACACAAGTTGTATAACTGAATTTTTTTTTTCCCATTAGGCGAACACATTTTTCAACGTATAAACTTCATTCAAACATCAAAACGTTCAGCTTAATTAGGACATTATTGCTTGTATTCAACTTTTTCATAACATTCATACTTTCCGAAATATTCATCGTTTTCCGGGACTTTTGCTCCATTCAAATGAATGGGCGGAATGTTTAAAATTTTACCATTTTCCCACTTTTTCATGCCTATTCAACTCTTCACTACTCATCCATACTTTCAGCTACAAACTCCATTCAAACTTGTAAAAGTTCCAAATCTTTCGTTCATTCAAGGTATTATTCAACATTCAAATGACATTAATACTTTTAAAAATATTCAACTTTGTTTAAAACTTACTTATAATTAAAGTCAATGAGAAAAACATTCAAAACCACTCATCTTCAAAGTCTTCCTAATCCTTTATACTTTAACGTAGAAACGTCATTCCAACATTAAAACATTCACAACACTTTGGACTTTCTGGCATAAATTCAACTCTTCCATATCATTCATATTTTTTATACAATCTCCTTTTCAAAAATCATGAAAACTTCAGCTCTTCTGACATTTTTACATGAGTGTGTGCATGGTGGAATGTTCAAAGCTAGAGTGGGAGACCTATCTGGTAGAGTAGGGAGGAAATTGAAACTCAACTCAAACATTTCTACTCAAATTGCTCCCAGTACCACAATTTTCATACGTGATTTTACGTCAGAATGTAGGAAAATTTGTTACAGTCGCAGAAATGTGCCTACGGTAGCAATCGGACCTAAACTTTTGGCTCTACGAGTCCTCAAGTGACAGGTGTACCAGCCAAGAGATGCATATACTGAAATGTTAACTGAGACCAGAAAGTAGAGGAGGGAGACAGAGGGGAAAGTGCTGTGGCCATCACCATGGCAAACCAATGACAGCAGCCTATGACACACAGCTGATCAGTGCAGTTTGACACAGACACACAGGATTTTGACAGTTTTAGAGTTTTTTAAGCATTTTCAAGTCTAATCTGCTCATTCATACTTTAAGGTGTGACCTCAATTCAAACCAGAAAACCAGTCTGACCAAGGACTGAGACAGCAGTTAACAGCAGTTGGTGGCTGTTACTATGCATTAACTTGCAGTAGTAAATCCCAGGGCTCAAATTGTGGACCCTTTAACTGATGTTAATAAAGTATAGGACTACTGGGGATGCACAGCTGAAGGAAATCTCCTAACTAGGGCTGCTTTACACACACACACACACACAGGAGTTTGCCATTTTTTGACTTTTTCAAGCAATATGAGTAATGAGCTTGGGTTAGATATCTTATTGTCATGTTAACCTCCATTAAATAACTAGTCTGACCAAGGACTGAGACAGCAGTTACAGTAACAGCAATTGGTGGATGTGACAAAGATGCACACACACACACACACTCAGTATTTTTGCATTTCTTGACTTTTTCAAGCATTTTTCATGTCTAATCTTCTAATTCATAATTTCATGTGTAAACCAGAAAATCTTGTACATATTTCATACATTCTCAGTTTTTTCAACTTTTAACTCCCATTCATAATATTTAAACCATTTCCCAGTTTTCTCAGTAATTCATACTCCCTCCAGCTGCTTCAAGCTAGTTCAAGCCAGCAATCCAGTTTAGCACCAGCCTTTCAACAAACATTCAACTATTCCACATCTTTCATACATTTTTGATATTATTCAACTGACTTTTACTAAACATTAGCAATCCAGTTTAGCAATCCAGTTTAGCACCAACCTTTCAACAGACATTTTTTGCAAGTCTTCTCCTTCCACATTATTCAACTATTTCCCACTTTTCTCAGTAATTCATACTCCCTTGAGCTGCTTCACGCAAATTCAAGCCAGCAATCCAGTTTAGCACCAGCCTTTCAACAAACATTCAACTATTCCACATCTTTCATACATTGTTGATATTATTCAGCTTTTTGTGCTCAACTTCAGCAATTCAGTTTAGCGTCAGCCTTTCAGCTGTCAGCATTCACACCGCAATTTCTTCAGAAATTGCCTTTTCTAGTTATGAGATAGTGTCTCATAATTATGAGACATATATATATTATGAGTCGCTCTACTCTTTTACCGAGCCAAGTTGTTATTAACTCAAACCTTATCTTTACCTCAGCTGCTTCACTCTCTCTCCATCATGGCTTGCCTGCTCTGCTGAGCCTCCACCCTGAGAGGTTAGCTTACTATCTCATAACTATGACTTACAGGATTGCTATTTTTTTCTTCACAGCTTCCATAAATATCTATCCAAAATGTATATCTAAATAATAAGACAATGTGCTTTAAGTTATTTTGACCAACTTAAAATAAGTTTAAAATGTACATGTAACTAAAGTAATTTTTTACGTTGAAAAAAGTAAAAAAAAAATTGCTTTATTTACTAACATAACTATGAATCATTAATTTCAAGCTGGTACTCCAATTTTGCCAAACCTTCAAATTGGTTCATTTATAATAAAGTGTCTATTATGAATGCAGCAGGAATTATATAATACAGCAGTATTGTGTGTATTCTACTGAACCAGAAACCCATAGATTTAATACAGCTTCCCATTGTTTGGAGAGTTTCCACAGTGTGAGGAATACATTTTCAAATAAACAGAATGAAGAGGCGACACAGTTCAGTTTTTTTTGGCATCAGGCTGAGGCGAGAAAATAGCAGGTATTGTAAGATTCTCTTTTTAAAGAAAAGAAAAGCCAGTTACATTTACTATTTCCATCTCTGCATATAATTTATTTACAGTGTATATAAGATAACCCCCCCTATTTATGAAAAAATAATTTGTTTGTCATAATTAAGGTCATGCTGTCTTGAAACCTCTACAGAATGTGGGGTCCCTAGAAACTGAATTATGTCAAACTTTTGGTTACTTAGCTGTGTGGTAGGCTGCTGATAGATCTGTTTAGATTATCTAGAGTTAGTTACTTAAAGTAACTCAAAGAAAAGAAAATATGGCACTGATGCAATCATTATATTTTGCAATGATTTGATAGAAAGGGAATTGATGGATGGACTCCAGACATGATAACCAGAAAGCATATATAATCCTGTACGATTACATTACAAAGGCAGTGCTTAACACTGCCTTTGTAATGTGAATGTGTGAATGGTGATATTTGGTCGGGGCTGTCAGAGCATTCATCAAACTTTGTGGTCATTTCTTAGACAGGTTTGTGATGCTGTATTTGACTATACTGCATACAGCAATATCATCTGCCAACTAACTATGCATTAATGAGCAGACAAAGTAACAAGAACACAATACAGTGTAATGCATATGTGTCACTATTGTTTAAATATACCGGTTCATAAAAGTTGCACCTTAACCAACGAATAGAAAACAGTCAGTTAAACTCCTCTGTGGTCTGCATTCTACTGTAACCTGTTGCTACTTTGAGCCATTGACCCTTCTACCCCTTAAATGTTAACTTTATTGAGATAGGTAACACTTTAGATCCCCAGAGGGAAAATTCACATTACATGTACAAGAAACATTCTCAAGTTATGCATTATACCATATGTACAAACTGTATTAATTTCCATATTTCTATGCCTCCCTGTCCCCTGCTCTGCATGTCAGGATGGCCACCTGACAATGTCTGAGCTGCTTGACAAGATGGACTACATTAGGACCAGCACCATTACAGACTATGGAGGCATGAGGGCGGACGGCCGTGATGAACTGTAAAACATGTACCACAACACAGGAAGAATTATGTTTTTCAGGGCATTTTGCATGTATGTTTTAGAATGAAAACACCCTCTCAAGCAAGTCATGAACTGTCCAACAAGAGCAGCTCGGATTCAAAAGAGGCACAGCGAACCTGAAGAGGACTTCCCAGGACTGGAATTTGTATGACGCTGTGTATGGATGCTGCATTCCATGTCTGAAAGTACATATAATAAAAACAGCCTGCCATGGTGTCCATAGGTTTAATGTAAATTACTTGGAACAATTTTTATTTTAAGTGATCCTTAACATCATGACATCATGTCTACTTTACTGTTGTCAAAATCATTTTGATATCACTGTGTTGAATGCAGTCAAAAGTGTGGAATGAGTCACAGATCTCTCTCTCTCTCACACACACACACACACACACACACACACACACACACACACACCTATTATACAGTAAAAACAGTGCTTGCCTGAAACATGAAGTCATCACTGATATGGTCATTTAAAGCTTAAACTTACCAGTACATTAATTAAACCAAATGAAATGGATCACATTTATCTTATCATAAGGACGATGAAGCATTCAGGATTTCACACGATTTTAAAATGAATTGCCAGTTACCTACAGGAACAAGAAATAGGCCAGCTAACAACAAATGCCATCAAAATAGTTGAAGGTTGTCGACAAAATGTCACCCTTTTAAACTCTACAGAGCTACAGTAGGGATGTACATCATGTAAATCATTGTGACAATGCTGTGCAGTCCTCCGATCATTATTCGTCTCACACTTGCATGACTGGACGAGCTTCTTTGGCACTCAGGTCAACCCCGGAGGCAGAGAAGCCAGTCCCACCCTGCCGGAACACAAGACAGACTATCAGCACCACTTTAACATTATGTTCACATCGGAGTACAAATACAGTTTGGAGAAATGAATGAGACTAAAAACATTAACAAATCCTGTTCCTGCATTGGCATGCGTCATGGAAAGAATGGGGATTATTAAATCTAATCAAGAAACCATTCAAAATCATAGAGAATCTTGATTCTTATGGGAATTGATTTACCACCACCTATATACAGAAGTACACACATACCCTCTGCAGGGGTATGATGTCTCTGTCGGTCAGTTTGTCTCCAGACACAGGATCAATCATGTCCTTCCTGATCAACTTCTCCACACACTCCTGGGTCACGACAGTACCCCTAAACACAGGACAGGGAGTGTTGTCAGGTTTACACTTGACAGAGAACACTTAACATCTGAGTGTCAGAGGGAGGTAGACATGTTTGCACTTACGAGGGACGCAGAACAGCACAGGGAACACTATTGCCGAGGACGTCTCTGGTTACTGCACATACATACCTGTCCTGAGAGAGGGAGAGAGGGGGGGGGGGGAGAGAGGGGGGGGAGCGAGAGAAATGTTGGCCATCAGACGTAACTGAAATGTTTCTGTATGTAAGAACTGATGATTTCACACTGAAGCTGATTCATACATGTGATGGTGCTGTGATGTGATTTCTTGTTTCTCATTTCTTGTAACTTTCTGTAGGGTAAAGCTACAAGATGCAGATGTAAACTGACCTGGCGGGTGAGCAGGGCCACTCGTTCCAGGCTTGCGTCCAGCGGGGTGAAGCGCACTGTGATAAGCTCATTCATTTTAATGGGTCGTCCTGACATGGGACATAACACAGCCTTACTCTGACAGACACAAGGGAAGGAGAGAAAATGGGAGCGATTAGAAAAGTGATGTCTGCGCATTGCATTTACCCTCGCATTACTCAGTCTAGCAATGGAGAGCTGTGGCCGCTTAGTGATGGCCAAAGAGATTTCGACCTTTGGATCCAGGGTCAACCTGGCTTCTGCCTTTAAAACAGTGTCAACATTAAACACAGAGATACACAAAATAAACAGAGAGAGAATATCATGACATTTAAAGCAAACAGGTTAACCTGGCAATAACTCCAACCACACACACAGTGCGTGACCCAAGTTTAAACTAAAGGCTCACACATGCCGGAGGCCCACATCTGATCTGCTGTTTTTCCTCTTAAAATTTTTAAATAAAATGAAAATGAAGTCTTATGTTGAGATGGAAGAGATCTCATGAGTGTGACGAGTAGTGGTTTCTTTGATCAGTGATGAATTTTCTGGTCACTTTTCCTGCTAAGAGAGGGTCTATGGTAGCAGGACATTTTCCTGGTACTCTATCAAGTAATAGAAATATTCTTGGTTTGAATCAAAGATATGGACAGATGGAAGGAAGATGGACGATTAATGAAAAACTCACCCCCCGCCTCCTCACTGTTTTAAGTCAGACATGACAGGACATTAACGTTAAGCTTAATTAATGAATTTATCGTTGAAGCCTTAATTAATGGCCAGGGACGCTCGCCTCCACTTCTCACAGAGAACTCACTAATACATTGCTGCAAAAATTTTATCATTTAACATTACTTGTAGTGAATTCTGCTGCCTGTTTTATAATACTTGACAGCTCACATGCTGCATGTTTGGCGGGATATTCATCCAGATAGTTGGCATGAATGAAAATTAAAAATATAGAGAGAGAGTTGGTCAGATTATTACTGTGGTTGTGGGAGGGCTTTTCTAAATCTCTTTTCAATGGAAGCCCATTTGCGCCACTGTGATGCAAAAAATAACTTATGAGCTTAAAAAAAAAAAAAAAAGCTTATGAGATAGTATCTCATAGTTATGACTTAGTAAGCTAACCTACAGTATTTTCTATGAATTCAATCCCCCCTTTTGTAAATACTGAAAGATGTGTAGTTTTATGGGCAAAAATCAGCATACAACAAAGTGAGTTAAACCACTGCCTCGACCTGACGTGGCAGGAGAAGTCACTCACTGGTTTCTTGAGCACGGTGGGTTTGGCCTCTGGTGTCAGACAAGGGATCCAGAAACTGGGCAGGCTCTGGCTGGAAGTGGCAGCTAAACCAGCAGTGGAAGATTCTGCTGAGCTGCCGTCTGTCCTGCCCTTCTCTCTTTCTTTGTTCTGCCCTGAAGGAGAAAACTGTTGTATTTTACAGTGTCTACTGTCTTGCATTGCAAATACATTGATTGTTCTCATAATGACTGGAAGCATAAAAAATTTAAAGTAATCAATAAATGGGGTCAAGATGAATACATGGTTGTATGTAGTACAAGCACTGAACATTAAAGGGCTTTGCTCAGGGGCAGCTCAGTGAGGGGGAAGCACTGCTCTTTCCACTCCATTCAGATTTATTATGCTGGTCCACAGATGGAGCCTTCCAATCACAAGCCACTTCATCGACCTTTACACCACCATCAAATTTGATGTCCTTTGAGTGATAAAATAACTTCTCTTCTCAACAAACAAATATCTTACTACTACTCTACACTAATGTCAACGCTAAATGGGTGTGCCATTTTGGCAAGGTCTCTTTTAAATAATTCTGACTGCCAAAAACAGAACTTTTTGAAAAATGTCTCCAGTGCATATCTACCAGCAGTGTATTTTAGTGTTGAGGAGGAAAACTAAGCTTTGAAAAGTTATGATTTCACCTGCATATCTGCACAGCAGGAGTTACGGTAATCAGGTTAGCATTGAGGAGCTGCAGACATTTTCTGCAATTATACACTTGTTATACACAGTTGTTGCCATAACAGAAACAAAAATGCAAATGTCAACAACTAAACATTGTGCTCAGCTGCATTCAATCACAATATAGGTGATCACAGGGAGAGAACAAAGTTAAATGGCTGAGACTCAGCAGAGGGACCAGTCTGTCCTCCTCACCAGATCTGGATTGTGATGCACAGTTCAGTGTGGGAGGAGAGTTTCTTGCAACGACGACCTAAAGTGTTGCTAATGTAGACGTGTGTGGTTTCTTCTAGGTGTATACCGCTTTTTGAAAGTGAGCCAGCTTCAGAAATGCCAGTTGGCTGTAATTAGCTAGTTCAGTGTGACAGAGGACATGCAGAAATATAGTGAAGACAAACAGCCCAGACATGTACCAGATGTGAATGGGTTGATGGGTTTGGACACAATGCTGTTCTCCCTGGTTTTAAACCTCTCCACCCTCTCTCTTTCCTCTGACTTGGACTCAAGTTGACTGCTGCTCTTCTGCGCTTTCTTCTGCTTCTCGTACGCCTGAAGAATTGGGGGAGGAAAATACAGCTAAGTACTTGGAATTTTAAGAAAGAAAGGAAAATTTTCTTTAATTTTAAGAAAAAAAAGGAGTGAAAATGTATCCGTATAAAAAACAAAATGAACACATTACAGTGTTGAATATAACATGAATGTTCTATCAAACACGCACATTTCACTCAAACATTAACATGTGTTTCAGGGACATGAACATCATCGATAAACTCACTGGTGGAAGTCAACTGTAGCTGATCATTTTCAGTCTTTCTCGCCCAAAAATGGCCGCCTCAAACGTTCTCTGAGATTGATCATTTTAAATGTCAATACAGCCAAATACACTCCTTAATCATCTGCGATCATAAAATATTTATTTTATCAGCGCAGCAGCTTGGGACTGACCGCTGGTCAACAGATTGAATTACTATATCATAATAGTTGTGTTGCGTGACAACAGAAACTGAAAAACATATGTAAATGACAACTATATTGTGAGTTCTGCTGTATTACAACACAGTGACAGTGACCACAGAGAGCAGAAGGAGACTGAACAGAGGTGGCTGACACTTGGCAGAGTAACCATTGAGATTTTCCACTGTGGACAGAGCTCTGTACAAAAACAACCTTGAAATGCCAGCGTGAACGCAAGCCATTAAACGTTGCAGTGTGGATGTAGTCTGAGACAGAGGTGCGGGACTTACCTTCATTTTTTTGGCAATATCTGTCTTCTGGTGCAGAATGTATTCAAGAATGGCCTGTTTTTCATACAAGTATCCATCTGGACTAAGGACAGCAACAGGAACCAGATATACAATGTTTATTATGTGCTCACATGTTAATATTATACAGTATGTGTGCTGTTGGAGAGAGAAACATACGTCACCACAGGATTCTGACAAGGCTGCAGGGACAGGCTGCAGCAGTCAAAGTCTTTTATGGCATCTTTGCCCAGCCGAATGCTCTGTGTGCCGTAACCAGATGCCGCTGAGCAGGAGAGTCACACATGACATGGTTACATGTTGTACTGGGAGATTATACAGGAAATGCTGTCCAAATCTTGTCATAAATAATAAGAAACTGTCAGACTGCCAAATCAAGCATTAAAACAGGAATAGAGGTATCATTATCTTCAGACTTACTACTTTTGTTCTACTACCAGAAATTACCACAAACCATAATCTCCACAGATGTAAAGTGACGTATACATTTTATATATTTTAAATGACCATAACTTCAACTCCTACAATACGCGATAACGAGAAGGAATTGCTTAAATAAACTGTTACCCACTTAAAGAGCACCCTTGGGTCACTTTAACTGGATTGAGCAGCCAGTCTTCCAGCCTGACATGATTCTCACCTGTATCTTTCTTTTTCTCGTGGTACGTGTACACGGCTCCGGCCGTGCAGTTCTTTCCATGGCGAGTCATTCTACTTCAGATTGTCCTCTGATTTAATCCGCTAATCCAGGAGTGTTGGAAAGGGAAAACAACGGTGTTCATGTTGCTGTGAGCACTGATGCTAACAAGATGCTAACATTAGCTTCTAAGCATAAACACACAGGAAGCACGTGCGCAGATCTAATGGATTCCGAAAAGGCTTCATTAGAAAAAGACTAAAGGAGCTGTGACAATGCTGCTTAAATCTTACCTGGGAAATGACGTGTTTAGCAAGCACCAGGAATATCGACAGTACACAACAACAACAACAACTGCTGCTGCTGCTGCTGCTACTACTACTACTACTATTAATACTACTACTACTACTACTACTACTACTACAACTTCGTTGTCGTTGTTGTCGTTGTTGTCGTTGATGTTGTTTCCTTTTCTTTTCTTTTCTTTTCTTTTCTTTTTCTTCTTCTTCTTCTTCTTCTTCTTCTTCTTCTTCTTCTTCTTCTTCTTCTTCCGCTTCCGCCTCCTTCTCCTTCTTCTTTGGGGTTTTATCCAGGCATGCTTGATTTTGGATCCCTGCCGCCTCCTGGCTGTGTCACGCTCCTGCCGGTGTCGTGTGGAAGCCCGTTTCTCCTCCCTCACCAGTCACCCGCACCGCGGAGGGGGACGCTACGGGAGGGGAGAGTTTCAGTGCCTCCAAATCCCTAAATTCCCACTCCTGTGAGCTGGAAATATTCATGTTTTCTGGGCTTTTCATATACGCCCGCCTATGGGAGGAAATAACTGCACAAGCGACCCTTTTTGATTCGATTTTTTTCATCCATTACTTCTTGTCTCTGCTGCATGTTTCCTGCTACCAACCTCTAACTCTCTTCACGTGTGTGAAGTTTGCCATCGTACTTGCAATGCATGGAGTGCAGTTAATATACTGTTAGTCCATCACTGCAGCACCCCAGCCCTCTGTCACCTTCTCTGCCTCTCCTCTTCCACCTGCACTATGATTTCTAATCAGAGAGCGAAATGACGATGGAATTTTACACACTACCCTGCTGAGTTGCATTTTCGAGTGACCTGAATCCACTCTCACTTTTAATCAGTCTATCTTAAAACAATAGTGACATGCTTATATGCACATTTTGGCCACTTTAGTTGTTTTTCCTGTCCTCACTAGTGGATATCTTCCAAAGTTACAGAATTTTCAGTTCAAAGCATGCAACAGTATGCTTCCACAGTTTCCTTCCTGAGCTACTCAAAGACTGTAACAAGGAGTACTCAAGGAGCCTCATGCAGAGTGCATTTTTACACAGGACAAGGATGGTGGATTTGGTCCCCCATCAATTACATTTCATGTTTTGTGTATGTTTGGTATTGCAGGATGTTCAAAAGAAAACTAATCTCCGTCAGAAATTAGTGTATTTGAAGAATGTTTGCTTCTATAAACAAAATGTTGAACATTGAAGGCTAAGAGCTACAATTAAACCAGTGAACCATTCTTTAAAGGAGCGTTCTGTTTGCTTAGTTTAATTTCAAAGCATTATTATTTCCCATTGAGTGATAGTTACTTTAAGCGGTATGTTGTACGGGAGCATAATAATAATAATAATAATAATAACAATAATAATAATAATAATAATGATTACTTTGTTTATATAGCACCTTTAAAAAACAGGGTTTACAAAGTGACGAGAAAAGCAAAATTAGGATACTCAGAAGGCGATTAAACAACAGAAAGCCAAATGTTAAGGCCAAAACAACATAAAGGTAAAGTTAAGATTGGGTTAAAACAGGCAAAAGACATTAAAAACATATTAGAGAGATAAGA
Source organism: Lateolabrax maculatus (assembly GCA_031216445.1). Classification (NCBI taxonomy): domain Eukaryota; kingdom Metazoa; phylum Chordata; class Actinopteri; order Acropomatiformes; family Lateolabracidae; genus Lateolabrax; species Lateolabrax maculatus. The sequence continues at coordinate 1,588,609 of CM062216.1, forward strand.
CACAAGGCTGAAGGATAAAAAGAGATAAAAGACAATAAAAAATAAATGACTAGATAAAATAAAACAATCAATAAATAAACAAGAAATAAAAAGAAGAAAAGGAATAAAAAGACAAAATCACATAAAAGCAAGTCTATAAAAATGGGTTTTAAGAAATGATTTAAAAGAAGTGACTATGCAAGCATGACCTCCTCAGGTTGGTCGTTCCAAAACTAAGGGGCTACATTTCTGTTATGTAGCTTGGTGCCAGACCCTACGTGATTTAAAAGTGATCAGTAAAATCTTAAAATCAATATTATAAAAACAAACAGGGGGCCAATGCAGAGAAGCCAGGATTGGGGTGATGTGATGTAATTTGTTAAAACCAGTAAGAAGCCTAATTGCTGTATTCTGAACTAGTTAATAATAGTCATATTACCCATTTAAAATTGAAAATGAAATAATTATACAGTTAAAAATCCCAAACATTTGATTCTTAAATGTCCTGACATTACATGTACAATTTACATTTTTGTAAAAGGTTTTTGTTGTTCTTACACAGAGTTAAACATTCAAACTTAAGACAACATGTTCTTAATAATGTCTGACTGCTTTTATTAAATAAATTATTAAAGACAAATATCCAAGCTGTATTGTACATAATTTCAAGCACATTTCCCCAAAGTTTACCCTGACATTTAGTATCTTTGGAAACTTAGCAGTCTCAGGTTCTGACATATTGATTGAGTTTTGGCTGCATAGCATGAATATGTGAAGTTGGGCCCATCTTTTGTGCAGGTACATCAGGGACATCAGTAAATGATAAATACTGATTTTCAGGTAGCTGGTGAAAAACAGTAGCCTATGTCTAGAACCCACAGTGATGTTAGCAATGCTTGTGTTTCCCTTACATGTCTTGTTTATTTCTTTGTCTGAACAGCAGAATTTCCTGCTTACGTGAATGTGGATTTCCTGTTCACAGATACACTCATTGCAAATAAAGCTCCAACTAACAGATGCACAGGATGAAATGTTGCTGGCCTAAAATAAATAATACCCACTAGCAAGGTAACACAACTCTACTGCTACAAGGAGAGTAAAACATTATGGAAGTGGCAGTTTTTTCTATACTTTATTCACTTTATAGAAAAAAAGAATAGAAAAAAGCCAAACTTTCTTTTGCATTGACTGCCTTAGTTAATCACATTTAAAGAACATGAACATGTTTCTGTAGCAGGATTTTCTTTCAGGATGGAGACATAAAAAAATTAACCATAATAAGTGTAATCAGGAAAGAGTCCCATCTTCTTGCACAGATAAACACAGTAGAGTTATAAACACCCCGCTGACCCTGCAGTTATCATCTTAGTTCATACCAGTTGGTCCAGGCCAGACCATATAAGGTCAGATATATTTAGGCAGTTGGGTTGCTATGGTGACACAGTTAATAAAGTCTGGAGTTAATGATGTGGTGAAAGTGCTAAAGGATGCTATAGCAGATGATAAGTGGAACAAGACCTTTTTCATAAACAACTATCCCCCATAGACAGCCCGCCCAGCAGTTATCAGGAGCACTTCTCTTTATCTGCACTCTTTGAACACGAGCCCATCACTATCACTCCATCAGCACCCTGCCCTCTAACTCACCATAATTTCCAATCCTGATGCCTCCTGTCTTCAACACAAATCAGCTTTACTGATATCAACTAGGAAAGAACATATCAGGAATAACTTTTTCTTTATTTATTTCTTTTTTTCACCCCTCTCTCTCTCTCTCTGTCTTTCTTTCTTGTTTTCATTCAAGCCATTCTCCTATGAATTACATTTATAAACATCATTATTCTGCAGTAAGAATTTACACAGAGATACCACGAATATATAAGAACAACCAGAACCATCACACATCACAGTGCTAGCATGTTCTAGTCTCCAAATACTAGAACCACGACTACATAGAGACTGTCCCCTTAACAAGTGACAGTGCCTTTTGGTGGCTGCACATAAAAAATGTGTAATTTTAACTAAACCACAATGATTCCCTAAACCTAACCAAGTTGTTGTAATGTCACGTCCTGCTCCCTTGGTTATGTTACTTGTTTTATGCTATTCATTCATTGTTTCCCATTTTATTTTAGTTATTACTCACCTCTCCTCTGGTGTCAGATACTTCACTTCCTGCCCTTGTGTGTTTCCTGCCTTTGTGATTCTCTACCCCACCCTGTTAGTTTCACCTGTTCCTGATCAGTTTCACCTGTCCCTCATCTTCCTTCCCCTCCCTAGTCTGTTTGTTCCCCTGTCTCTTGGCCAGTTTGTTCTTTGTATCAAGAGTTCCAGTTATTTTTAGTGTTTGCTTTTCTGGTTTTTGATCTCGGATAGTTTTCCTGACCTTGCCATTTTGCCTTCACCCTGCTGGATATGTGTTACACCAGTTGTGAAAGTTGTTTCTGTGCCTAAACCTAAGCATAACCAACCACAGAACTGAAGCTTAATCTTTTCACATCATATGACGGATGCATTTTTAACCAGTCATTTGTAGCAGTTTTGAATGACACAAATAATGTTGTCCTGCTGACATTGGCCATATCACAAAGGATGTGGAGAAATAACGGATTTTGTTGTTTAATTTGGAGGATTTGTTTCTTTGTATACTACAGTTCTAATAACAAAAAACTAGTATGACGAGAGCTGGAACAACTTCTCTCTGACACAGTTTACACATTGTATGATAAGATTCATAAATGTAGGATTAGTTTTTATAGGGCACTGGATTTTGTCAGAATGTAAATGTCCTATTTCTGTCTTCCTTTTATTATTTTCTTAGCGTGATATTTTTTCATAGTATTTTATCATTTCAGTATCAGTGGTGATCTAAAGGTTAGAAGTAATTTCCCCAATGTAACTGGAAGATACCATATAAAGGCAGGAATCAGAGGGTCTGTAACCTTTGCAGTGACATCTGTCAGTATCATGTTTTTGTCTGAATGTAAGCATAATGAATAAAAGGGAAAAAGTGCATACCAAAGTATTTAAACCATCCTTCTATGTTTAAAGTGGCTATAATTGATTTTCCATGACATTATAACATGACAATGTGAACACAGTGTGAAAGGGGTCGCTCACTGTGATGAACCACAGATAATTACGACCTGAATCTGCAGCTCCCCTCAGCTTTACAGAGCTTTATAGTGAGTTGCAACTCATTGTTTAGCTGTCCGGCTGCAACTTCACTGTTTCGGTTCACTCTCACCCTCTCATAGCGCCGTGTTTGGCTGCAGCAGGCAGCTGTTTTCAGAGAAGAAGCTCTAAAAACACACTACATTACCTGGTCACTAGCACCAAACAGCAGACAGACACAGTTAGACACTAGAAGAGAGCCAGATATTATTTATTATATATTTCCCTCAGGAGTTTGTAGACACCAAAAACAGAGCTAAAAACGAAAATGAATATGGCACTTACATTCATTAGGTGGATACAGACATGTCTCAGGTGCAGGTTTAAGTCAATTTAGGTTTTACAGTCGTATAAGTCAAATTAGGCCTTTTTCAAGAATGTTTTGGCTCTCTGAAAGTAGAGATGTCAGTGTCATTCTTGGAAGTTGGAACATGACCTGTAATGTGCTGTTGGCAGGGAATTTGTGTGCTAGTCACCCTATGTGCCTGATAGGTGATCTTTTAACCTGTAAGATTGAAAGCTATCTGAGTACAGAATACCAAAGCTTTAGTTTTCGAAAAACTTCAATAATCAGATGTGAGTGGCTCTAATAGTAATCAGTAACAATAATATGGAGCATACTGACTGAACAACAAAATGATGGGTCACTGAGATTTGACAATAATTATATAGTACAATATTATGGATATGGCTTAAGTAAAGTCAGTTTTATTCCAGAAATCAACTAACTCAATAGATATTTTATATTGACCCTTTTCTGACCTCTACAACTGTATTTAGAGCCATCAAACAGATGCATCTCTTTATCACTTCCGTTCTCATTAACCCCCTCCCCCTGCTTGGGGTTTCTGGGTGTTTGTTGTTAGTTTCCTGTCACAGAGGAAGTGCCTCACCCTGCTGCCTGGCTCCCTATTGGTTGCAGATGAACAGTGATTTTTGGGGAAGGGGGCAGCACATAGGATAGATAGAGGGATCAGAATATGGATAGGCAGACAAGGGCACAAGATGGGGCAGAGGGCAGAAGGCAGGATCAGTGCAGAGAAAGCTCCAAGTATAGACGAATGAGAGTTGGAGAGAGCAGACGCCAGGGGGGAAATGGCTTTGTGTTGCAGGAGGTAAGTACACAACTAACCTTATAGTCATTGTTGGAACTGCATGTGTTTCATGTTTTATTTATCTTCTGTTTAATTGTTAACCGAAGAAACAAACATATTAACTTGTCATTTTACTGATTACTGAGTTCTAAATATCTTTAAGGTAACTTGTTGCAAGAATTTTTTTGCTATTTGTTTGGAGTGTACTGTATTGATCTTCCTTTTTCTGCTTTGTTCCCAAGGACAGAAACATTTATTTCATTAGTTATAAAAAATAAGACATTTTTAGGGTTTAGTAACAGACCCAATGGTGTAATCTCATACTAAGTGTGCTGCCAGTCCTCGTTGATGCCTTTCTTTGTCTGGTCTCTCCCAATCCTTGTACCAGTGTCTTGATACCACAGTGACGCTGGACAGGTTTGGGGGGGGCTGTGCTAAGGACTATATGTAATGTGCTCGATTATCTCCTGTTGACTCTGTTTTCACATCTATTGTCATTCTCATCTCATTTATGTCTATGTGATATTGTTTCTAAATAAAACAGACATCAGTTACATGAGAACATTTTTATTTTCTGTTATGCGCTTTGAATTTTTGTATGGTTGGAGTTTTGCTGGGACAGGTGGAAGAGATCAACATTAGCAAGAATGGAAGTTGGTAAATCCCCACTTGAAAGTGTAATTTGATTTGCAAATGAACTCACTTATTGATGGGATGGCATCAATAAATTATGGCAGAATAGAATAAGTAGTCCATACCAAACACATAATTGTCTCTCACATCCCATAATGTTTCAATCACCATAAAGACAGCATGCAGATGGCAGAAAACTGGAAAGGTGTCAGAAAAATACATTTTCAAGTGACATTATTCATGACTAAATAAACAATCACATTTACAGATGGAAGTAAGTCAATTTCAACACTTAACAAAAACATCTTTAGGTATTATTAATTAGAGTTTAATACTCTAATCTGTTTCATCAGGAATGTGTGGATGGTCTGGCAACAGAAGCAAACAACCCTACAACTGTCATTGGATTCTAATGTTTCTCAATACTGATTAGTGCATGGTAGTGCCTGACATTACGTTTTCCCAACTGAGCTCCGTATTGTCTGTATAACAGGTATTGTCTGTGTATAAGTATTTTTTAGGCTCTTGACTGAGTGTTCAGTGTTCTTGACTCTGCAAATACGACCACTTTTATCCCAATAGTCTTTTTTTATTGCAAATAGTTTAGATTATGTCAGTAGGTGTTAATGTGAGTGTGAAAGGTTGTCTGTCTCTGTGTGTCAGCCCAGTGATTGACTGACAACCAGTCCAGCGTGTGTACATCCTGTACCAACTGACAGGCTGTAATGTTATATGCAAGTCCACTTTGTTTTACCTTGTACTGCACTGCACTTTATTTGGCTTATATTTAGTGTGAGTGTATTGAATTGTTTGTTGATGCTGATTGCTTATGCATTTTGTTATCTAATGCCTGGCTGCAAACCTTCATGATAATAATAAAGTCAAAGTCTCTCAACTTGTCTTCAGGTATTTTCTGGTGCTTTTTTTCTGCATCTGGTATCAGGGCCCCGATGGATAAAACTGAGTGGGTTCAACACTAAAATTCTGTGTATGCAAAAAGGTGGAAACATGCACTGTTGGAGACACATGTATCAAACTGTGAATACTGAGATGATATATATACATATATATTAGATTAGATTAGATTCAACTTTATTGTCATTACACATGTACAAGTACAGAGCAACGAAATGCAGTTTAGCATACAACCAGAAGTGCAATAAGTAGTAAGTACCGATATACAAATAATAAATTAGCATTTTTTTAAAAATGGAACTGTTATATAGAAGTGAAAATAAACCGATTGAGTGGTTGAGGTAGTATGTACATATTATACAGGTCGAGTTGTGCATTAAATGTAAGTAGACTATAAGCAGGAACTATAAACATAATTTACAAAAAGGAAGTGGGCATATGATAAAGTAGGTGATACAAAATACAGATTGAGTGAACATTGGATAGTGCATAATAATAAACAGTAGCTGCCTAACGTTACTAGACTAGTGCAATATTCAGTACATAGTTTTCTGTGCAAAAGATGTCTTAAAGTGTTGAGTGCATAAAAGTCCAGTAGTGTAGTGTCGATGGTGTAACAGTCTTTGGTCGGTGGTGGGGAATGAGGAGTTGATGGGTTTGTGTGGTGGTGGTGGTGGGGGGGTTGGTCAGTGGGGGGAAGAGTTCAATAAGGACACAGCTCTAGGGAAGAAACTGTTCCTCAGTCTGCTGGTCCTTGTCCAGAAGCTCCTGAAGCGTCTGCCTGATGGCAGGAGGGAAAACAGTCTGTGTGCAGGGTGGGAAGTGTCCTTCAGAATGCTGCAAGCTCGACACAGACAGCGTTTCCTCTGGACTTCCTCAATGGCTGGAAGTGGAGTTCCTGTGATGCATTGGGCAGTTTTCACCACCCGCTGCAGTCCCTTGCGCTCCGTGACAGAGCAGCTCCCATACCAGACTGTGACACAGTCGGTTAGGATGCTCTCGATCACGCAGCGGTAAAAGTTCACCAGGATGGCTGAAGAGAGATGGTTCTTCTTCAGAGTCCTCGGGAAGAAGAGGCGCTGGTGAGCTTTTTTTGACAAGGCTGGAGGTGTTGGTGGTCCAGGACAGGTACTCCGAGATGTGGGTCCCCAGGAAGTTGAAGCTGAAGACACGCTCAACGTCCATCCCGTTGATGTGGATGGGGACATGCGTGCTTCTTTTCTCCTTCCTGAAGTCCACAATGAGCTCCTTGGTTTTGCTGGTGTTAAGGAGCAGGTTATTTACCATGTGGCCAGGTGCTGTACCTCTTCCCTGTAGGCTGTCTCATCGTTGTTGCTGATGAGATCAATCACCGTGGTGTCGTCTGCGAACTTGATGATGGAGTTGGATTCATGCACAGGTCTGCAGTCATAGGTGAAGAGGGAGTAGAGGAATGGGCTAAGCACACAGCCCTGTGGTACACCGGTGTTGAGTGAGACAGTGGTGGAGCAGGTGTGACCTGACCTAACATGTTGTGGTCTGTTGGTCAGAAAGTCCATGATCCAGTTGCAGAGGGAGGTGTTGGTGCCTAGGTTTTCCAAGTTTAGTGATTAACTTGGAGGGGATGACAGTGTTGAAAGCTGAGCTGAAGTCAGCAAACAGCAATTGTGCATAGGTGTTGGTGTTGTCCAGGTGTGTGAGCACAGAGTGTAGTGCTATGGAAACTACATTGTCTATGCTCCTATTGCTGCGGTAGGCAAACTGGTATGGGTCCAGTGTGGGTGGGAGGGAGACCCATATATATATATATATATATATATATATATATATATGTATATATATTAATAGATATTAATAGATTAGTATATGCAGTATTTTTCCATCTATTTTAATATATAATTTACATAAATATTTTGAGGGCATAATTGATTCATCAACCCAAAATCTCTCCTCCCCACTTGGATCAGGTTTACCCAAATTTTTTTTTACATCAAATCAATACTGACTTTTAGTAAGTCAAGTCAATTTTAATTGTATAGCGCCAAATCATAACAAAGTTATCTCAAAAAGCTTTTAACATAGAGTAGGTCTAGACCATACTCTTTAAAATATTATTTACAGAGACCCAACAGTTCCCACCATGAGCAAGCACTTGGCGACACGTGGCTGTGTCAATTCAAGGAAAAACTCCCTTTTAACAGGTAGAAACCTCGAGCAGAACCAGGCTCTGGGTGGGCGGCCATCTGCATCGACCAAGTTGGGTTGAAAGGGGAGGAGAGAGGAGGAGAGGGGAGACAGAGCAGGAGGACAGACAACATATCAGGCTAATAATAATAACATCTGCAGCAATGAGTGTGGAGTAGGAACATGGGGGCAGTAGACGGCCGGCAATCACAGATCCAGAATCTACAGCTCCAGAGGCAGAAATACCTGCAGAAAATGAGAAGGCAAAAAAGCACAGAAAGCACAGGAACTACCGGGAAGAAGTGGAGTTAGTAACATGTATTAGTGGGATAGGCATGCGTACAGATGGAGAGGGAGAGGAGGAGAGAGAAGCTCAGTGCATCATGGGAAATCCCCCGGCAGTCTAAGCCTATAACAGCATAACTAAGGGATGGTTCAGGACTCACCTGAGCCAGCCCTAACTATAAGCTTTATCAAAAAGGAACGTTTTTAGCATACTCTTAAACGAAGAGAGGGTGTCTGCCTCCCGAACCTGAATTGGGAGCTGGTTCCACAGAAGAGGAGCTTGATAACTAAAGGCTCTGGCTCCCATTCTACTTTTAGAGACTTTAGGTACAACAAGTAACCCTGCATTCTGTGAGCGTAGTGCTCTAGTGGGGTAATACGGTACTATCAGCTCTTTAAGATATGATGGTGCCTGACCAATAAGAGCTTTGTAAGGGAGGAGGAGGATTTTAAATTCTATTCTAGATTTCACAGGGAGCCAGTGCAGTGCTCGGGGCAGCCTGATAATAAGGAATTACAATAATCCAACCTAGAAGTAACAAATGCATGGACTAGTTTTTCTGCATCTTTTTGAGACAGGATATGCCTGATTTTTATAATGTTACGTAAGTGGAAGAAGGCAGTCCTGAAGTCTGTTTCATATGGGTATTAAAGGACATGTCCTGACCAAAGGGTTACTCCTAGATTCCTCATAACGGTGCTAGAGGCCAGGGCAATGCCATCTAGAGTAACTATATCTACACATAGTGCGTCTTGCAGGTGTTTAGGAACCAGAAAAATAACTTCAGTTTTGTCTGAGTTTAACAGCAGAAAATTGCAGGTCATCCAGTCTTTTATGTCCTTAATACATGCCTGGAGCTTGGCTAACTTATCGGTTTCATCTGGCTTCATCGATAAGAATAATTGAGTATCATCTGCATAGCAGTGAAAGATTATGGAGCATTTCCTAATAATATTGCCTAAAGGAAGCCTATACAAGGTGAATGAAAGTGGTCCAAGCACTGAACCTTGTGGAACTCCGTGACTAACTTCTGTGTGCACGGAGGATTCATCATTTACATGGACAAACTGAAATCTATCTGATAAATACGACTGAAACCAGCTTAGTGCAGGTCCTTTGACACCAATCAAATGCTCCAGTCTCTGTAATAGGATACAATGGTCAATGGTATCGAAAGCGGCATTAAGATCTAACAGAACAAGTACAGAGACAAATCCTCTGTCTGACGCAATCAGAAGGTCATTTGTCACTTTCACCAGTGCTGTCTCTGTGCTATGATACTCCCTAAATCCTGACTGAAAATTCTCAAATAAACTATTGCTGTTTAGAAAGTCACATAACTGTTTAACGACCGCTTTCTCAAGGATTTTGGAGAGAAAGGGAAGGTTAGATATAGGTCTATAATTGGCTAAAACCCCTGGATCAAGTGTAGGCTTTTTAAGAAGAGGTTTAGTTACAGTTACTTTGAAGGACTGTGGTACATAGCCTGTTAATAAAGACAGATTGATCATGTCTAGTAAATAAGTGCTAACTAAGGGTGAACTTCTTTAAGCAGCCTAGTTGGGATGGGGTCTAAGAGGCAGGTTGTTGGTTTAGACAAAGAAATCATTGAAGTTAGTTGGTGAAGGTCAATTGGAGAAAAACAGTATATATAATATATATATTTATAAATCTGGTTCTACAGCTGCTTCTGAGGTTCCTGTACTCAAAGATATATCTGAACTGGCTGAGAGCACAAGATGATGAATTTTTTCTCTAATAGTTAGAATTTCATCATCAAAGAAGCTCATGAAGTTATTACTACTGAGTGCTCTGGGAAAACATGGCTCAACAGAGCTCTGATTCTGTGTCAGCCTGGCAACAGTGCTGAAAAAAAGAATCAAATGTCAGAAAGAAACAACTTCAAAAGATTTTAAATTGCAGCAGGTAGGCTATGGAAGGTCATTAAGACATTTTTTTTTCTTTGCCCGGCAACGTCAGACTAATTTGCAAATTCGTATTAGTCTGGAACCTCTCAGTTCATTTTCGATTTCCAAAGGGATGTTATCAACAGGCACAAAAACCAATCAGAGCAACGAAACGCTGTCTTGTAATATGGTACATCCTGTCAGAAGTACATATTTCTTACCAACATAAAGTTTGTGTGCAGTTCTTTGTTCTTCTTTTAGAGAAACTTTACCGTCCAGTCCATTTAATACTGCCGCTGTAGCTGGCCGGGAATGTTCTGCATCAGTGGCAGTCATCTTGGATATTTACAAAGATGCTTCAACAGTGCTCCTTTCTGTCAGTCATTGTATTAAACCTGCCTCATACTACATAAACACTTGTGATTGGCTCGCCTGATACCAGTACCAAGGAAATCAGTTTGAATGGGAGAGGGGCCAGACATATCTGCCCTACAAAATAAAACATGAGCTGCAGATTTTTCTGGTTCCCAGGCTGGCGTTCTTTTTTTTCATAACAAGGACAGAAGGTGTTGAGACATTGGGGCTAGTTTTCAAGACTGATTTAGTTTGTAGACCATAAAAGTTTGGAAAGGTTTTTTTCCATTCCAATTTATTTGTCTTCATATAAATAAAAAAGGATTAAAACGCGTTTTAAGAGTTTTGTAAGGTTCTGAAAAACCGAAAATCTAAGAAAAGAAAGAAAAAAAAAAACAAAATACAGACATGATTTACATTTAAGCCCATGCATATTATAATGTTATTTATAATAGCCTGAACATTTCTCTCAATACTTCTGGTAGAAATGCTGAATCGTTTCACTGGATACAGTGAAAGCAAATGATGTGGTCCCTATCAGAGAGAGAAATCAGTATGAGTAGGATGGGTAACAAATCTCAGGCTCGAACACCGGCAGAGACGCTCCTCCCCGCGCTGCCGCCGCGCGCCGCAGAGCTGCGCACACCAGCGGGAGAGAGACGGCGTAAACCTCGTGGAAGCACTGCACTAGAGGTACGAAGAGAGGTTTCATGGGGGTTTACCCCCGTCTGTTCTTTATTTACAACCCATACAAGTCAGTGTATTGTTGTAGTGACCTCTATATTTACTAACTCAGTGAAGGCTGAAAAGTTTGTCCAACACAGTCCAAGTCACTCCGGATATTCATTGTATAGCTTTCGTTTACATTTTCAGTACAATTGAACTTATTTGTTTGTACTGTGTTTTATTAAAAGAGAAACGAGTTACACGAGTGTTCTATAAAACACAGCGCAGTCCTGTCAGTATTTCCTGCTGGGAGTGCTCTTCCTGTCCTGTCCGGCCAGTCGGTTCGGATTCTTCTGTTCCCGTCCCGGTGCCATAGTCTCTTCCGACCCCTTCCTTCTTCTTCTTCTTCTTCTTCTTCTTCTTCTTCGAGGTTTAACGGCAGCTTGCATCATTGACGTCGCTTCACTGCCATCTTCTGGAGTTAGTGAACTCCTACAGTGTCTGGTTTGTCACATTTTCCCCGTCAGGGTTATGGGGTTCCATCAGTGCCAAAATTATGTCGTTTGCACACTGTCTATGTCGACTGAACATGTGACAAAACATTTGTCTATGTCTATTCATGTTTGATTTTCAGTCGTGACTTTTTTTTTTTTGAAATATTAAAACGACACAGTCAGACACATCAAGACGACACATCGTAAGGACACAGTGAGAAGACGCAACAAGACAACAGAAGTACAGTTTAAAGTTGAATTGACACAGCCGAATGTTCTGTCAGGTGAGCATCGACATAGACAATCTGATCGTCAAAATAGTTCTGTCACGACTGAAGTACAGTTAAAAGATGAATAGACATAGACAAATGTTTTGTTTCATGTTCAGACAACATAGACAGTGTGCAAACGACATAATTATGGCACTGATGGAATATCATGAAAAATGAATGCATATGAAACTTTTTCCTTCACTCTTATCTGATGGACCTCTGACTCAAGTTTCCATACTTTGCAACCCTGCTATGCAACACTGTTCACCTTCACAGTTACAGGGTTTTGGTCACACTCCTTCCCCACACCTTCCATACACATTCACTACCACGCTAAGCACACCTTCTCTTTTTTTTTTTACATACTTTGGCTACATGACCAGATTCCAGGTTATTGAAACACCTAATAAGTCTAGGTGTATATTGTCTTGCAAATTCAAAATATACTTACCTTGAATTCTGCCGAAACTGTTTCAGTCTCTCTGTTTCAGTTTTCTCCACCCCTCTTGTCATTCTTCTAGCACTCTTAACTGCGCTGATGTGTACCCAAAGGTTCTCAACAAGTTCCTTTATATTAACACTGAGGTATACCAGAAATAACCCCCTTACAACCATTGAACTTCTCTTCTTCCCTGTTAATACTTTGAATATCTGTGCCAAATTTAATTTCAAGTTTCACTCAAAACCACAAATGTGAACCTCATGGTGGCGCTAGAGGAAATGTCAGGGGATCACCAAAGTTAGTAGAGTCCTCTGGGGACCTTGTATTTCTATATCAAATTTAATGGCGATTGCAACCAAAATTTACCAAAATGAGTCAGTGGTCCACATTGGGATTCATTTTTGTTTGTAAAGATTGCTGGTTAATTATTGATCAAAATTGATCATTTTGTCTATAATTTAGAGAAATTATATATATATATACACCTACAATGACATAAATTAGATGCCAAAAACACTGTATAGGTAGGTTTGATTTCTATCAGTATCCCTAAACCTAAAGTCAACCACATTCCTTAATTTGATACATTAAAACTGACTGTCTCAGCTGTTTACTACGATGGCATTTTTTTTCCTCAAAATATTAGGACTGTTTTCTCGTTAATGTACAAAATAGCTAAGTACACAGATTTGTTGTATGCTAACTGAAAGTACATACTGCATAATGTAGAATAGAATGGGGACACAGAACATGACTTTCGTTCTTTTGTTCTATTTTTGATCTTTAAACTGCTGCAAAATTAATGGTAGTACCACATCTCCATCATACTTTATGTCTTTTGAGGATGGTTCTCACTTAAATAAGACAGACTAAGAAAATACATTTTTGTAAACTGTCTTTCTGTTTATCTTAGTGATGTCAGAGCTTACAGACCGCTGTTCCTCTGTCTCCTCCATCTCTTCCATCTCTCTGGTGGAGATCAAGGCTGAGACTCATCTAGTCCTCCAAGCTTTCCTCCATCGGACCCTTTCCATCCCCCAGAAAGAGAGGCCTGGTGGAGTAGGAGGTGCCTACAGAGATCATACCAAGTACAGGTACCTCACCACTCTTGGCTGTTGCTATGGTATTCTGTTTGGGCTTACTTTTTGACTGTTTGACATTATCTGTCTTGTTCTTTTCTACCATGTGAAGCCCTGTCTACTTCCTCTGTGTAGAAGGGGGCAAGACAAAGAAACATTCTTGTTATGTACAGCAGGCATATAGCAAAAAAAAAAAGCTCAGCCATGCAATGATGTGACAGCAAAGCTGGGATTGGCTCTGCAACCCTCTAATGATTAACGGTAGAGATAATGGATGGATGGAATCAAATTTTATACTCGTTACATTGTCTGACAACAGAAACGGAAAAATATGTAAATGAGTCTTACATTGTGAATTTGGCTGCATTAAAACACAGCGTAGGTGATTACAGAGAGCTGGAGGAAGTTCAGTGTTTGAGGCTGCCTCGCTTTTGTCCTCTCTCTAAACACCCTCCAGTCCCAGACCCGGTGGACACACTGGCACTGGCTAAAATGACGGATAGTCTTATTGTGCAATATCACCTCAATCTGACAAAACTCACTGTTAAAGATAAGGTCAGAGATCTTGGCTCCAGAAAAAGCAGTTTGAATTATTTAAGTTTGTTGGCTGTGAATGTAAAAAGCCATCATCAATAGGGCGCAGATCTACAATTTGATAATACTCAATAATTTAAATTAAGTTGAGGTAGACATTTTAATGCATACATATCTTTGGGCTATGAACATATCTTTTTAAAACAATATGGAAGTAAATTCACCTCATTTGATTTTAAGATAGATTTTAATATACATATATAATATACAGCAAGAAAATAAATAGTAAATCAGAACTTGAGGATCCATGCAACAACGATAATGTTGTAGCACGCTGATATCTATACTATACCAGTCCTGTTGTTCACCATACTTTGATGCTATCCCATGCTAGCTCCAAGCCACAACCAAAAGCAAAGGATGCCCAGGCGGAAGATGTCAGTTCAGCCGATGAGAAGAAGACTGGGTTCAAGGACCTCATAAAGCAGCTGCCTCTTCGTAACACCACACGCCGTCCTGCCAAAGATCCTAAAGGCTCATTGGACAGGAACAGCAGGGCAAAACACCCACATCCTAGAGACCAAACAGATGTAAGGAAGTGTTATTTTTATTAGACACTGTACCCCAATAAAAACAAGTCACATTATTCTTGTTGATTTAACATACGGGCCTAGGGGATGAAGATGTTTTTTGGTTGGTCCATCTCTTTCTTGGTTTCTTGGTATACTAATGGTTTTGGTGAAATCCAAACTATTGTTTTTTTCAGTGCATGAATATCCTTATACAGATCTGCACCTGCACTGCTATGATATTTAGTGCATGGACCCTTTACATTTCAGACAATCCATTTGTGTTCCTCTTTCACCACCCTAAAGGTCCAGTTAAACCAGCATTTGTAACAGCAATATCGGAGCACACAACTAATTTATTTCAGTGGAATAATTGTGATTAGTGGATTTGCGCACAGAGGCGTAGTAAGTCAGCGAGTTCAGTGTTGGTGAGCTTTGACAGGTGACCAATAGCAACGTCTGAGGGAACAAAGAGCTGCAGAGTCCAAAATAGACATAGCTGTGTCACACCATTCACTTTCATGTAGTCCTGATCTGTTAGAGTATAAACTGCTTGAATAGAAGCATGGTTTGTAGTCGTGATATAGGAGTTGAAGTACATAATGTCTGTTGAAAAAACATTTTGTCTGGTTAGCAGCTGTGCTAGGTTGCGTGATACGTATCTCACAACCCACAAACAGATCCTAGCAATTTAGTAACAATTTAGTCTGTTTGTTTGTCAAGGAAAAGCTCAAAAGAAGCTGTGGCCAGTTTTACAGCAGTCATTCTCTACTGGCAAAAGCAGCAGCGACTGTCTGGACAAAGCCAGGAGTTACTGACTAAAATGGTGGAGTTAATTGTTGTATTTGTTCACAGTTTAACAAACCATAATTTGAGATCTATCAAATTTGAGAGAAAGACCCATCAGTCTTCAGAAAAATCAATCATGTTTGGTATTCAATACTGATATAGAGAAACATGAAATATTGTAGGAATAGTGTAAATGTTCTAGAACGTAAAGTATGTTGAACTAAATGTAAAGGCACCAAACCTCACCCTATCCTATTTAAGTGTGTCTAGGTATATTGTATGAATATTATTCAGGGCTTGTAATGATAAATTTATTTATATTTATAATTACTTAATAAATTGTAATGTGCATCCTTTAGCCTCATGACCTTAGCTGTCCTTATATAATATAGTATATCTAATATATAGTATAGAGTATATATTTGTCATGTGATATGAGTATGATAATGAAGGGAGTATCAGTCTCTCCAGATAACTGGGAAGAGATTAGTTTGCCATTTGGCAAGTATGGTTGTAATGCAGTAGTCAAAGTTGATCACTGTAGGCTAAATATTCATAACACACCCAAATCAGAATCACTACACCCTTAATGTTGAGTAGAAGAACCTGTTCCCACAGGATGATGCCCCTTCCTCTACATCAGAAGAAGATGACAGTGAGAAGAGACAGCAGAAGAAGCTGAACCAAAAGAAGATTAGAAAAAAGATCTCCAAGTTCTTCAGGTTAAAGTTAGAGAAAGAGAAGGACAAAGAGGGGCATGGATCTTATCCTCCGAGGCCTTCCACATTGCCAATTGACAAAGAATCTTTGCCGACCATTATCTCTCCCAGTAAGCTCCTCCATTACACTATATAACTACACAAACCAGCTTATCTTTAGCTGAAGTTCATTTATTTTCTGCTAACCCTAAAGTTAAAATGTAAATGTGTAATTTTTCATTGTTTTGAATACTATAATAATGTGTGCCTCCAAACCAGTCTGTCTATCAATGTAGGGAGTATGTTGAAGTTTCCTGAGAAACACAGCTCTTTGAATGCTAAGGTGTTACTAACCTGGTTGTAAACTGTGTTCTTGTGTGCATGTGAACATACGTTTTGATGTGACTACAGTAGAGATAGTGAAAGTTGAATTTTTATTGTAGAATGAAGGTTTTCATCTAAAATACTTGGTGTTATGGTCCATGTAAATATAGACCACCCTCCTGAGTTCTATAATGAAGTAGCCGAGAAACTGGACAAGATCGCCCAGAAGTCCACCAGTATAAAGAAACCCACAGCTCAGCCTTCACCAGGTAATCAAACACACACACATACACACACACACACACACGCACGCACATACACACACACACACAGGTGAATCCAATTGAAGAAGTGACTGTGTTATTGACAGACCAAGACTGCTTATACCAAACCAGAATTTACAGAAGGTTTTATTATTGTCATCATACAATACAAGGATTGCATTATAAATGCAGTTGTAGCCCCTTCTATGATACACACACAGAAAATGTATAAAAAGATATTAAGATATTAAAATGAAATAGAATATAAACAATAAAATAGCAAATAAAAGAAACTATATAGAAGTAGCACTATGAATATACATACAAAAATATATACAATATGTGTAATATGAGTGTTTTAAATTAGAAAGACTTGGGAATGAGGGTAGTGCAAAAGATATATGTTAATGTGCAAAACCAGCATAACAGAAAGTTTCATGTCCTTTATTTATGGTCGAGTGCAAAGGATGAGTTGGAGTTGAGGAGTCACAGCCTGAGTAAAGAAGCTGCTCTGTAGTCTGGTGGTACAGCAGCAGATACTTCTGTATCTCTTACGAGACGGCAGCAGGGTGAACAGGCTGCTGCTGGGGTGGTTTCGTCTTTTAATATCCTTTGGGCTCTGTGCAGGCACCTCACCTCACCGATATCACTGATGCTCAGTAGATGGGTACCAATGATGCACTGGGCTGTTTTAATCTCCCACCGCAGAGCCTCCTGTCCTGGGCCGTGCACATCCCATACCAATAAGTGATGTTTCCAATCAGGATGCTTTCTTTTACTCCTCTGTAAAAGTGAACAAGAACTTGGTGTGAGAATTTTGCCTTATTAGGTTTCCTTAAGAAGTACAGCCGTTTCTGAGCTTTTATATGTTCTCCGTGATGTTGATTCCCAGGAACCTAAAACTGTTCACCTCACCTCAGGTCCAAGGATGTACACAGGGGTGTGTGTCTTTGCTGCCTTTTTCCTGAAATCAATGATCAAGTGTTTGGTTTTGCTGACGTTTTCTGCGCACCACTCTGCAAGGTTGTTTCGCAGTCTCATCATTATTATCAATACAGCCGATGATGGTGGTGTCATCTGCAAATTTTACAACAGAGTTTTCTCAATGTCGGCAACTACAGTCATAATACAGGTTAGAAACTCATGTAAGCCACAGTCAGTTTAGATTTTACTCTGAAGCTCTGAACCATTACCCATAAAGATTCCCTGGCACAGAGTGCACAGTGCACAGGTGGGAGGATTAGAAAAAACAGGTGAAAGGTTCCTTCAATGGAGGCAGCGCTTAGAGGATTGTTGGCATTTTGTTTCTGGTCATCATCAATGTACCAGTGTGATGATGTCAACAAGAGTAAACTAAATACGTGTAGCATATGAACAGCAATAACATTTAAGATAAATAAATGTAATAAAACACTTGGTAGTCAAATGGTTGCAGTGCATGCAACATAACTGCAATGAACCCTTTTTGATTCCAGCGGGTGGAACTATTTGAAAGTTTACAGTTTATTAAACATGGACTATAACTATTAGGGTTAACTAAGGTTTATTGAGACTATTTACTGAGATTTACCGACCTGCTTTTTTTTTTTAACTCTGGGGACAGACAGGAGCACTGTATTCTGAGAGCAGAGAGCAGGTATCATCAGACAGGTATGAAGGGGAGAGCCCATTTAAGTCAAGTCAATTTTATTTGTGTCTATCACCAAATCACAACAAAAGTTATATCAAGACACTTTTCAAATAGAGTAGGTCTAGACCATACTCTTTAAAATATTATTTACAGAGACCCAACAGTTCCCACCATGAGCAGCACTTGGCGACAGTGGTGAGGAAAAACTCCCTTTTAACAGGTGGAAACCTCGAGCCGAACCAGGCTCTGGGTGGGCGGACATCTGCATCGACCAAGTTGGGTTGAAAAGGGAGGAGAGAGGGGGAGAGGGGAGAGAGAGCAGGAGGACAGACAACATAATAATCAGACTAATAATAATAACTGCAGCAGTGAGTGTGGGGCAGGAACATGGGGGCAGTAGACGGCCTGCAGTCACAGATCCAGACTCTACAGCTCCAGAGGCAGAAATACGTGCAGAAAGTGAGAAGGCAAAAAATAACGAAAAGCACAAAAAGTACCGGGAAGAAGTGGAGTTAGTTCTAACATTCATTTATGGAATAAGAATGCCTACGGATGGAGAGGGAGATGAGGAGAGAGAAGCTCAGTGCATCATGGGAAATCCCCCAGCAGTCTCGGTCTGTAGCAGCATAACTAAGGGACTGTTCAAGACTCACCTGAGCCAGCCCTAACTATAAGCTTTATCAAAGAGGAACATTTTAAGCATACTCTCAAATGAAGAGAGGGTGTCTGCCTCCCGAACCCAAATTGGGAGCTGGTTCCACAGAAGAAGAGCTTGATAACCGAAGGCTCTGATTAAACAACAACATTCTATAATTATTTGTTTCTATTATCATTGTACATTGTAAAAAAAAAAAAACACACCAATTGTAGTATTTGTGGTGCTGACTTCACTTCGTGCCGCTCTGCACCATCCAGACAACATGATTTCCTGGAGAAACTCTCTATTTGTTGACCTATTGTCGTTATGAGTCACTGGGATTGACTCAGTGGTTACAGAGTGATTACAGCAGTGATTGGCTGATGGCATTTGTTAATCACCACACCCTCCGATCTACATACCACTGCTGGGTGCAAAAGGGCACAGGGGATGTAGTTGTTGTGTGCACCACCAGGTGAATGTACAAGCATGGTGGCACCCATGTTATCACCACTATCCCACTCTTACGGTCCAATAAAATCAAGATTAGTTAAATTAGTTAGATTACTTACTAATAATGAAAACTACTTAATTCTACTATTTACCTCTAAGTCATTGTGATGGAAGATTCTGTGATTGCCACTGAGGTACATTTCCAGAGTTGTAGAATCCTGACTCATCGTTACCACTGTGCAGTGTTTTGGTGTCTGTTAACCTGTTAACACTCTCACCACGTGTTGCCTACATAGCCTTGACTGCGAGTTTAAAGGAAACTGTTACAGACACAAAAAGCTGTAGGACCCACTTTCATTAACTGTAAAGTTGTTTCGTCTTTCTTTCAGCAGTGTGTGAGAAAGAGGCAGTGGTGCAGCAGCTTGTTCAGGTGCTTTCTTCAGAGGGAGATTCTATCAACACTAAGGTAGGTATTGGTTCATTATGAGGTGTGTAAAGAAAGCTGCATTATTCATGTCAGCAGCACTTTGTGAGGAGATAGGGATTTTTGACACATAAGTTCTGTTAAGTAACTGAAGTAAACTGCGAACTGTTAACTCTGAAGTAAACGGCAGTCAACTTGAGCTGCTCTGTGAAGCTTTATACAAAAAGATGGGGCATCAGTGAGTTCAGCGTTCTGGACGTAGTTGCTTGTGTTGCTCAGCCGTTATGCTTTTCTGCCTACCATCATAATCTATATGTACCAAAAACACAGCAAGAATACACACAAGACAGATATAACAAAGTTTAAGACACAGTGTAAGCTTTCATCACATGTTTGTTAATCCAATAAGCCTTCGGGCTTTATTGTGTCTTTATCCTTGATGATTTTGTAATCATCTGCATTGCAGTCATTACATACTGCAATATACGCAGTACATTGCAGTACATAACATACTGCAATATACGTTTTTAATCATCAAATAAATTCAATTCAATCTGTGTGCATGTGTAAATTGGCACCAGCTATATTGCTAAATGCACATCTTTTTACAGATCCAGTCAAACACCATCCTGCGCTCCAGATTGGATCGTCTTTCTTATGGATCATTTGCCAAGCTTCTGGACACTTTCAGCAGCAGTCAGGTATCTGATGCCCCAGCCATGCCACCAAGGAGTCCAACATTGCAACGCATGGCTGTCACAATGGAGGTATCGCGACGGATCGTGACGGCCACAGGGGCCCAGCGCATGCAAGGGTATGCAGAGTGCTACATGGAGACCTTTGCCCCTTGGGTCAAGAGCCATGGAGGATGGGTGAGTGATTTAATAAAAACATTTTAATTTCCATTATTCCATTAAAGAAGTCTCTCATTTAGAAGTTGCTATTCAAAATTGCCGCTTTCAGCAATTGTATATGGAATAACAGATGCCCAAGATTAAGTTTATCACCTCTGTACCTTCCATACAACACAGAAGGACTTACTCATTCCCTTGCTCTTTGGCAGCTCAACCACGAAACAATAATACTTTATTTTTCTGACAGGCTGGATAGAGTTAGAAGCTCTTTCTCTTGATTTAAATGTACCGTTGCATCTTTCTTTATATTTGTTAAAATGTAGAAAGTTTTAAATATACACAACCAACCCAATGGTGTTATTTTTATATCTCTGGAAAGAGGTGCATCGTACTATTGGTCAGTTGGTTCCAAACACTTCCCCTTCGAATATTTATCATGAATTTATATCCTTTTGTTTCAAATCTGTTTATTCTTTTCTTCATGAACAAAAGGACATAACAGAGGACTGAGACAGCCAATCTTATCAGGAAAAGTTAAGTTAAGTTTAAAAAAATAAATAAAAAGAACTTTGTTTGTTTGTGTTTGTGTTCTACAACCAGTGTTGCTATAAGTTCTATTATATAATTAAAACACAACAAAACAAGTTTGGACTCAATCACAAGCAGTCCTGTAGTGGCAGTTTACGCAGTGACAGACATTTCTACTGTATTCTCACATGTATATATATTGTTTACAGAAATGGTTTTCAAGTGTATGGAAACTGTTACGTTGTCAATGATGCAGACCATTTTTCAAAGAGCGGTTGCCAGATTTTCAAAAATGTCCCGTTAGTTGTATGTGTTCTATTTTTTTGCTGTATCAAAAACATACTCAACTGTCTCATATTGAACTGAACCATGAATTTAGTGAACCGTTGCACCCCTTATATATATATACAGATCTGCATATATATAAATTTAACATAACATATGTATAAGGGAATGATATTTTGTGGTGGGTCTGTACTGTTTATTTTTTATTTTCAAAATTCCTTAATTTTCAGATTTTTTCTGTTCTGTGAAAATATGGGTCTAATATGGACCTTGTTAAAAGTACATTATAAGCTTTATTTTCCTCTTTTTATTCTTCATCTTCAGGAGAATGTGGTAGATTTGGAGGAGCCTGTAGAGTACGACTGAGTTCTCAGAGCTCCCAGGTGTATTCCAACTAAGGACTTGTCCAAACTGAGCTCCGGATCATGACATCAAAGTGAAGAGAGACGGGTGGACCTTATTCTGCTTTCCTATGGACAAGCTTTCCCACAGAGTCTCATCTGGACTGTGACAAAGTCCAGAAGCCTCTTTGAGGGTGTAGACAGTAATGTTCTCCCTAACATACATGGAGTCAGCAGCTGCTTCTTTTCACCTGCTAGCCAGCAGCTTCACTGAGTGGGCGTACTGCTCACAGAGGTTTGATGCCTGGAGGTGGCACAAACACTGCCATGTTTCCTTCTTATTATTGTTATTGTTTGTTATCACTGTCAGATTCATTGACAGGTCAGGTGCACAGACCAACAGTAAACACCAACTGAATCTAAGCTGTTTATGTTTTCTGGTGTTGTTTTCTATTGTTTACAATATTCCTGATTGAAAACAATTGAAGTCAAACAAAATCATACATTTTGTATGGTCTGGAAAAAAAAAACTGAATGTGCCATATTTAGTTTTATATATATAGTAGTATTTTATCTTTGAAGTAATAGTGAGATACAGTTAGCACATAGGACGGGGTACAGTGTGTTTTAATTGTGTGAGGGCTTCAGGGATATCATGTGATAAGCATTTGGACTCTGTTTCTTAACCACTCTGAATACAATAGAAACCCTGGAACTGGTGAATTCCAATACGGGTAAATGGGAAAGTTTTTTTGCTATTTAAATATTTCATTATCATTTTTATTGTATTTTTTACAGTTTCACTTTGACATATATCAGAGAAAGAAACGAAAGGAGAAATTCATCAATCAAATATCTATTTATTTACATTGCAAACAATAATCTCTACGAATGAATAGGGCTGGGAGGGAAATGAGATTAAGCTTAAGTGAGGAACAGAAACAACAATGGTATGGTTGAGGTCAGATGAGCTTATCTAAGACATTCCTGAGCTCAAGAATTCTAGTTTCTAATGAGTTGCATGTGAACCTTTTAATAGAGCCAGGCTTTATTTTTGGTTGCTCTGTTGAACCTCTCAATGCAGGGTCTCAAAAAAATTGACAGGCCAGATTCCTGTTTGAAGTGTTGTATTGAATAACACTTCCATTAAAAATCATGTAGTACTCAAACTAAAACCTCTGGGCAGTTCAGGATATGAAAAAACTGAAACCACACCTAAACACCTGGACATAAGTAGTTGTAAAGCCATTCTGATATGGCATAAAGTTGTACAGAATATACTCTTGACTCTCTCTCCTACTGTGTGTTTAAACATGGCATTTTACATACTATTACAGTGAGACATTGAGCTCTGTACTGTAAGTTTGTATTAAATCTCAACAGCACAACATGCAAGAGGCTGTACACACAGGATATAAGGACTAATAGTTTTTTAATTTACACAAATAAAGTCTTGAAATTAATGTGTATGTTTCCTTAAGATCTGTGATTTTTTTAAGATCTGTAATTTTTTTTTTTTCTTTGTTTTTTTATATATCTTCAAAAATGACCTTTGCCTGATGTGATAGTTTTCTACCTGAAGAACAAGGTAAAGTCCAAGAGCAGGTTCATAAATTAATCCCTGGAATCATTTATACTGAGACCAGTAAAACTGCTGCAACCTCAGCACTTGCATAACTGAGTGTGTGGCAGTGTGTGTTACCACCTTCGACTGGCAAACAAATCTAATTTCCTTATTTGGAGAGTATCGTGACACTGAAAACACCTTTTGGTTTGCATTAGATAAGTTGGAGTTTGCAAAATAAACTGCAATAAATACCAGTAGGGAACACTAGAAATACAAAAATATCATATTGCGCTGTGGCAGAAAATGTTAACTACAGTCAAGTTGGAAAAACTCAATTAGTAAATAAGGGCAATAAAGAATACCATGAGTTACTGTAGGAATGTTTGCAGTGATGATAAGATAAAATAAGAGCACTGTAAAGACACTGAACCAGACCTGTTCAAAGTGCTCATATAGTATAGGAATAATATACAAGACTTGAAATTATTAACAAAGTGAACCAAATGCTATGTAAAAATACTTTTTACCTTTCATAACTTTAGTTTTTTTTTCTTTTCTTCTTTTTTACAGTTGGCTTACTTGTCAAAAGCATTTCCCACCATCATAGTGCTTGACTTAACACAAACTGAACCAGCAGGTTATAAAGTTAAGGGTCCTCTCTTCTCTTCTTGATGTCCTGGATGGAAAATTATATCCAAATAATGAAATTATGATTGTTGAGTAAAGTTCCATTTTTCTTGCAGGCCTGAGTAACAGAATGCATGATTTATAACAAATTTTACACTGTAATATTTCCTATGTAAAATAATCTCCTCTGGAAACAAAATACTGTAAAATAAGGAGAGATAGCTACACATGGACCCAGTGTTTTCCTGATCAGACATAATGCAATGTTAAACTGTGATGAAGTTCATGATATTACATTTATATGGCTGGTGTAAAGAAAAACAACCTCCTCAGTCTGTTACTACTGGCTTGCACAGCCAGTGTCGATTGTGCCCACTGATAGTTTTAGTTTTCAGGAATCTGAAGGGGAATTTGTAACCCAGTACCTCAGGGCATTTTATAAGGTACCAATTCCAGGTCTGAAATTTTTGAATATGCAAATCAGGTTGAAAGGAATATTGAGATCCCAGATGACTTTGTAATATAAGCCTTCCCATCACAGGTCAATGAAGGTCTGCAGTCAGTCCAAGTGCTTCTCAGCGCATAGAATTTGACAGTACATCAGCATGGAGAACACCAGGGCCAAGATCTAACAAGAAAACAGAAGGTGTCCAGGTCAAATAAAATAATAACCTGCCAGAGAATAAAAACTTAATTACAGCTGTGAATATGATCCTGTTTACAGCAGCCATTTGCCTACAGAATCTTTTTTCTGAATTTTGACATGTCAAGTTGAAATGCAATCAAATGCAATTGTTTGAATTGTCACAGTGCTTTGTCTGAGATAGCTGACAGACAAAATATGTCATCAGCAGCAGCTTTAACAATATAATACTCAAAAAAAGTGAAGCAGGTTTATTGTACACAGCTACATTCAGGCAAGAGTGTAGGTTTGGTTTCAGAAGTGTGTGTGTGTGTTCTTCCTTAACTCTTCCTTAAGTGTAGGTTTGGTTTCAGAAGTGTGTGTGTGTGTTCTTCCTTAACTTTGTAGAGAAAGAAGTAAAAAATATGGCCAACCATGTGCTGATTAGTATATAACGAGTGCTGACACAACATCATATCTAGACTACAAGAAGGACATTTTAATAAATTGACACTACTAATAATAAACTTTTATAAAGAAATCCTGCTTGTACTTGAGGAATGGGACAGCAAATAAGTGCTCTCACTCCTTTGTAAATAGAGTATTTAGCACATACCATCCTGTCAAACAGTTATCTTCTGGGAGCAGCTGTAGAACCAGATTTATATTTAGGCTGTTTTTCTTCAATTGACCTTTACCAACTAACTTCAATGATTTTTTCGTCTAAACCAACAACCTGCCTCTTAGACCCCATCCCAACTAGGCTGCTTAAAGAAGTTTTACCCTTAGTTAGCACTTCTTTACTCGACATGATCAATCTGTCTTTATTAACAGGCTATGTACCACAGTCCTTCAAAGTAGCTGTAATTAAACTTCTTCTTAAAAAGCCTACGCTTGATCCAGGCTAGATGGCATTGCCCTGGCCTCTAGCACCGCTGTAAGGAGTCTAGGAGTAATCTTTGATCAGGACATGTCCTTTAATACCCATATAAACCAGACTTCAAGGACTGCCTTCTTCCACTTACGTAACATTATAAAAATCAGGCATATCCTGTCTCAAAAAGATGATTATTAGATTATTGTAATTCCTTATTATCGGGTTGCCCCGATAAGTCTCTAAAGACTCTCCAGCTGATCCAGAATGCGGCTGCACGTGTACTGACAGGAACTAGCAAAAAAGAACATATTTCTCTGATATTAGCTTCTCTGCACTGGCTCCCTGTATAATCTAGAATAGAATTTAAAGTCGTCCTCCTCACTTACAAAGCTCTTATTGGTCAGGCACCATCATATCTTAAAGAGCTGATAATACCGTATTACCCCACTAGAGCGCTACGCTCACAGAATGCAGGGTTACTTGTGGTACCTAAAGTCTCTAAAAGTAGAATGGGAGCCAGAGCCTTTAGTTATCAAGCTCCTCTTCTGTGGAATCAGCTCCCAATTTGGGTTCGGGAGGCAGACACCCTCTCTTCGTTATAAGAGTATGCTAAAAACGTTCCTTTTTGATAAAGCCTATAGTTAGGGCTGGCTCAGGTGAGTCCTGAACCATCCCTTAGTTATGCTGTTATAGGCTTAGACTGCCGGGGGACTTCCTATGACGCACTGAGCTTCTCTCTCCTCCTCTCCCTCTCTATCTGTACGCATTCCTATCCCACTAATACAGGTTACCAACTCCACTTCTTCCTGGTAGTCTTTGTGCTTTCTGTGCTTTTTTGCCATCTCACTTTCTGCAGGTATTTCTGCCTCTGGAGCTGTAGAGTCTGGATCTGTGATTGCCGACCGTCTACTGTCCCCATGTTCCTGCTCCACACTCACTGCTGCAGTTGTATTATTATTAGTCTGATTTGTTGTCTGTCCTCCTGTTCTGTCTCCCCTCTCCCCCTCTCTCCTCCCCTTTCAACCCAACTCGGTCGATGCAGATGGCCGCCCACCCAGAGCCTGGTTCTGCTCGAGGTTTCTACCTGTTAAAAGGGAGTTTTTCCTCACCACTGTCGCCAAGTGCTTGCTCATGGTGGGAACTGTTGGGTCTCTGTAAATAATATTTTAAAGAGTATGGTCTAGACCTACTCTATGTGAAAGTGTCTTGAGATAACTTTTGTTATGATGTGGCGCTATACAAATAAAATTGACTTGACTTGACTTGGGTTTGAGGCTTTATGTGCCTATAGGAAGCAATCACTAACCTGATACAGGAAAAGATTACAAAGTTTTCAGTTGATAGCATAACTATATAGAAAAGTGATTCAATTAATGATAAATAAATACCGGTATTGGCGATACCTACCTGCACAACACCAATACACACTCCAAACACCAGGACTGAGGGGATGTTATCTAGCAGCCACTGCCTGGCCTTCTGATAGCACGGCTGCAGACAACAAACAGAGACAGAGAGTGTGGGGGGGGGGGGCACGGGCGAAGAAGCTCACTTAGAAAAGAACAAGTACGCCAGAAAAAGAAGAACAACACAAGTAAGGATGAAGTGTAGAAACAAATGAAGGGACAAATGATTACAATTTATCTTAGATGTCAATAAAGGATGACCGGTAAGCCTGACTGTGCGACTCTATCAAGCTGTGGCTAGAAAATACCAACAAATGCACTCAGGTAGACCAGAATAGCTATTTAAAATAATCCCAGTTTAGTTTTTCAATTTTGGTCATACATGTGTTCTGGCCATCATTCCTGTCAGCAAATCTAGGGACACACAACAATGATCAGGTCAGCCAGTCAGCAATGAGGAATGATTAGCAACATTTCAGGTGGGCTAATTTTCAGTGCTTGTTTTTTTTGCCCTATGGAACTTCATGGTATTTACATTATAGCATTCTAAGATCTCGGAGAATAATGCCACCAAATTGAAACAATGGCCAAAACTATGAAAAAAATACCCCAGTTATAATAAACTGCAATTATCCTTTATGCTGTGGTGATAATGTATGAGTGTAAAGTAACCCAGAAAAACACATTGTTTGCTCAAACAGTTCCTGAGAAAGTCAACCTAGATGCTGCCTACAGTATATTTTAATGCTTCCTAATTCGCACAATCATATGGTTTAAACAGCCTACTGACCATTTTCCTGCATGCTGTAGTGTAATTTTTTTTTCTGTACTTCTGCAAAACCCACAATAAAATATTGTCTGTGGGTAAAATAATGTATAATATTCAGAAGAAAAAAAGGCTAACAGCAAGCTTAAGTGGTGAAAATATTCCAGATATAGCATTCACTTAAAATGATATTGATCTTTAAGGTGGGCATTTTTTTAGGTGCCTAAAATACGTTTTGCTCCTGACCCCGTCCACAGCAGTAAATTGGTTAACGCCATAGCTGGTACAGCTGCAGCTCAAAAGATCAGAACTATCTCTCTAACTTTGAATAATTGTAAATAATTGATACCTTTTGTAAGTATAATATAGAAACAAAAATGTGGACAGATCTACTGTAAGGTATCACTTTTTAGCTGCTAACTCTACTCTTTTAATCTTAAGAATATTCTTTGTTAATATAATAATCCAGATGATGGTGCTTTTGAATATCTGATTAATTTCATTATTTTATATGTGAAGTCTTTCATTGTCTAACAGACTTTTTCTAGATCATTAACAAAGATCTCACCTTTTCTCCTAGAAATAAATTATGGTTACAGTCAGAATTGTGGCCAAGGAGCCAGATATATATATATTTTGTCCTTGCTGTCTCGAAAACGTACTGAACCATGACACCAAAACAGAGGTACATACTTAATTGTGAATTTTGTGTACCGTTACACCACTACTCTAGACTTTTTGTGCTCCAAAAGCTCCCCTTATAGCTGAGCAGCAAACATACCTCACTCCATCCGTCGACACACTGGTCTGTCCCAACAGAGCAGCAGGATGAGGGCAGCGTTCCATTCAGCACATCATACCAGTCTGTTTTGTTCGTTACTCCACAGCATTTGAACTGTGAGAAAAGACAATGAAAGATAATGAGTAGAGTAATACCATTCAAGTACATAACTTATGTATACAATATTGACGATCAGTATTGAAAACCTGGCTCAGAGATAGAGGGCACACAGTGTCATCAATTTTCTACAAAACCAATACTTTCACTGCGAACAGTTAGCTGTGATAAAGGAAAACAGATATCTTTACAATAAAAAGGTAAAGGCCATCGGAATGATCTATACAGCACTGGATAGTCAGCTGTCTGCAGATGTTGAAATATGAACAAGTGGGTTCCTGACACATACATTGTGTATATACTGTATAGGTACATCAATGGTGGTGAAATAACCTTACAGTACACAAGAGCTGACAGTAGACGCCTGCTCCTATTTTAGGACTTATTTTGGCCCTTTGTTTGAAGCACACTGATCAGTTAAGAGTGAAGAGACTGTGACTATATTCATGCAACATAAGATTCAACTCATGCGTTTGATAAGAGTGCTTACCATTTTCTGGACATTGTCCCAAGATTTTTTTAGTCCAGGTTCTGATTTATAAATCTTCATACCTTCCTTTAATTCACCTTGTGCTTTAGAATCCAACTGATAAAAAGAGAAATAAAGAAAGACGCAGTTATTCATTCAAATGATCCATCCATAAATTATCTATGCCAGTTTATCCTTTGCAGGGTCACTGAGGCTTGAGCCTATCCCAGCTGAGATTGGGCGTGAGGCAGTGTACACCTGGACAGGTCACCAGTCTACTCACAGGCCTGTCATTTAGAGTTGCCATTTAACCGGCTTGTCTTTGGATTGTGGGAGGAAAGCAGAGCAGATAAACCCACTAAGACACAGGGAGAATATACAACCTCATATCCTGTTTACACAGCCACATATGATGAAAGAGCTTTGTACTAAACAGTTATTCCTATTATCAATTACTCTATCAATTATGTTTGTGATTAATCAATTCATTGTTTTGTCTGTAAAATGCTAAATGTGTAAACGCTAAAAAAATGCAACCATGTGCAATTTCTTAAAGCCCAAAGTGATGTTTTTGATTAAGATTAAAATTGTTTTATTTGCACAAATACAGTCAAATTCCTAGAGATATTGAATTTACAGGGGAGAAATATTAAATTAACAGTTAAAAAGGAAAACAATCCTCACATCTGGGAACCTGTAACCACAGAATGAGTTTTTGCTTAATGAAAAAAACCCCTAAATGTTTCCTCAATAAAAATGTATAGATTAGTCCCTCTCTTATGTGACAGGGTCCTATCTTACTAAAATAAACCAACGAACCACTAACTATCACATTTTGGGCCTGATGGAAGAGGGCTGGTATAAATCCTGCAGGGCTGGAAACAGGTGACCAGGTGGATGTGAGAGTCAGGTGACTGGGACAGGTGGGAAAGTCTGAGTGCATCCGGTGGATGGAGACTATTAATGCGGGGGCCTGGGAAGGTGGAAATGTGGCTGTGGGGAGGGACAGAGAGGCAGAATGGGCAAAAACAGGACAGAAGCAGATGTTGTGACATAAATTCAATGTCTAATTCAAACAACATAGGGGACAGAGGGCCATCCTGTCTTTGCTTCCGACTTAAGAAAACAAATTGAACAATGACTCATCAGTGACTTCAGCTGAAGTGGGATATGTATATTTAGCTCTGATCTATTCAATAATAATATAAAATAAAAATAATAAAATTTCATCTGACTCGGTCAAAATCCTTCTCTCTTATAAAAGAGTCAGCAAAACCTTTTTTAGTTTAACATACTTATTTGCTTTTTCTGTTGCACCAGACTTATAACAAACGTAACAATTTCAGTAGACCTAAGAATATTCAAATGATCACTGTGTTGGTCATTCCTTAATGTAATGAACATTGCAGCCTCTAGCAGGTGTCGGTTGTTGATCTCTCTTCATTTTCAACTCCTTTATATTCTCTTTGGTAATTTTGGAATGAACCTTTGTCTTAAGTATTCATTGTACAGTAGAGAGGTTATTAAGATTTTTATTGTTTTATTGCGTATTCTATTCATATTCTGATCTTATGGTCTACATTGCCTATTTTATTTGACTGTTACATGTTGGAGCATAAAGTAAGCTTACCTTGTCATGGAAGATGTGTATAACCAACATTAGAGTCACCTCTGTCAGGACCAGGAGCAGAAGGATCACAAAGAACTGCAGAACAGAGAAGAGCAGTTGGAAACTGATGTTATGGTGTATACAAGAGCAAGCTGTGTAGATAATCCCTATTGAGGTGATATTGCAGTAAGATCAGAATTTCTGGACATGAACGGCAGTGTGCCCAGTTCTTTTCTGAGTAACTTTTGTTGCATGCCATTCCCCATTCCTCTTTCACAGCTTCTCTGTCACGTGGACATCTCACCATGAACAACAGGCAGCGCTGCTCCTTAAGGGCTCCAAGACAACCCAGGAAGCCAGTCACCATGGTAATGCCACCAGCGACTAGCAGCAGATTGGCAGCTGAGAGGGACGGAAAGGACAGGGGAAGAGAGGAAAACTCTGCCTGTGTGAAGGACAGCCAGACTCCAACGCCAAACAAGCCACATCCCCCTAGCTTTTCAGGAAATGTAATGTCAAACCAGTGTCAAAATGCAGCATTAAACACAATGTATTGTCTCAAAAATTATGTTTCTAGAAGAAAGTGGGAAATCCCAAAATGTGAATGAACAAATGCAATAAAGGGATTGACTGGGCTTGTCCATGTAACTCAGTTTTAAATCATTTCAGAAGCATGCATATTCAAACTTAACTTCCACAGCTCTCATTTAAAAACACTACAATAGGTTGTGGCTACAGAGAAATCAACCTTTTCTATTTTTTGGAAAATGTAACTGAATAAAATACTAACCCGGAGTAAATACTAACCCAGAAGATGAGGTTAAAGACAAACATCAAATATTTGACACAGCACAAACACCTCCGAGACACTGTCATTCTGCAAAGAAAGAGGGAAACAGAAGAGCAAGACAACTATGTTTAAGCAATGCTCCACATCACCAGTAAGTTTATTTAATTGTGGCTATCCTGCTATCATGTGGGCTAATATGGTAAAATAACTGACTTGGGAAGGAATGTACAGTATCTCTTATGGCTTTGTTGTGGTATGTTTTGGGTTTCCTTGGTGGGGGGGGGGGGCAAGTCACAAGGAGATGGAAAATGTATACCGTAAAGCAGAATGATTAAGCGTTAGAGTTTTTGAAGTCACTTCAATTTCATGTATACAGCCCCAAATCACACATTTGTCTAAAGAGCTTTACAGTTGGAACAACATACACAGCACCTTCTGTTCTTTATGTTGCCACAGTGTTTCCTTGTTGTGCCATGGTGGATTGATAGGTTCTGTTAGTAACATGTGTAGATTTGTTACCATGACACAACATTGAAAATGTACAACTGCCAGGAAAAATATAGACACTTGATGTGTCTAACCTGACTTGATAATGTCTTTTTGCACAAGACAAAGACTGTGGATTTTATGTGCAATTTCTTCCACTGGAATCATGTTAGGAAGTGGTCACTGTCAAGTGGCCACTATAGATAGGAGGAATAATTACTGCGACTAACTTTATCAGTGTGTATGTTCATTTCACTAATTGTTTTAAGACAGACATGAAAAAATGAAAACCTATCATTAGGAGAAGAAGAAGAAGAAATCTTTATTTTGTCATTGGGCATGCAAACTGTAGACAGACAACAAAATTGCATTTACACCCTACATACAGACCCCCTAAGCATTTCACACACATACATATATACATACCCACAACATGCATGGAGAGGGCATAGGGTGAGGGTGCCGCCATTCATCAGCGCACCCAGAGCAGTTGGGGGTGGGTGCCTTTCTCAAGGGCACCTCCGCAGTGCCCTGGAGGTGGACTGGCACCTCTCCAGCCACCAGTCCACACTATTGTTTTTGTGTGAGCTGGGACTTGAACCGGCAACCCTCCGTCTCTCAACCCAAGTCCCCTACCCACTGAGCCACTGTTGCCCATTAAGCATACATTATATGCAGAGCTGTTTTTTTAAGTTTTCAATGACTATTTCATAGTTGTTTTGAAACTCTACAGACAACCTCTCCCCATTTAAGAGTGTGCTTGAAACTCTTTGATAAAGCTTATAGTTAGGGCTGGCTCAGATGATCCCTGAACCAGTTATGCAGCTACAGGCCTAAACTGCCAGGAGATTTCACATGATGCACTGAGCTTCTCTCTCCTCCCCTCCCTCTCTATCCGTATGCATTCTTATCCCACTAATACACGTTACTAACTCCACTATCTTCCCGGTAGTTTTTATGCTTTTTATGCTTTTTCGCCTTCTCACTTTCTGCAGGTATTTCTGGTATTTCTGAGCTGTAGAGTCTGGATCTGTGACTGCAGACCCTCTACTGCCCCCATGTTCCTGCTGCACACTCACTGCTGCAGTTGTTATTATTATTAGTCTGATTTGTTGTCTGTCCTCCTGCTCTCTCTCCCCTCTCCCCCTCTCTCTTCCCCTTTCCATCCAACTTGGTCGATGCAGACGGCCGCCCACCCAGAGCCTGGTTCTGCTCGAGGTTTCTACCTGTTAAAAGGGAGTTTTTCCTCACCACTGTCGCCAACTCTACTCTACCTACTCTATGTGAAAAGTGTCTTGAGATAACTTTTGTTATGATTTGGCGCTATACAAATAAAATTGACTTGACTTGACTTTTAAAAACTGTTTGATTATGAATATGCATGTGTGTGTTCATGTTTTTGTGTGTACGTGTGCATGTTCACAGTGGAAGTCTGATTTGTCTCCAACTGAGTTGTCCTCACACCGACTAGTGACCCCACACAGGAAGTCAAACTGCTGACAGGAAGGAAGCTCCCTCCCCTCCTCAGTAGACCTAATTATACTGCTAAAGGCATTTCCCATGACTACAGCAAACATGTGACTCACTGGATCTCAGAACATAGAAATTTACCCAACATAGTAAAATTCTGAGGATACCATGTTTCAGAGCAGAGTGGGGAGTAAGTGCTGTGGTTGACTCTTAATGGCATTTGAAATGTCTCAGAGCTAAAAGCATGTCTGGTCCTTGATTATTTTTTAAATTGCTGAAAATGTTGGTCAAATGTTAGGCTGGCTTACTCAAGGCTGAAGGCCTGACGATGCAGTTAGCATACTGTATACAAATCTATGTTTTAAAATTTTATTTGTATAGCGCCAAATCATAACAAAAGTTATCTCAAGACACTTTTCACCTAGAGTAGGTCTAGACCATACCCCTTAAAATATTATTTACAGGACCCAACAGTTCCCACCATGAGTAGCACTTCTAACAGTGGAAGGAAAAACTCCCTTTAAACAGGTAGAAACCTCGAGCAGAACCAGGCTCTGGGTGGGCGGACATCTGCCTCATGCATTGTAAACAAGAAATCTCATATGAAGCCAGTAATGACTACCTTAGATACTGAGTATGATACAGAATTACTGTATGGATGTTTTAATGACTGTGTACATGTACTTGTTTTTTCTTATGTAATGGTCAGAGAGTCAAATTGCATTAGTGTTTTTACCTAATGAATTTGTCACCTCAGACCCACATATACTATGCACTTTTTTTGTTAGCCACTATGGAGCTACAGTATAGTGAGGTGACATGTAACACTGCCTTTACTGGATTTATTACATTTGTATCACTATATACAACAGTATTCAATTTACAGTTCCATTTTGGATTATAAACTCTGTATTATCATATATTTATTAATTGTTACCACTTCAGTTTTTTGTTTAAGAGTACAGTCTTTTTCCCAAGGGATTCCCATCCTGTCTGATCAGGGGATTGTTTTTTTGAATTCCTTCTTTCAAAGTGTCTGTCCTGTCTTTTTAGACCACTTAAAGGGTGAACATAATTATTTCACAAATAGACATAGGAACAGGTGTAGGGTACACCTGTTTGAAGTCCTTCAAACAAAGCACAACATTTATTATTTGCCACATGAGTTGACAAATCAATGAGTCACCATGTCACCAATCACCATGAGCAGCACTTGGTGACAGTGGTGAGGAAAAACTCCCTTTTAACAGGTAGAAACCTCGGGCAGAACCAGGCTCTGGGTGGGCGGCCATCTGCATCGACTGTCTAACCCTAACCCCTAACCCCTGATCCTGAATTGCAGATTGTTTTCCCAAGTTTCCAAGATGTTTCCAATGTCAATAATGAACTGTTAAGCTAATTCAACCCATGTGAGTTTTCTGACCCCTATCAGCAGAATCACAACCATTTTCTGATCAGATTGCTTTGGTAAATGTAGGTTTCAGCACAAAAACTCATAATTCAACCAGCTGCTGGAGGTCCTTGTCAGGCCCATGTAAACAGATAGTTTGAAGCATTTGAACAAATGACAGATGCTGTCTTTTTTTCTTGTGAGGATAGTCTCTGGGAAAAAACATACCTATTGACTTCCTGTTTCCTGTGCAGATGTTACAAAGAGTACTACTAATCAGACCTGACAGAAACCACTTTTATATTGGTAGAACATAGAAACACACCTAAATACACGTAACCTTCCCCATTTCTGAGATGAGGTGCAGTGTTTTTTTAAGATTTAAAGCAATGAAAACCAAATGGGAAATTACAGCAGAATAGTGAGTTTCTAAAAACAAAAGCTGATGTTAAAATTGATGTACTTGTGATTTTAAATGATGGTAAACATTTTGATAAGGTCTGGGTCTAAAAACAATGTGTCCTTGGAAGTGTTCAACCAAGGAATATGTTACAGCCAATCAATCAAATATTAGTATCTGTGTAGTTACAACTTTAATTCAAATACACTTTACCTGAAGATGGGTTTCAATTCTTTTAAATCTTGTCTTTGTCACGCTCCTCTTCGTACCTCCTCGTTCCTTCACCCCCTGGTCTTTACTTAGTTTTCCTTTTGAGATCTCCTTGGATTGCTTCCTGAACCAGCCAGGCTTTTCAAACAGCTTTCCTTTCTTCTCTTCCTCTGTATTCTTCCTCACTGGTTGACTGTGTACGCCTGCTTTCCCCAAGTAACTTCTTTTCTTCCTCTTTATATTGAATATATGTAATTTTCCATTCAGGAAGTTTGACCCTTCATTTTGTTTTTGTTAACAGAACTGTATCTTTCTCTCTCCCACTCTCTCTCTCCCTCTCTCCTCAATTATTTCCAGATGTGTGTCTTGTTGCCCGTCCCTCTGTGTTCCTTCCGTTCCCATTTTTTCCTGTTACTTGTCCCTCCTCCCTCCTCCATCCTCCACCCCTCAGCCTGTCTCACTTATCCCATTTTTTTCTTTGTTCCAGAAATTTTGGGTTACTCTCCTCTTTCATTTCTCTTACATAGCTGTACATACAAATACTCACACTGCTGCACACATAAGCATGCACACTTCCTTTCCTGACCAAATGGTGGGTTTACCATTTCGAAAGCATACTGATGTGTTTTAGACATTTAAATATTGTAAGATAGCCACTGCTTTCTATTCCTTTCACTACAATATGAACATCAACTTGGAGAGATTAAAACATTGATAGCAGACATAGTATCTGCTTTTACAGTTGTCCAAGTTATTTTATCGTTGCCTAGAAATGCACAAGTGCAGAACAATTTTAGAAATCCACAGATCCTTATTCTGCAACAGTGAAGACAATTTGATGTAATAAATATCTGACTCTTTTTTAATGCATGGCCACATTCAGTATTGTAAGAGACGTATTGTGGCAGAATAAAGGAGTCCTAACATTTACAGTAACTTTCAGTTTTGCACTTTTTGCAAGTTTGATTATGTTAAATTTATATCAGCACTTCAGTTTCAACAAAAATTCTCTTAAAGGCACCATGCTAATAAAAACTAAATGCATTAAAAATCTTCTATTTCCACTGTCAACAGTTATTAAATGTATAAACTTGATTCTTAGATGAATATCAAAACATTAACAAACAAATAAATGAAAAAATAAGAATTATTTTGTACACAATATTAAAGTGCCACATATCATTTGCTTTGAGACAGACTTAGTATTTTAGTTTCAGAGCACATATTACACTGGTGAATAAGAAGAAATAGTCAACTCCTGTGCCACATAGTCTGACACTCTTAATCATGTACGGTGATATTGACTTGGCATATTCAGAAAATACATTCAAATCCAGAGAGTGAGAGTCCTGTGAATTATGGGTGAGACAATATGTAATACCTGGATCTCCACCATCTGTGGCAGTCAGGAAGAATGAAATACCTCCACACCACAAGAGTTGGTTTCTGTTTTTATATGTTTTGACCGAGTGGAATGAACATGACGTTTGTTTTTGGGGGCGTGGAGTACAAGACAAAGTGAACATTACAACGAACACTACAGACTGAAACAATAAAGTAATTGTACATATTATAATAAAATAAATATAATATATAAATAAAATTAAAAAAGCGGATTTAGTGTTAAGTTACTCTTATAAATACAAGATTTAGTGTTATTATGTAATTTTAAAAGATACAACAAAATTATCACAGTTATTTGAATTATCTCCTTACAACTCAAAGAAGAAAAAAATACATACATACATAGAACTCATCACTTGTCCATGGTTCTAAGTACAGCAGAAACACATGGGTTTCAGGCAATACTTAAGATATTTTAGACTAGACTAGACAAATGTAATACAAAATATTAGTTGTACAACCTGAAGCATTGTTGATGATCTGACCCTGTTCATTGAGTTTCCCTATTCCCTGGACATGTTAGTTTCTCTTTGCGGGGCGAAGGAGTACTCTGCTTTGTGATGCATGATCAGCTTGTTGTTGACAAAGTAAAAACTGTCCGAGTGTGTCTCAAACGGGTTGGCAATCATTTCCTCAACTGAGCAGAGCAAAAGAGAAACATGTTCAGCAAGAGTTAGACATTGTAAGGTGTAAGACTATTTCTACACTAATGCAGATATACTAAAACACAAGAAAATGGGTGCTCCAAACTATAACACCATCATTTTGGAAATGACTAATTTCACTTCTAATGAGGTAATTGGCTCTGTGTGATTATTGTTCTGTCAACATATCAGGGTTTAAATAGGAGTGCACCATCTAACTGAAGAAACTGGTTGTACCAACTCAATTCTTACTTACATTGTTCTGTTGTCATATAATTTTGAGATCTTGGGGTGGAGGATGTAACAATGTTTTCATGTTTTTCTTTGTTATGAGCTGGGTACAAAGAACATACTGTAAGGTTCCCTTATATTACCCCAATAATATTTATACAGTTGCTATTATTGACAGAGCCTTGCTTGACATATACACAACATTTTCATATTTACCTGCATTATTGTTGACATGATATATGTGTGTGCTTGTGCGTATCTCTGTTTGTGTAGTAGTAATAGTACCTGTCCCTGGGTCCAGGTCCGGTAAGCAGTAGATGTGCTCACAGGTGTTTCTGCTGTGTGGGATGCAGAAGCCAATCTCAAAGTCAAACGTTTTGAGCAGGAGATTCTTGAAAAAATGCCTCTCGATCAGACGAAAGCGGTTCAGTGCCTTGCTGCCCACTGTGAACTCCAACCTGAGAGACAGGTAACTGATCAGCTCAAAGAGACACTGGTACGAAAACACTTGATACATGGTCCCACGGGTACAACATTTGATGGACTAATACACATAGACAGAAATCCCACCATATGCCTATTTGCAGCAAAACAAGTAACAGATTGCAGATTTAGGTATGATAAGGATGATACTTTTTCCCCAGTGTTCCCATTCCCACATATCCCTGGGACTTTTGTTGTTGCCATTCTCATTACTTTTAGTCCTGTTTCAATCCCAAGTGAATGTTGACTACTGCAGAGCTCTGTCCCAAAAACCTGGCTTAGTCTATATACTGGGAAACATCATATAACATCAACATAAAAAAATACTGTCTGTCAGTTTTAAAGGGGAAATAAACAGCGATATTTGGCGTTAAAGTCCAGTGTTTTGTTGTCCAATTTCCATTTATGTCTGACAGTCGGGAGGACAACCATTAACAATGTCAGTGCATTAAGCAGCAGTGAACAAAGTCACAAAGAAGAAGTCTGATGTTGCCCGGTCATCTGATATTTTAGCTCTGGAAACTTACATTTTTTCTCAGGAGAATTAAAATAAAGGCAAATGTAATTACTATGATATATAGATATGATATCTGTGGAACCAGCTCCCAATTTTGGTTCGGGAGGCAGACACCCTCTCTTCGTTTAAAAGTCTGCTTAAAACGTTGCTTTTTGATAAAGCTTATTGTTCGGGGTGGCTCAGGTGAGTCCTGAACCATTCCTTAGTTATGCTGTTATAGGCTTAGACTGCAGGGGGATTTCCTATGACGCACTGAGCTTCTCTCTCCTCCTCTCCCTCTCTATCTGTACGCATTCCTATCCCACTAATACAGGTTACCAACTCCACTTCTTCCTGGTAGTCCTTGTGCTTTCTGTGCTTTTTTGCCTTCTCACTTTCTGCAGGTATTTCTGCCTCTGGAGCTGTAGATTCTGGATCTGTGATTGCCGGCCGTCTACTGCCCCCATGTTCCTGCTCCACACTCACTGCTGCAGTTGTTATTATTATTAGTCTGATTTGTTGTCTGTCCTCCTGCTCTGTCTCCCCTCTCCCCCTCTCTCCTCCCCTTTCAACCCAACTCAGTCGATGCAGATGGCCGCCCACCCAGAGCCTGGTTCTGCTCGAGGTTTCTACCTGTTAAAAGGGAGTTTTTCCTCGCCACTGTCGCCAAGTGCTTGCTCATGGTGGGAACTGTTGGGTCTCTGTAAATAATATATAATAATAATATAAAGAGTATGGTCTAGACCTACTCTATGTGAAAGTGTCTTGAGATAACTTTTGTTATGATGTGGCGCTATACAAATAAAATTGACTTGACTTGACTTGATTCAAGTCAGAGGTAACTTAGACACACAAATGCATGTGTGGTCTATAAGTGAATACAATTTTAATCTAATTAAAGAGATCAAATTAATATGTGAATGAACCTAAAAGGCAAAGTTAGATATTTCAACCCTTTGTCCAAAACAGGACTGTCCTACTTACTGTATCATGATGCAGAAAGCAACGTTTGGTAAGTACTGTCAATACAGTTTTAAACATCTATGAGCGCCAAGATATCTAGTGAAATGTGATTAGACCAACAATTTGTATTTAATTTTTTTTCATTTCTATTCCCATAAACAAAGGGTTTAGGGTTTTCA
Source organism: Lateolabrax maculatus (assembly GCA_031216445.1). Taxonomy (NCBI): domain Eukaryota; kingdom Metazoa; phylum Chordata; class Actinopteri; order Acropomatiformes; family Lateolabracidae; genus Lateolabrax; species Lateolabrax maculatus. The sequence goes on from CM062216.1 coordinate 1,628,383, forward strand.
CCCTAAAGCCTGCACACCTGCACTCTGCATTGACATTTCTTCAGTTCAATTCAAACCAATTCAATTCAATACGCCTTTATTTATTCCTGTAAAAGCAACTGTATGCATAACTTAGCACTCACACAGGAGAAGAAATTAAAAGAAAACACTTTTAATTACAAAGCTTCAGTGTGAGACAAGAATTTTAATCTAGGTCTACTCGTTGAACCAACAGAGCCTCAGTGATGTATTGAAAGCACTTGTTTCTCTATTTTTTTTATATATGTGTATATAATATATAGTATGTTTGACTAAAAATAAATTAATGATTACTTCTTGACATTTTTCATCACTAACAACATCTGGGAATGTAAAACCAAGACTTTTTCAGGAAACTGAGGGAAGTGTGAAGCAAAACCTTTTTGGTGTGACAATCAACTAAACATTATATTCTTTCTTGGTTTTATATATCACAATATGTTCCTGCACTCGAGCAGCCACAGCAGTTATTTCAACAGAATACAATATCACTGACTTACGTAGCTCCTATCTCTCTGAGGGCCAGGAATGCAGGGGAGAAGTGATACTGGATGAATCTGCTTGTATCAAGTTCAATGACGTCTTGAATTTCTGGAAATAATAAAGAAATAATTTTAAAAAGAAATGAGAAAGACATGTTGAGAAAATTATTATGAACAGGGTGCCCCACCAAGCACCACTGCCTTTCATAACACTTTGCATTACATTATTGTTTAGGGTGTGTGGTTCAGCAACATTTAGCAACTGCCTCACATCTCTACAATGATGATCTCTCCCTTGGCTGCAACTGAACTTCAATAATTTGCTTGTGCTTTAAATAAATGTAAGGCTCCTCTCTGACATCCACTGAGGGAGGCTATGGATTCACTGTCAAAGGTTATCAAACCTATCCTAGCCTTTTTGTTAACATATGTTCTCCATAGCTTCATAGCAGTAACTCAAATACTTGAATATTTGACTATTTGAAATGGCTCCAAAATCGATTTAAGGATAACAGGTACAAGAGAACTGCCCTGCTGACTTTTACAACAGCCAGCTGACGTGACAAAACCATCTATCATCTACACTGTGACATCTGTCCATCTTCACTTCCCGTGATCACATCACCCCTGTTCTCCAGAACCTCCACTGACTCCCCGTCCCACAATGGATCCGATATAAAGTCCTTCTCCTCACTCACAAAGCCCTCCATAATCAGGCCTCCTACCTGACCGACCTGCTCCACCACCACACCCTGTCCTGTAGCCTCTGCTCCTCTGACGCCAACCTCCTGTCTCTGCCACTCAGAACCAAACACCGGACTTCGGGCGACAGAGCCTTCTCCATAGCTGCCCCCTCCCTCTGGAACTCTCTCCCCAAACACATCTGGGACTGCTCCGATCCTTCCATGTTCAAATCAAAAATCATAACTCACCTTTTTAGAACTGCTTTTAATACGTGATGGATGTTTTTAATGTGTAACTTTTAGGATGATTTTATTGTCTGTAAAGCGACTTTGAGTACCTTGAAAAGAACTATATAAATAAAATTTATTATTATTATTATTATTATTATTATTATTATTATTATTATTATTATTATTTACATCAAATTTAGTATGAATATTTATGGTCCCCAGAGGATGATTTCTATTGTTAATGACCTCGAGCTGAACTTTTCTCTTGATTGATCAGGTCCATGGTGAGGTATCTTGAATACTAACATCTGGATATTCAAGAATTTTTTATTGGATATAAATTGTCTCTGGGGGATTAATCACAGTGTTTTTGATGATCCTCTGACCTTAAGTTGTCATCAATTCATTTTACTTTAAAGGTTAGGCTCACATACTGTCAAGTCTGTCTCAAAACAATACTCATAAATGAATATTAAAATAATTCAGCAAACAGAGTTAATTAAGTTATTATAGGATAACACAGTGTTCAGCAGCCTGTGTTGTTCATACCTTCCAATACATTTCAATTTGGGCTGTAAGGACTCCTTCCCATAACATTCAGTGTCCTGACAAATGTGCAAAACAACAAGAGGAAAAAGTACCTGTTGGACTGTGTTTTCTGATGTCAAGGATGACTGCTCCACTGCCCAGGTCCCTGATCTTGAAGCGAGAGAAGTTTACGTTGTAGATGTTATCCTCTGGTGAACACAGGTACTCTGCCACACACCCAAAGAACAACAGCTGAAAATCTTTTATGCTTTGAATGGCATTCAATTAGCGAGACAAACTTGAAAGAGTGAGATTGGTGGGAGTGCATACATACATGGTGGCTTGACTCAGTATGGACTATTGGAAGTTCTAATAGTTGAGTCAACTAAAACTACAGTTTAAGGTCTTGGTTTATCTTGTTGGATTGTACTGGATTACATTTGTTATGTGTTCATGCTATATGAGCCTGTGATAGACAGGTGACGTATAAAGAATCTTTACCTGCTTTATGCCGACTGTAGAACTGAGCTAGGCTCCAGCCTCCCTGTAACTCTAACTATAAACTGTAATGGCAGGATACTGCCACGGTGTGGTGCAGTAGTGATATAGTATGTGGATTAAGTGGCTTGATAAAATAAAAATAAAAGTTTGCTCAGTACACCCTAATCCATTTTTGCCCTGATTGTGGTTAATTACAAAGGAACAATACATGGTGTCAGAAATGATACCCCCATGACAGACAAGAATAAACATGAAAAAGATTGAAAACCTACAGCTTGGAACACACATTTGCAATAACACCACCAAGATCATCCTGCCCAAAGAACATCACGTTGGATGTAAAGCCTGTGGAGCTGCATTTTGAATACACGATAGGCCATGATTGCATATTGAATAATCACATCCCAGACCCATCGCTCGAGGGTAGCAGTCAAAGCTGTCTGTAGGGTGTCAATAAAGTGCTCTATTTGGCCATCAGACTGGAGGCATAGTTCACATCTCTTCAATTCCCAGCAGTTCACACATCCCCTGCAACAGGGCTGATATGAAGTTGGTGTCAATGTGCAGAGACTTTGGGGCTCCATACCTACACACCCACTCAAAGACAATCTTTTCAGCCATTGTTGATGCCTGCTGGATTGGAGCCAGACAGGCCTCCACCTGCTTGCTGAAATAATCCTGTATAATAATCCTGTACCAGTAGTAGTAGTATGAAGCAGTTCTCTCCAAGCCTCTCCAACTAATTTAATGGCAGGTTGACTGCAATCCTTTCTATGGGGGAACCGTTTCACACTGTGCCCATAGCAGCTTGAGGACTTTTCTTGGGATGAGCCTTTGCAGCACAATTGGTGAAGGTGTGGCACCACAGCGTGACATGGTCCTTTATATTGTAACAATAGCACCTGGTCTTAAGGCGCACAAGGGTATTCTCCATACATCTGTTCCATCACGGCGATGTAGTACATGCAGCAGGATCTGCAGGTAGGTGTCACTGTGCCCATTATGCTTTGGTGGCAGGGCTGCAGGGTGCAGTAATTTGGCCATTCAACTGCTCTTGGGTTCAGCCACAGAACAGGTTGGTGTGGAATGGTTCACTTACCCTGTGGATGGGACAAAGCGCAATCACACCTGTTGTCACTGGAGGTGTCCACTAACCCCAACTGGAGGAAATACTGGCTTGGCCTCTTGGCTTCTCCCACAGCTGCTATTGGGCTTAACTGCCCCCACTGGAAGTCACTCTGTGGGAGTTATAAAGGTGACTCCTAAAACTGGACTGTTGGCCAGGTTCCATTAGCCCTTATGCAGACGCTGGTTTCCACCAAGGTTAGGCTCTGGCACCATGCATTGACACGACTTCTGGGAGTGTCTACTAGAGAGTGCGTCCACATTTTGGTGGTGTCTACCTGAAGGCATACTCTGCCAGTTTCTCAAGCCAGCGGGCAAGCTGGCTCCTTGAGCCTGGTTAACCAGCACAGGCTGCTGTGGTTGGTCTGGATGGTGAATGATCTCCCTAGCAGGTTATGTTTGAAATGGGAGGTGAATTCAACTACCACCAGAAACTCTGGTCCAGTGCTAATACGTCTATTTGGTTAACTGAGTCCATGTTGACTGGAACATCTCTCTCACATCCATCAAAAATGGGTTAGTAACTTGACATGCCTCTTAGGTTCCAGCAGTAGCGTTGCCTCTGAATGTTTTAATGTTCTTCCTTTGTTGGCTGCAAATTCTCCTTCTTCTCCTAAACTTTTATTTTTTACTCTTTTGCAGAATTCATCCCAAGGCACGAGCCCCCACTGTTACCTTTCCAGATCTGTGGCTCCCTGGACCGCAGTTGGGAGACTACTGGCTTTAGGCTATTTTCATTTACTGTAACTAGGTTTTCACAGTGTGGACCAACTCTGGGAAAGGAGGGAGACGCCGTAGTAACATTGCATGAACAGGGACTTTATTTCTCTTCTCTGGCAGGAAACACTACCCTGCAACCTGAGTTTATCTAGACTACAGTAACTATCCATACGAGCATATACATATACATACATATATACTGTATACATACATACATACACACACACACACACACATATAAATATATATGTACAGACACACATGCATATATTTGCACACATTGCTTCCTTCCTTTCATCTCCTTATTTCTATCACCATGATGATTCAGATGATGATAAATCTTTTCTGAGGAACAGTAACTGGTTATAAAAACTGACTCACCCTTAGTGTAACTGTTCAGCCATAAGACATGCTGCGGGGTCACTGGTTCACCAGGTCTCCATTCACCCACTACCTCCCCTTCCTCTGCTTCGCCCAACGCCGTCCCCCCTGAAATAAACCTGTTCCAATTCTCCATGTCTCCATCGACCACCATATCTTCAACTATACCCCCTCCCTCTTCCTGCTCCACTTTGCTTTCCCCATTCTGTGTGTGGTACTCCTCCTCGCCATTTCCAATTGAGGTTTCTTCCTGGCTCTCCATCTGGTATGCCAACTCCTGTTTCTTTCAGGCAAATGTCCTCATTAAATCAGTCTCAATTTGTTGAAACTGTCTGTTTGCAAAGTGTGGCAAAGGCAGCTGCAGAGGATATAATCCACAGATCAGCTCTTATGCTCAGGCTGGTGGTGTCTAAACTGATTATGTCAGTCTGGATTTGGCAATCTGAGTCATTCCCTAATTAAATCTGGATATAGGCTGTGATACCACCTCATTAGGTGGTACCACAACCTATGTGTGTCAAAGAACTGTGAGCTCATACTGTGGACAAACGTTTGCAAAGCAAAGAAAACATTTTAACTTTATGAGGGACTGTTTGTCTCAGAACATTCTTCTGCTAAATGATACATAATTACTCTGCAATAACTGTATTTGGGCCCCCAAAGTCCATCCCCAGAAGGCCCTCTTTGTTTGTAGCACATTTCATAGATTGTGTACATGGCATTAAGCACATTACATAGATGTGCACTTTCAGTTTTTAAAAATTAACATGGTTCAAGGATGTTTTGAAATAATTTTTGGGGTTGAATGTATTTTATTGATTGTTGCTTTTTTATGTTTTTTAATGATGTGCGTTTTGCTGACTTTGTAGCTGCCTCTCAGTTGGGCCTGATTGATGGAAAACACACTTAGTCAGCTAGTTTGGTTATTTCAACAAGATTTTTCATTGCTGTCTAACCCATACCACCTGATTAAATTGAATGATTCAATATTTAAATGTTGTTAGTTTATACTGTAGTTACCTGTCATGTCTCCTCTACAGGGTGCTTGGGCTAAATGAGTCCTGCAAAAACTGCAACCCAAAATTACCTTCAGCAAGACTATTGCTATCTTCTGGTTTGAGTTTCTTATTTTTGGTTTGCATTTCTTATTTCTTTGCATCTTTATTAACAGACAAAATAAACCCCATACCTTTTGTTTGGGAGGGTTGTTCAATCATGCTTCATCCAACTGGGATCTGGTATTTCCTTTCTCGTGCTGATTTTGAAAAGGTCATACATGCTTTCATATCATCATGTTTTGACTATTGCAATTCACTGTATTCAGGGTTATGCCATACAACTATTTTTTACAGTTTCAGTTAGTGCAAAACACAGCTTCTCTGCTTTTAATAAATAATAAATAAATGAAACAAGATATCAGTCCTTTTTTAGCCTCTCTTAGAGGTGATTTTCAGACTTTATTGATTAAATTTAGAGCAGGCAGGGCCCTCCTGGCTGTTCCTAAGTCCCTGATAAAGACAGAAGGAGACTAGGCTTTTGCAGTCAGGATCCCTCCATTTTGAAACTCCCTCTCTGAGGGTGAAAGGCTTGCAAAATGAGAAATATAATTTTAAATCCCTTATCAAAAGTTTAAATAAATAAATAACTTCTATAAACTTTTATTAATGTAAGCCCAACAATTTTTCCCCCAGTTACAACATGTTTTATTTATTTACAGTTTTTTTATCTTATTTTTATTGTATTTTGTTTTTATTTTGATTATTATGATACATATTTTGAGATACAGAGTTAGTTTGTTATCTTACAAACAAGATTAAACATATAAAAATCATCTCCCACCTTTGAAATTAACCCTGTGAATGTCTTGAATTGACTATGTCAAACTAAGTTTACTGACAACAGATCCCAACAGTTGGTACAATCTGTTTACATAATCAACATCTGCATCATCTATATCAAAGATCTTGACACCACTGGAGATATTCAGATATCAGATTATAGGTAAACATACAGAAAAGTAAACTGATATGATTTTTTTTAAGTCTCTTGGAGAATGGATAACTCTTGCAGATTAATTATTATTTGCTTTTTTAACAGCTCAAATGGTACACCAACTCTTATGATGTGCTTCTTCTATCACTGGATCAGTACTGATGGCATCAAGATGAAGGTTGCGCTAATTGTCTCACACTTGTTGCATATCTTTTTTGACTGGAACATTGTTGGCCATCTTTTCTGCCCCTCCTGCTCTAAATCTCTGATTCAATATTTGACACTAGAATGAAAAAAGCTTGTGGACTGACTGGCAAGTCTTTTGATGACTTTTGATGTGATTAAAGACCAAGTTATGCTCAAGTATTTGATTGTAGTATCAAACGCTGTCTAGCTGAATTTAACAGTTTATGTCATGTAGAATAGGATTTGAGAAGTTGCAATGCTGAATTTGAGAAAGTTTTATTTTTATTTGTCCGAAAAAAAGTCTACAAGCTTATAACTTCTAAAACAGTGTTGTTTCTGTGAATCCACATTCATTGACACATAAACAAATCTACAAATAGAAAGTCCTTTGCAAAGGTGCTCAGAAGTTTTGCTGCAAAAAATACCATTAATAACTGACAAAATACTGTTGAAATTGTCTGCCACTTTCTCATTCCCACTCCCTCACTAGCTGTCTCACAGGTTTGTCTTTCTCTTTGAGTTACCTTTCAACACATAATTTATTCATTTTACTGTTACAGCAGGCTGTAGCCCCTAGCTGATCTCTCAAAGGTCAGTGCATAGTGGATTCAAAGCTAATAATCAAAGTAATTTGAACTTTTGTTGCAGCACAGCACACACAATACAGGAAGACATTCATGCTGTAGTAACATGTCCATTCAAAACAATTTAACTTTGTGAATGAAGGTTGTGCCTGCAGCCATATGATGTAGCATCTTCTCTAACAGTGTCTTACTGTTTAAATACAGCAGGAACAATTAAGTGTAATACAAACAAGTGGTGAAAGAAGAGTGCTTTTCACTCTCTGTCTGTGTCTCTGTCCTGTTAGTCTACTGCTTATTTACATCGCTCTATTGCATCTGTTTGTCTTTACTCCCGTCTGGCATCAGATCCAAATCCTCCTCTGAATCTTCCTCTTCTTCCAGGGTGCAGTCCCTCATTTGGCCCCAAAGTAGAGCCAGTCTCCCCTCTGCTGTCACACCCATTGGCTGTATTATCTGGTCTCTGGGTAAGAGACAGTAAAGGGAGAAAAAGTATGTAATTAGTTTCTTGTTGATCCTCCAAGGAGTATTTGTCCTGCATTATGGGCAATACCATACCCACGCACTCACCGTGACATTCTGTTGATCATGCAGACAAGGCGACGGGCCTCCTCCTCCTTCTCTTCCTCTGTCATGCCCTCCATTGGGTCAGGCTGCTCCGCCTCTACCCGGCCAGTCACCAGGTTAATCCTGGCTTTGGCCTCCCGGTATTCCTCTGTGTCTGAGTCTGAGTCACTGGAGTACTGAGGGAAATACTGGCTGTCGCCTGAATTCCTTCTCCCATTAAGCAGTCCCCGAGCTGCCAGCAGCCCAGCAGCGTTGCCATAACCCGTATACTTGACAAAGCGGCTGACTGCAAAGGGAAACAAGATGTAAACTTTACTGCTGGGTGCTCTGTACATCTTTATGAACTCGTTCATAGCTATTCATTTGGTCTGTTGTGGCATATTTCTGAGAGCTGTTACGAGTGTGATTTAAACATGCCAGTTCAAATAAAAAGATTAGTATAGAGTAGCATTGTAATGTATTTTATTAGATCTTATTAGGTTTTATTTAAACAATCTTTAAAATCAAAGCAATACTAAAACACATCTTTGAAAACTGTAGTACAGCCATAGTTGTCACAGTGTTTGGCTGTGGATTCTTGTCTTTCCATGTTTTTAATTAATCCCCTCCCCAGTACTGTCATCTTCTATAAACCACAAAATGTTTCAGGGCTCTGTCATGGCAGAAAATGAGTGGTAAACTGTGACTGTACCATTCTCTTTACAGAGCACGAAGAGCAGCTCAGCAGCACAGTGCTTCACATCTGTGTCAACGTGGGTCATGAGGCGGACCAGCTGGCCTCTCAGTGTGGTGTCCTGCTCAGGTCGGATGGCAATGTCCCTCAGTGGAGGTAAGATCTGGGCCCAAAGTTGGGGTCAGATGAATGGTTATTAGTACGGTCTCCACTGTAAGTGTAACCAGACTAGAGTCCCTCTAGTGTTAAAGTATTATTAATTTCCATGAAACTTTATATGTACTGATTGCATTTCCCACTTGTCATACATAAGGTGTTAACTGTACTGCACACTGCTGCAGGTTGAAGGGGATGCTGTCCCGATGATATAGTTGCAAGAGTAATAATATTTGGTGCACCTGAGGTGCACACAATAACAATACCTATTACCTTTTGCCGTAAGTAGTGGCGCGTCTCCCTGTGTACCCGAGAGCTCTCAGTCAACAGATTCAGTACAGGGGTTAGTTTCTCCTTCAGCTTCTGACCCTGTATAAATAGCACATTAAAGCCATGCAGTTTCACTTAAATCAGTGTGAGTGAAAAACCCCATTCAATCAAGAATAATTTCTGTATTGGAGGGAATGCATGCCTCCTTTTTGTAAGTATGTTTTGGGATATGATACTGAAGTACGTCTTTTGTGTGTGTTGTAAATTAAATGCTGCAAATTTTTTTGATGAAAGTGTTGATCAGGATTTTGCTTATTTGCTTAGTTCACTCCAAGTATATACAATACAAGTATTAATCATTTAGGTGATAACATCAAGTATTCACAACACCTGTGTATTTACTTCAACATACAAACACACTTGCCCTATTCAGGCGCCTGTCCATAAACAGCAGCAAAGTGTGGACACAGTCCATGTTGACTCCCTCGCACTTGTGGGATGCCTGGTCCACATGAACAGATAGCAGGACATCCAGACATATCAGCGGCAGGGCTGACAGGATGTTAACTGTATGTCTATGGAAAAGAGTCATAACTTTTTGAAACATTAACATAAAAAAATATATGTTCTTGAGCTAAGGCATCAACTTTGTAGGCTCATTTAGTTACAGTTCCATCTCTTCTATCAGATGGACATAGATTACCATCATCCATTTAAGAATTTGTCAAATAAATAGCTATGTTTGAAGTTGCAAAACAGCAGTCTAACCCTTGGAGTTCCTCCAACGTGTCTTCTCCATCACATGACAGCAGTAGGCAGTGGCGCAGCACAGCTGCTAGGTGGCGATACAGAGCAGCTTCCTCCTGAAAAAGACACACCCTACTGCTTTAAAGGGGCACTCTTTTACATATAAATGTCAGTTTACTTGTCATGGCTAACACTTCTCAGCCTGTGCTACGTCTTCGGTGGCTCTGTAAGATCTTCTTTTAGTCTGAGAAAATAACCCCCTAAGGATGTCATAGTGATGTCATCAGCTGGTCCGAACAGACTGCCTGGCCTTCTCAGCCTTGTCTGGCTTTCCTTTTGGCCACACAACCCTCCCCATTTCACCTTCCCTCCCACCTTCACATCTGAAGGACCATCCTGACTGCCAGTTCTACCACTTCCTTATTCATGGCTTCTTTTTCGGTTTCCACCAAGGCATCAAGGTCATCCCCGAATTAACATTCACTTGCCATACTCTCCAGTCTGCCCTTGCCGAAACCAATACAGTGGACTGGCTCCTAGCATAAGAAGTCGAATACCTAGCCCCCTTTTTCCAATTAACTGCATCCACCTGAATTTCACCATCCACATCATCCTGCAAGTTCGATCCTTCCTCTCCCACTTACTGTCAAATCCTGTGAACTAGACTCAGATCCTCATCCGACGCACAGCCTTTTTTTTTTCAGCCACTATCTTTACCTGAATCCCCAGCTTCTCCACCTAGTCTCTGCATCACAACAAGCAATCATAAATAGTGTTGCTCCTAAAACCCTTTCAACGTACTATTCAGTATGGTGCAATTCCAAAGCCTTCCATACCACGCACAAACAACCATTCACCAGATTACCGTTCATTATCATCAACCAGCTTTATCACTTTCATCAACTAAGTTCTTAAAATGAGAACATCCACCATCCAAGTGTACCTCAGTAGTATCAACTTCTTCATCAAACTGCTTTTTGGAGATTCAGCACTTTCCATTTCTCACCCCCACGTCAACGTGTATATCAAACACTTACCTAAGGCAGAACCTCAGCTTGCACCGAAACGCATAGTCTTGATAGCAGACCTCCTCATCTGTTGCATCCAAACCCTCCGCACAGGATACTTATCCCCATCAATCGACTCAACCCTCGAAGCAATGTTTCTCTTAGCAATCCATGTTTTTTTACAATGTTCGGAATCACCTCATCCACCTACGACCCATTACAGCACGCAAGCCTCTTAGACATTTCTTTCCACTTCCCATTTTCCTCACCCCAGTTTAAACTCTTATCTGAGCCCTTTCACACTCGTTCAAACCTACATAAACCACAGACTAGAACACCATGCTTCTCCACAAGACCTGCTCTTCACCACCGCCATGTTCTGTCCAAGTCAGGGATTTCTCCCCAACTATACTCCAGTCACTCCTTCTGCATCAGAGCTGCTTCAACCGCTTCCAGACAAAGAATCCCAGACCACATCATCAAAATTCTCGAGGGATTACATAGCCTATCTGGCCTGGAAATGCCTCGCAATTCTCCAGTCAGAGCTGGAGGATGTGACAAGGGAGAGGGATGTGTGGACTACCTTGCTTAGCCTGCTGATGCTGCGACCCAGACCCAAATACACACTGGAAAATGCATAAATGGAATGCATGGATTACTGATTTATTAAAATCATATAATTTGGTTTCACGACACTACCAAGTTTTTTTGGGCTGTGACAGGATGCAAGTAATACTCTCTCATGTGAAGGTGGACCAACTACACAGTCATTCACTAACCTGAATCACACCCTTACTTTCTGCTTTGATATATAAAGGACACAAACCCTCACCCCTGTCTGTACTGGCACTGGACATAGATCCTGTGCTGGGGAATAAATATGATTCTCTGTACAGGGCTGCCCATCTGCAAATCTACATTTAAAGCCACCAAGTATGGAATAGTTATGTTATTACAGCATTTTTCACATAATCTGGTTATTGTCAAATCTGCTCTGATCATTTGACTGCTCCTGTCTTATTGTGGTTACTAATATTGTACTTTGGTGAAAAGTACAATTCTAACTAATAAAAATGGTGACAAAACCATGGAAATAACACCCAACTTGTAATAAAAGGAATGGTCCTTTAACATAACACATACAGTAGATGAAGCTAACAAAGTGACAGACTCCATATCTGAAATGGAAGAAAACCAGTCCTCCCTTAAATTGTCAAATCATTATCATCAAGCATTAGGGTGAGTATGTGTTTCATTAGTTTCTTTAATCCAACTAAGGACATGGTGTGAAGGAGGTGAAGCTTCCTACACAACCAGTAAACCTGGATGAATGAGTTCAGGTAAAACTGTTTGGATTTGTGAGATGCACAGCTGATTTGCATGTTTTCAAGGGGTCACCTCATTTGGCTTGTGCCTATGGAACCTGTGAGCGATGTTGAAGAGAGTCTTGAGGATCTCGATGACCTCCTGGGATGTCTCCTTGGAGATGGGAGAAGCTGTGCTGTCACTAAGCACCTCATACCCTTCACCCCACCTCACAGTCAGGCACTGTTCAAGGGCTTCGGTCAGCACTGACACGCCACGCTCCTGACAGGGTAAAAAAAAAAAACGAACAAAAAAAAAACACTGAACACTTAGGAAGATGTAAACCACTGATCCTGGACTGGGAACAAAATAACAAGAATAAAAATGGACTGAACTTTTTCTTCATTCATTGAGACTTTTGTGACTTATGTAGTTTATCAAGAACAGCTGTTCACTTGTTTGCAGAACATGGTATTTTTAAAGACGAGAATATACTTGATGGAAAATAAAAATCGAACATAATTTGTTTTGTCTTGTGAAACTAGTTAGATCTGTACAGAGGGCCGTAGAATCTATCGTGTAATTATTCTAATGTTTCATTCTGATCACAGAATAATATATTATGCAAGGATTTTGTGTGACTACACATAATATTGTGTAGGGGTTTTTTTTAGGCTTTGTTTAATTGTGATCAAGAAATAATGAACAAACTTTCGGGACCTCTAGTAATCATTGGATTCTTTAAGATTGTAAACGTGTTATGTGTTATTTTAAAGTTACTATATCGTCAACTAACTGAGGAAAACCTTAGGCTCTATAGTAATATCATAGAAATAATACAGTACATTTTGTCTAATTTGGTGATTATAGGTGTAGTAAGTTAACAAAATTAAGTAAATTAACATTAGTAGCATTAGTAATAGCATTAGTACAGAGATTGCCATGATGATCATATATTATTTTTATCAGTTATCTTTTTAAGATTATCAGTTTTGTTTTTTAAATTATGATTCTGTTATCACATGGAAAATAAAATATAAAAAGAATATAATTCCATCCACTCTGGTCTTCCATAGATTTGAAAGCATTTTACCTGTTGTAGCTGCAGCCGGAGCTCCGGCCTCAGAGCTGTCAGTAAGAAGAGCAGTCTCAGCTTGTAAAACTGGCCACTGGATGGCACCCTGTTCCAGATCGCCGGCTTCAGACTCTCCCACAGACCTTGCAGAAGTCTTCCATGGAAACAGGAATGAAGAGAAACGGGAGGCCAAGGGTTGGTCAGCAACTGGTGAGCATCATTCATATATCTGCTTTTGCAGAACACCTAATATTATTCTATTATAATTGGATTATTAAAGAAATACTTGCAAGCATGCATGCAGTTGTATTAAGTGTATTTGGTGAACTACTGGGTAAACAGTCATTCTCCACTCACCCTAATATCAATCAAGACACACTGGTGAAGTCTGTATGTCCATATATCACACAGCTAGTTAGCTTATGCCATTCCATGTCAGACTGATCAAGAAGTGCCCAAGAACTGATTCTTCACAATTCTACAGAAATAAGGGCTCAAAATGGCTGTGAAAGGTATTGGTTAAATTTTGGATAAAATATGTGATGCCTTAAAGCTAAAAAATATATATATAATACATAATCATTTTTTTAACACCCAACAAAATAGAGTTGCAACTATTACTTCTGGCTGTGATATTACTTATCCCTCATAGGCGATGTTTGGCAGACAGCAGCCTGCAGAGATCACATTAACCAAATAACAACCAAATAGTGTATTTTAACTGTCACCAAAAAGTTACCAAACTGCAACTGGTATAATCTGCTGCTGGTTATGTGAAATCCAGAAACAGCTGGAAATGAGAAGCTACCTTATACAGTATACCTGTATACTGATCAAATAAAAAAGAGTACCAACCCGGAACTGGACCCGAAATGGAAGTTCATCAGAACTTAACCCTTATGGCACTTGCTGACATGGAGATGCAAAAACTACTAGGCACTGTGTTTGTAACTTCACAAGTGTTTCAACTGTCTTGAACTTTTTTGTCCTTATTTTGAATTTTATGCTTAAGTCTACCCATTATAAAAAGTGTCACCTTAGTGCGCTGGCCCTCTCCTGTGCCCTGGGGCTGTTGTAGATGATATTACACAAGACCTTCAGGGCCTCCTTCCTACACACTTCCTCATCCTCCTCTTTCTCTTCCTCCTCATCTTCCCAGGGATCTTTCTTCCCACGGGCAAGCACCACTTGATCTCCAGCACCTCTCCACTTATAGCAGTGATGAACTGAGTCATTTGGGGTAGAAGCACCAGCTACTTCAACAGGAGTAGGAATGGAAGGCACAGAGCTAACAGAAAGTGGCGGACCATTAGCATCTGCACCCTCCTCACAGCCACTCGCTGCTCTTCTGTGGATCTGGCTGTGTGTTCTGCTTGACTGATCTTCAGCTTTTTCCTCCCCCTGCTGTGGGCATGCCTGCGGTGAGCTGATGCCTCCCAGGTGTGCCAAGGTGAAAAGGGCGCTATCAGTGACCAGGGGCCCAAGAGCCTGCCGGTCACGGGACAGGATACGCAGTGTATGCAAGCTAACCCGTAACACTGCTGGCTGTAGCTGACTATTGATGAAGCCCAGCAGGGCTGTGGCCAGACGCTGGAGAAGCATTTTGTCAAGAGGGTACAAGTTACAGTGATGAAGGTTGAGAAGGGATAATTTGGAAGAGAAAATAGGAAAATGAAAGAATAAGAAGTGAAAAGAATTAGGGTTAACAGTATGCACATGCATTAGGGGTTTAACTGACAACTAGTCAATTAGACAGGAACACACACTAGAAAGTAAACTCTTTGTAACACTGTAAAATGCCTTTTTAGCAGCTATCTGCTCATCTGCCACCTCTACTGCAAGCATTTGCTGACTAGGAATAATCAGTCGTTTCTAATGCATGCGCACGCACACACACACAAATATATAATTATTGACTTACCTGTCGGAGAAGGAGATCAGGTTCATCATCTGAGTCAATGTCAGAATCAGAGTCGGGAGCATGGTCCCTCACTTTGTTCTTCCTGAACTGATAAATCAAAAGGGAAATTAGCACTAGTATCTGCAAAAGATGTTAACTGCAACATACACACAAAGAAACATTTCATAAATTGAGCACTGATGTTTCATGTACTCCTTGTCATGATGGAGCAGGAAATAAGGCAAAGATTTGTGATGACTATAGTCACATGACTTATTTTCATTACCAGATAAAACTGAAACAGTTGGACTAGGAGAATTAAACCTGGCATACAGCAACAAACTTTAAAATAATGCCTATTGAGCAGGACCATGACACTTACAGAACTGCATGACTCTTATTACGTACAGTAATTTAATAAGTCAAGCTTTCAACAACTCTTAAGCTTAACACAAAATAAACAAACAAATAAAAATCCTAAGAAAAATAATTAAAACAATCATAATAATTCCACTGATATTTAAAGAGTTTAAGGATTTAAACCAGTTTATCCATTTTGGTCAAACTGTGCTTTTGCAAAGTCAACATACTAATGAAAATGCCATTAAATGTATACCATTCTAATAGACAATGTATCTCTCACTGATTCAAAGCTAGAATTAATGAAGTATTGCTCCAACCAACAATCTCTCTATTAACACTAATAAGTAAGTAAATGGTTGAGTTAAAGCTTTAATGAATTGACTATGGTATGAACCACTGCTGTGTTACATCATTTGGTTACAGAGAGAAGAACCTGAGACTACCTGCTACATAAGGTACGTTAAGGTACTGTAACTACTAAAGTACCACTCGTCATAAAGCACTTATATCACTTATCATATCTGGAAAGAACTTGTTTATAAAATGTGTAATAACAATTAAAATATTTACTGGCTAATAATTAATAAATTATTAAATAAATTATTAAAAAATGATTATGCAATAAGTAAAATATATGTAAAAAGTTATAGCATTGTGTGTAATGCCCGGCAATTACTCAAAATAAAAAAGTGTCTGAAAACTATACAGAATATTTAATTGTCATCAACAATTGTACTGTACTAACAATTAACCAATTACTTATCAGATGTTTCAAATAATCAGACATTCCAATGTCTCTTTTACTTGCTTATTATAATATTATATATAATATAATATTTCATAATTTCCACTCATTTATGCACTCATTGGTCTGTCATTTAAAAGGTCGCCAAATGTCTTCACAATGTTTAATGTCATAGTCCAAGAACACAGGGCTAGTTAGTGTAGCTTAAGGATATCTGCAAGGTGAAGGTTAACAGGGTTAAGTCCTGAGTCATGAAGTATCCAAGCAGCTTTGAATATACAGCATGATTACACAATCAATTTGGAAACACACATGCATACACACACTGGAAGTGACCAAGCATTCTAAGCACTACAGATTACTATAATACAGAGTAAACTCATAGTCAGCTCATCTCTCTCTCCCTCTCTCTCTCTCTCTCTCTCTCTCTCTCTCTCTCTCTCTCATTTATTTACCTCTTCCAACTGTTGTTGCTGCAGTCCATTTGTCCGTTGACAAGGACAGGAATGCATGCGTAAAACAGTAGTGAGATCCAAGCATTAGAGAAAGATATAGTTTTAGATGGAGGAGGGACATTAGAGGATACAGAGCAGATGGGTCAGAAGCAAAAAAGCTATGTTGTTGAACATCATTTGGTGTCACATTCCATCAGTCAAACAGAAATGAAACGTCCTTATCTCTCAAGCATCATCTAAAGCAACGTCAGTTTCTGATGAAAGCAAAAAGTGAGGTGTTATAATCAACTGGTATTAGCTAATGCAGAAAAAGCATTCAACAACACTGACTGGCAATAAGTGTAATTTCCAGCTTGGAAAAAAGTTTGTGTAAAGCTTTTATATACCACACCTGAATTCTTGAACGACCAAAGAAAATTTTCACTGGACCTGAATGAATTTGGTCTAGCTGTTTTTATTGAAATGCATTAACCATTGTTGTCAATTTAGGATGGGACTCATTTAACATATTGCATAGGCAATTGGCTGTCTACAGTCAAGCTTTGTTTGTTTATTTCTGCACTAACCTTGAAATGAAGATTTTTGAGCAGTCAGAGAATGAGAGTGACACTGAGCTCATAACTATTGCTGATTTGCTTTTTTATTACTTTGATATACAACCTGTATAATATATACATATATTATTATGTGGGCGGGCATGCATGTGTGCATGTTTGTGTGTCTTTTGGTCCCAAAGGACACACACACATACACACCTGCATTTTGTTTTGTTGGACAGATAAAATATATTGAGAAAGAAATGTTCATATTGTAGGGTGTAATGAACATTGCAACCACTTGGAGCTGCTACTGAGGCCCCACTCACTCACTGACTAACACTGAAAAGCTGATTGACTGGACGCTCAAATGGACTCAGATGATGTGACTCCTGCACATCAGGTTTGATCATTGTTTAGATATCTTTCATGTTCATAGTTATTAAATATGATATGTTTTATATCATATAACAGTAAATTACATAATTGCATAATGATTACATAATGATTTAAGGACATATGTTAATCATCTGCTCAAATGGGGTGGATTCATATTTTTAATACAGATATGGATATGCAAGATATCAGTATATCTTGATACTGATATATTGATTTGTGATGCAGACAGTGTACATAAAAGGAAGGAACAGGAATTTTGTCATAAAGCCTCAGACAAAACAGGTGGTTCTGATAAGAGGTGAACAGGGTTAGAGCATCAGGATCAGTGGAAGCAGTCTGGGACTCAGAAAGGATGGGTGTTGAACAAAGCTCAGAGGTAAGGGAGGGCAGGGGTGAAGGTTGCAGTAGAGGAGTAATGGCTAGAGAAATACAAAAAGACAGTAATTGAAAATGAAAACTGGAATGATTAAGAGAAAGTGGGAAAGGGAAGGACCGATTGGCTGAAAGTCCAATGTTTTTCTCTACTTACCTTTTTTCTTTCCTGCTCCTCAGTGTTGAAAAAGAAGCACTCTGCATACTGTGGAGAAACAGAAGAATACAGGGGGTTTGGAAGATGGAGGACAAAATCAATAGCAGAATACAATAGCAATAGTGGGACAACAGCA
The DNA here is from genome assembly GCA_031216445.1 of Lateolabrax maculatus. Classification (NCBI taxonomy): domain Eukaryota; kingdom Metazoa; phylum Chordata; class Actinopteri; order Acropomatiformes; family Lateolabracidae; genus Lateolabrax; species Lateolabrax maculatus. The sequence continues at coordinate 1,646,674 of CM062216.1, forward strand.
CACACAAAAATCATGCAGATTTAGTATGCAAACAGACTTTTTTGAGAATATGTATACAGTTTCAAAACTTATAGGAATAGGAGAACATGCAGTGACCAAGAACATATAGGGAGTGATAGTTGGGGAGCAGGGCCTCTTGAATTGGACAACTTTGATACAGGGACTGGGCACACTGGCTGCACTGGTGTCCACATGGTAGAGCAACACAGAGGTACACCAGGGAGAGAGAGAAAAAAAGTAGAAATGCCACTGAAACCATTCAACATATTTTAGCAGTGACGTATGCAGACAATGTCCCACAGTGCAAATGAACAAGCATGCTCTCATTACTTGTTTTATTTTATTTATCTACAACGATTATTACATTAATTAATGGGAACTTATTGCATTACCAACTGTAATCATGCAGACTGTTTCCATGGTTACAAGAATTAATATTTCTAGTTATAGACTGATGCAGTAGTCATAGCAACAATCACTGACCTGGGTGTTGTAGCTGTGCAGTAGGAGCTGGACAGTGTCCTGGTCTCCTTGGACGATGCTATCAATGATCCTCTCCACGTCTGGCACCATGCCTGCAGCCCAACCAAAAAGAAAAGTCCAGTGCTTGGAGATGATGAGCCATCATCACCCGTTTTTTTATTCTGACCAAACATTTGATTAACTATTTTCTTATACAAACATTCTAGTAATTATATTACCTAGTCATCTCTGGCTGTATGAAGGATTATAAAAACTAAATTAACTGTGATCAAATGAATAACAATTAAATGAATCATAATTAGAAACATTATCTTAACACAAAATGGCTTGGATGGACTAAAAAAAATTATATCATAGAAATAATTAGCAAAACAACATACATAATCTGATAGAAAGTCAAAAAATTGATAGAAAGTAAAATAAAAAACTAAGAGCTTCTTGGATAAATCAATATGAAAAAAAAAATGTACTGAAATAAACTATATTAAAAGTATTCATGATTATTACTTAATTGACACTAATAGTTTCCAGTAGATTTTTATATCAAATCATAGAAAACCACTGTTGGAACTGACAGGTTATTAAATCAAATCAAAGCATACTGGTGTGCAGTGTACAACAGCAACGCTATACTGTGATCATGAGTTCTTGCACTCACCTGTTGGTGTTGTTACGAAAAGTGGACACACACAGCCTCTGATAGCTTCTTCTCTCTGATAAAACAATGGCTGTGTAATCTTCTTTCTCTTCTTGCGCCACACTTTCCCTCCCTCCTTCACTCTGTAAGCCATGGATTTACTCTGGTCACCTACACTACTAGCTGCATTCTTCACCTGTAGCAAGTGATGTAGCTGACATGAGATGGAGAATGGCCCCACATGCCTTCGACAGAAGGTGAGAAAGCATCCTACACAGGTCGCCAGGCACAAATCTCTACTCGCACACATGAAATACCAAAATCTAATTGGCTGACTGCCATAACATTTACTGAACAGATCCATCCTAAACGCAGGGATTGGTGATACCATACAATTTGGTTTCGATCCAATATCAAGTACCACCAGGGTGGGAATCACAAATATCGATACGGGTGTTGATTGACAACTTGCCAAGACTCAGGCATATCTTTCTACTGTTAATCACATGTATCCGAAAATAGGAGACAGCTTTTTAATAGCACGTTTACAATGTGAAGTATCTTAACTAATAAGGCGATCACTGCACACATGCACACAACAGAAGCACAGTGCATGTACTAAGAAGAGTGTTCCTTTCCAATAGGATTTGTAATACATTTTGCGTTCTCATGCAATACTTTTGCATTCCCCTGCAATAGAGAAAAAGACTGATGTGAGCAGAAGCAACACAAGGCAGTGTGGGATTTTAGTGGAGGTAGAAGTTGCTGTGGTTTTTATAACTTATCCAATGTAATAAACACAGTGGAATTGTGAATGCTTGCTGTATTATCAACTGCTATAACCGTTCTCACGACCGGCGTGAGAAACAAGTCACTAATGGAGTGGGATTTTTCAGCTTTTTAGCTTGGAAACAGAACAATGAAAGTCAGGTCACCATGGGTAGCAGCTGTAAGGGAACAAACATCACCTTCAGTAAAATTTCCAGAGATGTGTTTCTGTGTTCACAGAGGTTAGTTATAATCAAAACACATTTAACCGTTATGTAGTTAGCAGTAGCTCTGCATACACTGTTGTTGTTGTTTGGTTGTCACACAGGTAACTTTGTACAACTAGCCGGCTGCATTGCTACATACTGTAATTAATCAAAGAAATTTAGTGTGTTTTTTCAGGCAAACCAGCCAATGAAATGCTACAGTATCATCCTGACTGGGGTACCTTCAATAGATCTGATGCACACAGAAGTCAAAGTATTGCACACTGAGTACAAACAGCAAACTGCTGATCTAGCTGGCCAGAGGTCAGATATGAATGATAATATACCAATTATGAATATTTTTATTTGTGTAACATAAATAGTGCAATGCTAAAGTATGTTCACTGTACCAATGTAGTGCTTAACAGGTAAAAGTAAAGTGTCAGTGTAACGTTTGTCAAGTAGTCTACAATTGAGATTAAAAATGCAAATATGAAAACATAAAGATAAAAACGTCTTGTCCTCTGTGCTAGTGTGCAATGTGTCAATTAAAATGAAAAAGACAAATAAATACAAATTAAAGACACAAACTATTGAACACAAACTGTGTTCAGCAATAGTTTCACAATCTCATGCAACATAGTCATTTATTCGGAGGTGCCCTGGTGTGAAATTACATATATAAGCAGACATCCTTTTCTTACTCGTAGGCCATACTCTCTACCTTTAGAATACAATCATCTATATCTGTGCGGTTGTCCTGGGTACAGTAAATGGTCACGAATAAACCGACAACATCCTGCAGATTACCGTGTTCATTCGTTTAAGCTTACTTTCACTAATTACATAACCATGCCTATTGAGCAGTAGTACTACATCATCATAATGCCAGTTCAAAGTAAAATTCAATAAGCTGATCCAATCTGGGGTGTTGGGAACTGAGACGGCAGCAGGATGAACAGGCTGTTGCTGGGTTGGGTTTGGTCTTTTAATTTCTTGGGCTCTGCGCAGGCACCCCTACCATCACTGATGCACAGTAGATGGGGACCAATGATGTACTGGGCTTTTTTAACCACCCACTTCAGAGCTCTCCTGTCCTGGGCCGTGCACATATGACAATTTGCGATGTTTTTACACAAAAATGTCCACAAAAATTCCTATGAAATTGAGGTCAAATGTTTGTGAGGTTGTAGCGTGTGTGTGTATGCATACATGTGTAGATGCATTAGAGTACGTGGTCACAGCTATTGCGAATCTGTGCTTGTACTACCCGTGTGAATGATGTGCTTGAACTTTACTCTTGTGGGTCTTTGTAGTCTGTAGCCTTTCAGGTCTTTTTGTATAACATCATGATGTCACAGTGAAGTTGACCTTTGATCTTTTGGATATAAAATGACATCACGTCATCATTTTATCCTATCTGACATTTGTATGAAATGTTCAGTGTGTGAATTCATGAGTTATGGCCAAAAACTTCTTTTGTGAGGTCACAGGGACCTTTGACGACCAAATTCTATCAGTTCAACCTTGAGTCCAAGTAGACATTTGTGCCAGATGCAATAAATTCACTCCAGGTGGTCCTGAGATATTGTGTTCACATGATGGGGTGGACATGAGGTGACCTTGACCTTTGACCACCTAAATCTAATCAATTCATCCTTGAGTCCAAGTGGATGTTTGTGCCAAATTTGAGGAAATTCCCTCAACATGGCCCTGAGATATGACATTCACGAGATGGACGGACAACCCGAAAACACGATGCCTCCTGCCACAGCTGTTGCCAGAGCAGAGACATAAAAACATTGTGTGGAAGTAAGTCGAACAACAGTTAAGCTGAACTTTGAACCTATCTTGTGGATCTTTTGTGTAGTGTCTGTATCAACTTAAATGCACTTCTTCCTGCATTGCTCATGCTTTAGTGAAATGACCCAAGCAGAGGTTGTTCACTCATCATTACGTTTGTCATTTGAACAGTTTATTTCATTATGTCAAATACAGGAATTTCATGTACAGAAGAGCAACTGGGAACTAGAGAATGAAATAGCTGTACAATATTTACACCTAAAATCAACAAAATTGCTCTGCAAGAATAGCCTCGGAGAGGTCAAATAATAGCAAATATCCATTAACAACAAACAGATAAAAATGACTGACATTAAACACTGACATTTATGCTTTTGGATCATTTTGCCTCACACTTCCTTTAAGAAAGTCGTGCTTTATTTTTTCATTCCTTGTCTTTACAGGCATTAAATCCTCTCTCATTCTCTTTTGAAAAACAAACAGAAAGAACACAGCTTAGTTTTAAATACATTTCCCCCAAAACTGCTTTCTAACTGAGGCAGGTAGAAACAAGAGACTATCACATAGTCCTTTAAACGTCACTCAACTCTAGTTTTACCTCTGTCGGTCTGATAGAAGCAAAACATTGCAGGTGGGCCATTTTATGTAAACCCCTTTAAAACATTTTTCAAAAATAATAACAGCAATCAACAATTCCATTTAGGACGGTCATTTTTAAAATGTCCTGTATAAATTATACAAACCATAGTTGTCGATACATACTTATAGACAGCTTGTGTGTCTCTCAATATTCTGTTGGTCTTGAGAAAATCTCTTTTGTAGTGTTGACCAGATTATCTTGTGGTCCCTTTCTTTGACTTTGAAAATCCATCATATTCACATAGTAGCCTCCATCATTCAATACGTTTCTTGAAATCAAGAGGTACTTTAAAATAGAATCAATAATAAAACAAATACTTTAAAAGTTTAACCTCCCACTAACAAACTCTGGAACCAACACACTACTAGCGTCCGTACAGTTTCTGTAGCGTGATTCTTTTCTTTCACAAACTCTGAGTAGCTCCATCTACTTAATACTGCAGGTGGATGTGAGAGTTTGGTGGCTGGGGCCGTGGTCCTCCTTTAGGCCTTGGCACTAAGGCTAAGCAGTTCCATGAAGGAGTTATATAGGCTCTCCAGCCAACCCTGGTTGGCCATGCACTGCTGCACCACCTCTTCCTGGCCAGGGTCATCCGCTGCCTGTTCAATACTGTCCGTCTGGTCAGGAAGCGACAAGTCAGTTATATACAGTAAAATAGCTATAATGCAGCTCTAACAGTACATCCACAGTTACAGCACATTGTTCTGAACAGACCCTGCAAAGGACATTTAAAGTATCCCCTTTGTTGGACAGACCAATGTTTTAACCCATCACATTACTAAATTTGTACTTGAGGAGTGATCGAGGTTAGGGGGTTACTGCAAGTTAAGACTGACACGAACATTACGCTGACCTGAGCCCCTAGATCGACTGGGTACAAATTAGAATCTGTAATCTCAGGTCTGTCGTGGGCTCATGTCATTATGTTAAGATGGATTCAACGGGACTATCTGTCTGATTACATTGTGCGCCATAATCATCAAAGCAGAAAAATATTTTCCACTGCAGCTGCTCGTTAAGTGGTTGAGCATCATGCTTGTGCCAGTATTGGTCATCTTTCTCGGTTTGGGTCTGTTCAATTGGACCACTTTCTTAAATTAATTTATGCGCATAAAAAAACCTGCTACTACTATTGCTGTTGTCACCATTACTAGCATCATTGCAACTACCGTTACTGGGCTCTATTCAGTTTTCCAGGATGGCAGCATTGAATTCATGAAGTAAACTTTTAAAGAGAGAAGAAGGAAAGCTGTAATCTGAAACTTTGCAAATGTTGTCACTCTCCAAATGGAAACAAAGGTTTTTTCACCTCCAGCCATGCTTGTTAGGCCAGGCACTCATTAGATGTAACGACATCCTACTTGAATGGGTCAGGTAATGTGATATGTCATCTACTGGATACTTGGCTTTGTTATTGTGGGTATTCAGCAATCTAGTAAGTAAAACGGCGTCATCCAACCAGGTAACTTCAATGCAATTATTAACTTTCAAGAGTGGAGTACTGAGACGGTGTCCAATAACGGTAAATATGCTAGTTTTAGCATTTAGAATACTAAATGACGAAGATGGGGTATTGAAGCAAAAGCAAAAACTTTAATGCAGCCATCCTTACCTCGTTCTTGCAATGCAGGAAGGTGTGGTACTTGTAGTGGTGGAGGGAATGATACAGACTGTAGATCCGGCAAGTTTCAATTGAGAGCTTCAGATCCTGAAAAGTTTTGTGACGGAAAGAAAAAAAGATTGAGGAAGTTTTTTCCCTTTGAGTGATTTCCCCACCATAAAGCACTCTTGACAATCAAATCAACACTGAGAAAAACTAACATTCTGTAAGAAGTGGGTAACCTAAATAATAAATAACTAATAAACATTGTGATGATTCTTTGTATGTAAAGGCGCCGTATGTAAGTTTCAGAAAGTCTTGGTTTTTAGTGACACCGGTGACTGTTCTGCAGTCAGCATCCTGTTGCTCGCACTCTGTAGGCGTGAGTCCCATTCCCGTTTGGCCAGACGGGCTTCACTGTGAAACTTCTTTTTGCACTTGTGTGGAAAAACTGTCCAGTCTTTAACATAGATATCAGTCCACAGACTGACGGACACAACAGACAAAGTTGGGGAAGGTTCCCTTTTTTTAGTTATGTTACAATCTGTTCCCACAAAAACAATACAAATTGATTAATACTGTAAAAAGTTACATACAGGACCTTAATAGTTAGTGCTAGCTGAGTTATGTAAGGGGATTTGTCGTGTTAATATTCTTCTACTAATCAAAAACATATTTTCAAGAGTTAGATTAATTAAATTACAAACCACACATTTTCTCACTACCCTCTAGTGTCTTTGAATTCTGCCTCCCCGCGATACAAGGGAGGTGAGTGGAATTTAATTTGTGGTACTCAGTGTAATGCATACAGTCTGCTTTTCTCTGCTCTCCATAAACAAGATCTATAACAACATTGCTGTGGTCTGTGAAAAATAGGAGGATGCCATCTGATAACACACAAAAACTATTTTTAGTGGATCCCTTTTCCAGTTTTTTATGTTCCATGCATCTGCTAATAAAACCAAGTAACAGAGACTCCAAGACTGTTTCCCCCCAAAATCTGCACAAACTTTGCCTGAAACGCATTTCTGATAACAACAGTACAAGTTCATGTCTAGGGATGTTTTATGCATGTAAATTTCAAGGTTTGGTGCTTAAATTATATCTCTTGAAATGTATTACAGCAGTAATAATTAATGTCAGTACAATTATTGTAAAAGGCCAATCTTTTTTAAAAGCTTTCTTGCTCCCCCACCTTTGATTATTAATAGTCAGTCTTTGGATGTCTTGACTAATCAAACCAACATGTTATGACAATCGACTTCATAATCACCCTTGTCAATAACCCATATTCAACTATGCATCACATCTTCATTTTATCTTCTCTGTGTTCAGTATATGTGAAAATATTGCCAATAAATTATCATATATCTGAGAGAAGTTGTTGTCTCTTGTGTCTTTTAATTCCCTGAAGTTCCCAGGAAATAAAAAAGTAACTTAATGTCTATATATATTAAATATATTTCCAACACAGTGAACACTATGTTCAGACAGCATATGAATTGTCCCATCATGGACAAAAACACACCGGACCACTGCTACACAGTAATAAAGGACGCATATCACTTTGTCCCCCATGCAGGTTTTGGAAGTCCGTCTTGAGGAGATGAGTAACTTCAGTTTCTCATCTCCTCAAGACGGTGAGGAGATGAGAAACTGAAGTTACAGGCCTGCTTTGACTGCAGGAATGTTTTTTTTAGGCTGCTGCAATAGACCTGGATGAGCTCACTGACACTGTGACATCTTACATCAGTTTTCAGGTTCTGTGAAGAGGATGTGAGTCTGCTCTTTCACAGACAGAAGATCAGGAAGGCACAAGGTCCAGATGGTGTGTCACTCTCCTGTCTGAAAGTCTGAGCTGACCAGCTGCAGTCAACGTGGGACTGCACTACATGCCCCAACACCTCAACTCCACAGGGACAGCTGGCACTCTGGTGCCGTCAGAACAACCTGGAGCCGAACAAGCTCAAAACAGTGGTGGACTTAAGGAAGAACCCTCCAACATAAACACCATCAACAAAAAGGCCCAGCAGAGAATGTACTTCCTGCGCCAGCTCAGGACACTGATCTTTGACTTTGACTGTGAGTGGTGTTCATATACTGGCCTGTGTGAGTGGGCTTTATGGGTTTTCCTGTGGTCTTGGTGGCCGCTTCAGCCTTCAGTTTGGGTGAACAGCAACTTCTGATCCCCTTTAATAGACTAAAGTTCCATATTTCGGTAATGTATACCTGAGCCAGACCCATTTGCTAATGAGAACCATGAGATGAAAGCTGGTAAGAAGACCTTTGAGATTTGATCCTTTTGTTGCATATTCTTATCTGTTCTCTTCCATGTGCAGAACAAATAAAATACTGGTTCCCACTTGGTCTCTCTGGAAGCTCACTGAAAAAATAATACCTCAACGTCTTTGATATAACAGTTCATTAAACTGACTACAAGTCAGGTCATGTTGTTTCCCTGGCTGTCTTCCTGCATTTCATCAACCACTGATTTTCTGTATTTAAAATCTCAAGGACAACATTGCACATTGTAGTGGGAAAGACTGGACTGGACCCTCTGAGCAGCAATCGAACATGTACAGTGCAAAGTTCTTCCTGACAGCTACGCTTTCACTTACTGTTTACATGCCTGATCATCCTTTCAGGCACAATACTATGACCTCTGAGGGCAATCTGTGAAAGTTATGTTGAGCCAGTGAAAGTTGGCATCAGGAAAGATTGAAACACCAACAATACCAAAGCTATGTGGCAGGCGACCCAGAATATTACAGGCTACAAAAGCAGGAGCGCTCCTATCATGTGTGAGGCCATGTTGACAGATAAGCTTTGCATATTCTATGCTTGATGAAGGAATAGGTTTAACGTGCTTCACTTGAGCACACAGACGACTCCACCTCCAGAGGACCGACCACTGTCAGTATCCACAGCAGATGTGGAAAAACCCTGATTAGAATAAATATTAATAAAGCTGCTGGACCTGATAACCCTGATGACCTGTACTAAAAACATGTGCCAACCAGCTAAGTGGATGTCATCACCGACATCCTAAACATATGTCTGTCACAGGAGACTGTTCCCACCTGCTTCAAGAAAGCCACCATCGTCCCCGTACCTAAAAAGTCTGCAGTTTCTAGTCTAAACGACTGCTGCCCTGTGGCACTCACCCTCACTCTGATGAAGTGCTTTGAGAAACTGGTTCTCCAGCACAACAAAAACAACATCCCAGCCAGCCTGGACCTTCACCAGTTTGCCTTCAGAACCAACAGCTCCACAGAGGATGCCATCTCCATTGCCCTCCTCTTAGTCTTCAAACACCTTGAAAATAACAACACCTGCATCAGAATGCTGTTTGTTGATTCAGCTCAGCATTCAATACAGTCTCCCACATGAAACTTAGCACTCTGGGATTAAGTACTACACTCTGTAACTGGATATTGGACCTCCTCACAAATTGACCCCAGAGAATCCAGATTTGGAGTCACATCGGCCTGTCACAATAACAACTACTTTTGTTGGATGATATATTGCCCCAGAAACAGTTGTCATTTAAAGACCATTTTATGCCACAGATATAATGATAATATAATCACATAATAATGTGATTAGCTGCAATATTTAGACATTAGACTTAAAATGTGAACAAAAATATTAAAATATCTCATTAGGAAAAACATATTTTAGCTTTGAGTAACACATTATCTTCACCCTATTCACTACAGGTGTGTGGAGGAGCTGCCTGAGCCCCACCCACGTTAAAACTCCGACACAGAAAGCAGACGAGAGGACGGAAAAAGCGCAACCAGAAACGTGTCTCAGCATAGTTTTGTTCTGTTCATTTGGCTCACGCTAAGAAAACACACTAGCTAAGTTTCCATCCACATGTATCGCAAATTTTAACCAAAATCCAAGAAAATTGGCAAAAGACAATGCGGATGGTTGCTTGTTTCCATCCTCTGCCATTATGCGATTATTAGGAGTTAGTTCATCAATATAAGCAGCAGGTGGTGCCAATTCTCAAATCAGAAAACCATTATACCACGGCAGAAGAATAGGCCAAAACGAAATGACTTAATTATAAGAGCACCAGTCGAAAATCAAACGAGGAAAAACAATGTAGAAAACTCAATGGAAATATGACATTTCTGTTCTTGTCATGTATTAACGTGAGGAAGGTTATATCAGATCTGTGTGGAGCAATGAGGAGACTGTTGCCATGTTTGTGTGTGTTATGGGAATATACAGGAAGATTCCAACAGAGGAAACAGCTGATCAGTCATCTGAGTTAAATGTTTGCTACGTTGTTGATTCAACAAAGGTGTTTTCATCTCCCATTTTGTGCATTGACTATTTTTTTTCCAAAAAGGCAAAAACAATCCAAAGCCAAGCCACCTCAAGCCAGTGGACATATTTTGTATGTGAGTTACTCTTTGTCAAGTCAAGTCATTGGATGGAGGACATTCAACCTCTATAAAATATCTGGTCACCATATCTTAATATGTATCTTAATTGTCTGTTACGTAAACGTCAAACGTGTTTTTTGTCCAAGGACTGATTACCCACAACCCAGTAAAATATACAATGGGAACAGAAAGTATGATGTTACAGCCATGCTATTTCTGACCTGTTGCTTAGGAATACTCCTCTTCACCCGGTTGAGGGTTTTGCGATTGTAACCCTCCCCACTAAGGTGAACTTTGACAGCTCCAGATTCCAGCGGGTCTGCTGTCATTTTGGGGAATATATGTAAAGCATCCTGGAGAGAGGAAAGCAGATTGCAGTCAAAGGCATGAGATACAGCTCAACTAATAGGACTGGTGCAAAGAGTTAAATTTTTATTTATTAATCTGCAGTCTCTGATTTAAACCCCAACACCAAGGTATTTCTTGTAAATCAACATCAACAGACGGTCAGTTCCTTTAAGACTGTGATTTGGAAGTTATTGTAAAACAAACTAGAAGGATATGAAAGTTTACCTGGTGCTGAGCACTCATGTTGACTCTCCTCAACAACCTCTTTTTCTGTTCACTGAGAAGGCTATCAATTTTCCTCATGGGTGGGAGGTACAACTCATCTGAGGAGTTAAAGTAGTAAAACATTAATTTACATTTAAATCTTACATTTGAATCACTGTCACTGCCTTTTATTGTGACAGACCTGCAAAGGATGTTAACAGTGTAAGTAGGTCAAGTGGTTTCATTGGTGGCTTTCAATACGAAAGTGTTGGCATGGTACAAGTTGCTTATCACATTAATAATACCTACTTACTGCAATAAAAATGCAATAAATGCATGTCGCCTGCACCTTCATCTAACCAGTTCAACTCTCATGCTCCATATTACCTTGACTCATGAACATCATCTCATGATATGTGAGAACTCCTTCACATGATACAGTAACTCATTCACTTCACAAAGGGTGGAAACTATTATTTTCAAGCAGTGCCAAGGCATCAGACTTGGAGGTGCTGAGTCTCATCAAAAGTGCATGCAAGTAGAGTATGGGCGCATGTTTTGAAATGCCTAATTTCTCTTCACAATCCTTGAAACAATAATTACATTTTTGGGGGTTAGATCATTGCACTTAATTAATGTAAGGACAATATTGTACTAATCAATGGATCTGGTGCTGTTGACTTCCCCTAGAGCAAATGTTATATATGCAGGGCATTTTAGGCGCAACAATTTCAAATCTAGTTGGTCTGGTATCTAAGAATTCCTCAATTACATCCCTTACCTGACTACCCAACAGGTTATGAGCATTAAAATCAAAACCAGTGATCTTATTTTACTCATCATTTCTTAAAGCTCAGATAGTAATAAAGGCTTGCATGGATTGTAAACTTAATCGACAACACCTCACTATCATGCATTCAAAAGACGACACCCAAATAGATGCTTGATGCTGCTGGACTCATATGCTCATGCCATGCCTGAAGAGCATAGTAACTTAGGCCAAAAAACTTGACTGCTATAACACATCAGCTATAAATGTGAAAAAGGGATTCCCAGTGAATCACTATTACCTCTTGATTTGCCATGGAAGTCAAAAACGGATGAACGATTTTCCACACCAAATGATCCACCCTGATCTTCCACTTTTTTTTAAAGCTTCTGCATAGGAGATTTTATGCTGATCTCTGGCTTCCTGAACTTCCTTTGCTTTAACAGAATAACAACATTCTCGAAAAGATGCCACATGGTTTCCCCCTACAGTTTAAGCACTTTGGTGTTGTCACTTCACAAATCAAGACGTCAAGATCCTCTCAACACTTTGCACATCTGGGTGCATCTGGTTGGTGGGATGGTATAGACTATTCATTCTAAAGAGTCATTTCTCTTCTCAAAACCCTTTACCCTGCAAATGGATGCATGGACATGGGTGGGGAGCAGAGGTATTCCTGAGTATTCCCAAAGAAACCAGGTGAAAAAGAATGTCATGCAATAAAATTGGCTGTGGAAGCACTGAAATACTACTTGCTTGGAAGAGACTTTGTTTTTGAGACCGACTGCTGGGTGGTACCTTTTATTGCAGCCATACAACTTTGCCATGAAGTATAGAAGTATTTCTATACATTTTTCATTCATGTGTACTTTGATAGATTTAGTTGTTGGTACTTTTAAATTTTATTCCACTACATCTTACAGCAAATATCTACATTTCTATACTGCGCTGCATTACAGTCACATTGCTGTTTGTTTGTTTTTTTTTTCCAAGTGATAACTTATCAATAGAGAAAGAGGAATCAGTCCACTGAACCAATCAGAGCAGGCAGGTAGGCTCTTCCTTTAATGAGGGCAGAGCACCAGCAGAAGCAGCACTAACCGGTGGTAACACCCCACAGAGACTAGCCATTAGACATGTGTCACCCATCAAATGATTATTGCAGCAGTTCTTCTTCTAAAGTTTTGTACGTCCTGGATGAGCAATGACGACATGCTAAAACTAGGTAAATTATTTAAATTGTTCTTTAAATTTCCATCTTTTTATGGATTAGAAATTTATTTCTACAGGAAAAGCAGTGGGAACTTACTAAAGCACACAAATGCTGTCTTCTCTCCCTCTCTTTTTTCTTTCTCTTTTTACTCTCTTCACTTTTATAGAGCGCACACACGATTTTCTAAAGTGTATGCATGCTTCATCACTGGCAACACTGTCCCCCATTATTAAATATATGAAATTCACACTGTCGAACCAACACAGCCCAAATTATAAGGTGACAACACTGTTTGAGCCTAAAGTGTCTTAAAATAAACTTAAGAGTTGGATGCATTATTCAGCAGAATTTTCAGCAGATTTTAGAGCTGCCGAAATTTGCATCCTGTTTTTTCAGCCAGGATGAGTATTCATACTGTCGAGCCAAAATGGCTTTAGTAAAGCGTGCGCTATAGTAAAGTAGTAAACTTTATTTAAAAAATGTTACTTCCCAGGCTCTGTACAAAAGTGTAGAATTGAGAATTGATTAGAATTGATTATTTTATGTTGTAATGTTCCAACATGAGTTCCAATTACTAACCGCTAACCCTTAAAGTTTTTCATTAAAGTTTGACTGCCTGGCAATTTGTCAAATTCCTTTATTCTTCTAAAATATACATTTGTCTTAAATACAATAATGTTTCATTAAAAAGTCAGGTGGTTAAACCTCCTTGGCATGCTTATATTTAACCAAATTGAATTTCCTGTGAGAAAGGTCTGGCAAAAGTATAACTTCTGTAAGAGATGAAAAGTGGAAATCCTGTGTAAAGATCAGGGCCTACTGCTGTGTTGTAGCACAGTCAAGTCAATTTTATTTATATAGCCTACAAAACCCTCTATCCTTAAACCCTTGATTCGTATAAGGAAAAACTACCCCCCAGAAAACCTTTCATTGGGAAAAAAATGGAAGAATGTCTATTATAGAGTACAGTCATTTTGCATTAGATGGGTGTTTTTACAGTTAAAACCTTTTACAAATATAATCAGTTGTGTTACTTTACTTAATGGCATTTCAGTCTGCTGCTTTTTCATCACTTTGCAGCATATGGTGTTTCAATAAAAGCCCATGCAAGGGTTGAACTGATCCCTGTCTGAGCCTCCTCGCTCATCCACATTTAAAGGTCACCATGACACTCTAAATCGAAATGTTTGTCAGCCTCTTAAGTATAGGCCTAGTGGAATGTTTTGACATTTACCTCATGTGCAATCTTAACACTGAATGCAAAGCACTTCTAAGAATGTTGTTTTCTTTGTAGTCCACAATGTGACCACATGTTTGGCCACAGTTACAGTTTTACAGTGGCGACAGCTCGGTCAAGAGGATAGGTGGTCACGATTTGGCCAGACTTCTAAGCAGGATCATACTATTCCAGGACAACAATGGTCACTTGGTCTTTGCTGTGAAGGCTCACTGGAAATGCATATGATCATGCCACAGCATGTAATGGCGTGGTTACTGTGTGTCAAACTAAGACTACAAAAATGTAGCTTAAAATTCAGTAAATATACATTAAAAGCATCTATAACACTGAACAAGGTTACTTACAACTGTGTTGCCATGCAACAATGGTGAAAAATCAATGTGCAGAATTTATGTTCACTGTGATTGATTAAATGTTTAAAAGTTAATGGAAGAACCACAGTGGCTGTAAGGTAAAGTAAATACATTCAACAATCTGAAACTTACAGCATGCCTTTGAAAATTGTTAGCTTTGCAAAAACACTGGTATGGTCCTTAAAAAGCTAGTGTGGTGATCTGGTAACACCATTCTATCTCTGGAGAAGCAACTCATTCACTTTTTCTTGAAGCCTTGCTCACCATCAGTGTCCTCCAGTGCTTGGATCATATCAGGGTCGAGTGCCGTGCTGACCAGCATCTCCACGTAGCTCCTGAACATCTCTCGCATGGCTCGGCTGTTAATGCCACCCCGCACGGGCCCTAAAACACAAAGACGTCACATTGAGGGCCTGAACACTGCACACAATGGCTAATAAGATACAACAGGTATAACTAATATGTTATTAGAAATATATGTGTACCACACACACACACACACACACACACACACACACACACACACACACAGGCCAGCTGACCTTCATCATCACTGGGTGGGGAGGAGTCAGACTCAGAGGAGGAGGATGGCACCTCCTTCAGCCACTTCTTCCTCTTCTTGGGAGGAGGCTCTGTTTTGTCCTTTGAAGTCTTGGCTCTGGACTGATGGTCCATCTTCTTCTCTCCTCCTCTCTTCTCCTCCTTCAACCTGGCAAACTCCATGGTGCCATCTCTCCTCTCACACGCCTGTCCCTCCTTTTTTTCTTTCTGCTCCCTTTCTTTCTCTTTTTCCCTCTCCTTCCGTTCTCTGTCTTTCTGTTCTCGCTCCTTCTCTCTCCGCTCCCTTTCCTGTTTCTCCTTTTCTCTCTGCTCCCTTTCTCTCTTTTCTCTCTCTTTATCTCTTCTCTCCTTCTCTTTTTGCTCTCTCTCCTGCCTTTCTCTTTCACTTTGCTCCCTCTCCTTTTTTTCCTTTTCTTTCTGCTCTCTCTCGTGTTTCTCTCTTTCTTTTTGCTCCCTGTATTTCTGCTCCCTCTCCTGTCTCTCCCTCTCTTTTCGTTCTGTCTCCTGGTTTTCCCTTTCTTTCCACTCCCTTTCATGTTTATCTTTCTCTCTCTGCTCCCTGTTCCTTCTATCCTTCTCTTTTAACTCTCTCTCATATTCCCTTTTCTCCCTGTCCTTTTGCTCTTTCTCTCTTTTCTCCCTCTCTTTCTGCTCCTTCTCCCCTCTTTCACTCTCCCTCTCCTTCTTCCATTCCATTTCTTTCTCATTTTCTCTACACTCCCTCTCCTTTCGCTCTCTGTCCTCTTTTTCCCTCTCCAACGTCTGTATTTCTTTCCTGTTCCTCTCATTTTGCTCTCTCTCTTCTTTCTCTCTCCTCTCTCTCTCCTCATCTATTTTCTCCCTGTGCTCCCTCTCTCTTTGTTCTTTTTCTCTTTCTCTCTGCTCCTTCAGCTCTCTCTCTTTCTGTCTCTCCTTGTCTCTGTCGTCTCTCTCCACTCGAGGTGGGGTTTGATTGTGGATGGTGGCCAGCTGTTTGGGTAGTGACTGGCGCCTGTCAATCAATAAGATAAAAAAAGAAATACGCAGAGTAGATGAAGCTCCCATGTTTTAAAGCTTAGGAAGCTAGTTAGTTATCTGAAATCATTATTCCAAAATCAGTTGTTGACAGCCATTTCATTTAATTTCTCTCTGAATCTGGTTCTGATGTGTGGTTTTGAATGACTGTAGCTTTGAATCTTCTATAACCTTCCAATTAATCAGTTCATCTTTACCTCTACCTCTGAGTGACAAACAGAAATATTTGACAAGAAAATCAAACTCGGCCTTACCTCAGAGTCAGACTGGCTCGATGCCATGGCTTTCTAGAACACACTCTAACATAATCTTTTTTGTTGACATTCTCCAAGAACTTCACATACAAACGCTGGTAGCGCATTTTAGCATCACCAAAGTAACCCAGATACTGAGGGAAGAGACATGGAGAATAAGAATGACAATTTAGTAAACAGTATTGTTGTATATGAAAACACAGGATAAAAGTGAGGAACAATCCATCCAACTGGATACTCTTAAGTGACCCAAATTGCAGTTTGCAGAGAGTGAAGAAATGAATATAAATACTATACTGTGACACAGGCCTATATAACCTACTGTAGACAGAGCTCTCACTGCTATTAAGGAAACAATTTTAGTTTTCACTTTTGAAGAAGCATCATACAGGTTTTTATTCTCTACTCTTAAACTGCACTGACACCAATCAGATTAAAGCCATTAATTTGTTAAAAATTATCAAGTTTTAAGTCCAACAACGAGCAATGATGTTGTCTGTCCTTGTCCTCCTTCACAGCTTTCTATAAAAGTAAATAACTAAATAATAACAACTACTGCTGCTGCTCTCCAGGCTTTTCTCATTTCAGGCAAGTGTTTCAGATTCAAAACAGGGTAAGACAAAGATGCCCTTTGTCCATTGATAGTAACAGTGTCCAAAACTACAATGAACTAGACTGCGCTGCTGAAGAAGATGCTGTTAAAGTTGCTAAAGTATAAAAATGTAGCTTGCTGTTAGACAAGTTAGAGCTTTTAGCTTGCTTTTTTGTGTAACATGTTACTGGGTGAAAGCAGGTTTAAGAAATGTATTTGATTTGATGATTCTTATAAGCTACTTGAATATGTAGGTCTTCAATTTGGGATGTGTTTCTGTCATCATTTCTATATTAAGCAAATGGAAACTGTCTGCAGCCAGCAGATGTACTGTAAAACTGAAAGCAGGAAATCAGGAAAAGTGGCATTTCAGCCAGAAGAGATATATAACAGATACCTATAATATAATATCATTAGTGTAGCCCTTGACATTACAATGTGTATATACGTAAAGATGTGGGCAGCAATTCAGAGGTCTGGGATCAGGCTACAACAGATGGTCAGTTTTTGGTTCAGTTCATTAATCATTCAAATAATAACTTTTTTGTTGTTAGTTTAGGCCTGTTTTCTAATTTAAACATCATCATTTTACATCAAATATCAGCGTAGCAGTGGATGTGATACAAGTACAGACTTAAAGATGCAATTCAATTACACAAAACAATGAAAACTAACTGGAAGTTTAGGGTTTCTGGTGCAGGTTCCAAAGCTTCTTACGCCACTCTTAACCTTCTACAAGCAGCTAAGGGCACTCGTTCTCCTACAATAATTTCTATTTTTTGACACTTTGTGCTTCTTTGAACAGTTGACAGTGAAGGTGTAGACAGGACATGTGTGTAATTTAGTGTTGATTTAACCTGGGGGAGTCCTGAGTTAAACGTATGTCTGCTGGAAAACTCACATTACTCGTTGCACAGAACTGCCTTTGACCATCTTTGATCTCTGGGCTGAATTTCTGGAGCAAGGCTTTCTGCACCCTCCAGATAGGTGGGGGCTCTCGGCCTGTCTGCAAGGCCATCTGGTGATACAAACAAACACAGTATACAGTATATCATTAATGGTAGGTTACTTATTCACCATCCATAATTCCCGGGAGCTATGGGGAGACTCACCTTAAGGGTCCCAATGTCCTCAGTTCGAACCACAAACTCGTCCCGTTCCCGAAAGATTCCCTCGCCTCCACTCTCACTGTCCTCCTCTTCACTCTCTCCAGCTATGGCAGCGTCAGTCTGCTTCTTTGCCAGGTGGAGGGAGGTAAGACGCTGGGACGCTTGAGCCTCTTCCGGGGTTGCAGGTGATGGTGGTGGAGAGGACGATGAAGAGGGTGAGGAAGAGGAGGGTGAGGAGGGAGAAGGCTGCCCAGCTTCAGGTTCCTGGTCCTGATCAGAGGATGATGGGGGAGGTGTTGTGGACGGAGGAGGGATGGACTGGCCCACAGGGAGATTGGAGAGGGGTGAGGATGGGATAGCCGGAGGGGAGGTGGAGGGGGGTGGGGAGGTGCCTGCAGTTGGAGCAGGTTGGTAGGAAGGTTGCTGCTGCTCAGAGGGAGTATAAGTTGGATTTGCCTCTTCCTCATCCTGCTGGATCGGCAGTGGGGAAGGTACAGAGAGACACAGGGATAGGAGGGGTGAAGGTGAGGAGTAAGTGGGCGGCGAGGGGGAAATGGACGGTGATCGGGATGGAGGTGCAGGAGCAAGCACAGGTCCTGATGGAGATGCTGAAATACAAGGTGGGGGGAGGAAGTGAGAAAGTTGGCTTCCAACTGCTGGAAGTGTTTAAAGACACAAGAAAATTACGAGATAATTTATTAACAATGGTGTGCTCCTGCATGAACACTGCCAACTGATTTAAAGATTAAAAGGTAAGGTTTTATTTAAATTATATTAAATCAGGGTCCACTCACTAGCTATTTCCAGAGCTTTCTCATGGTCCTCATCAGTGAATGGGGTTGTTGGCTCAGTTGTCATGAAGTTGGTTCAGATGTCATCATGTGACCCATGTGTGAAACTTAGGTCAACGTAACAAAAAAATACTCCATTTGCTAATGACGGCCATGAGATGCAGTTGAAAGCTCTGAAAAAATCTAACGGGCCTTGATTTAAGATTATTTTGTCAAACTACTAATACCTATTTCCTTTCCAGACATGGTATAAATTTTTTGAGTAAGACTAAGGTTGACTTTTAGTTAACATTGCTTGTTAAAGACATTTTTAAAGAAAGCTAAAGCTAAAGTAACAGACAGACGGACAGATGAAGAAACACAAACATTACCTTCAACCTTAGGAACCTCCAAAATCTGCATTTCAGACATCCTTTCCTCTTCCTCCTCCTGCTCTTCCAGGGCTTCCTGCTGATTCTGTGGATTACTCATTACTTCTTCATTATCTGCCGTCTCCCCTCCTCCCTCCTCCCCCTCTTCTCCTCCTTGCTCAACCTCCTTCTCCTCTGCATTTTCTCTATTCAACTGTGGGGAGACTATTTTTTGTTCTTCCTTGTCCTGTGTGTGATGCTGAGGGTATGGGAGAGCCTCATCTTTTCCGTTCTCTATACTGGGGATGAGGGGAGGCATGGCAGGGAGGGGGGGGCTGAGTGGCGGCTCCTGTGGGGTAGGTGGGGACAAAGTGGGTGGGGCTTTGGCCATGGCGGAAGCCATTGCAGCAGCCAACGAGTGTGGGGTGTCATAGAGGGCAGAGATGGCAGATGAGATGCTCTTCTGCAGGTCCTGGTTCTTACTGACCGAGTCTTCCTCATCAGAGGAGAAGGAGGGCAGTGTCTCCAGGTTTCTTTTTAGCTCCTCATCCAGAGGCTTGCAGGGACTCGGGCAGCTGCTGAGAGCCAGGTCCGCCCCCTCGCCCTGCCCTCCCTCGCTGAAAGTTCCAGGAGGTTGCTGTGGAGGAGTAGGAGGTGGTAGGGGAGGAGGAGAAGGGGATAAGGGCCTGATCCCTCCCTTTAGAGAGGAACAGGGGTTTAGGACTTCCTGCTCGCCTCCCTCTTGTCCTAGCTCAAGGCCTGACTGTTTTTTGCCTGTCTTCAAGAAGTCCAAAAAAGATGCCATGAAGCCAGGTTTGAAGTCAAACGTCTTCTCATCAGCCTGCAAAAGAGTAGAATCTCAAAACTGATGTGTGCTTTATGATGGTGTCACTCCTTGTCCACTGTACTGGTATGGTTAGTCAGTTAGCTGTATTCCTCTGTACACTGCAAAAAACTGTTTCAACTAGTAATTTGGTCTTCCCTCTTCAAGACTTATCCATCTTTAAAGCAAATCTTTGCTGATTTTCAACCTTATCTCTATCTATCCGAGTTAAGGATATAGTGTGGAAAATGCCTCCAGTTGTCCGATGGTCTGTGTCTCTGGGGCACAGCCTGGCGCAGCTACAAAATCTGTTCTTCTTCTGCCTCCAGTGCCATCATTCAGGGGTGGCAGAAGAACAACAGATTTTGCAGCTGCATCCCAGAGACACAGAGCAAACAGACTGACCCAAAACACTAATGTTGTAAACGGATAAAATAAACCATTCCATAGAGCTGAGGGGAGCAGCAGAGTTGTCTATAATTCCCTGTGAGTTCATCACTATGAGGGACCCCTTTTATAATTTCACTAAACACATAATCATTTGACCCATTGTTCATATAAAAAGAGTGATTTGTGCAGCAGCTTTAAACTGTTAACAGTTCTGGCACTGCTGTGATATAGTTCCAGGTCTTCCCTCTATAGATTTTCTTTTTTTTCTGAATCTTCTAGAAATGAGTGGAAGTATCTTGATGGACAAAACGTTTCTATCATTATCAATTAATCTGACTAATTTCTCAATTAATTGACTTCAGTCATTCAGATCATTCAGTCTATAAAATGTCAGAAAATTGTGAAAAAAAAACCAAACAGACACCAATGTGATCTCCGACAAACATTCCAAAACTTAAAGAGAATCAATTTGATATCACATAAGAAAAGAAAAACTGGGATGGAGAAATGTTAGGCACTATTCCTTGAAAAGTAAATTAATGATTATTTTACAATAAATCCATTTTCAAAATAGTTGTAGATATTTACAACTATTTTCTTCTGTTAACTAATTACTAGTACTATCTGTTGAGGAATAATCTCACCCAAATGGCAGATTTCCGTTGAAATTGTAATACTTTGGATACATACACATAACTAATCTGATTATTCCTGGCTGCTGTGCCACATTTTGTGCTGTTTCCAAATACTGACACTAATTTCCAGCAAAACCAGCAGTAAAATAATATCACTACAAATTTCTGTTATACCTTAAGTAATCACAGTAAGCTCAGAGCAGGAATAGTCAATCAGAGACTAGAATTTACCCTACACATGCTACATTAAAAATCTTTACATTTACTTAGTGATATGTTTTTCTACAAAAATGACATAATAGGAAATTGCATTAATATGAAACAACATGAATGGAAACAAAAAGTGGCACAACAGAAGAAAAAATCAGCTTTTAGTAGACCAGTGAAATCATAAGGACAAATTATTACCAAATTGACAAGTGCAGGCATGCACAGTGATAGGAAAGAAAAACAGTGGCAATTTTATTATTGTTGTTTGCACCACTGAGAAATGCATATTGATTCATGCTCAACAAAATGGCTACAGTGCACACAGTCTGTTGAGAATGTGTGGAGATCGGCCTGGGTTGACGTTAAATTCTTGTCCTGAATTAATATATACAATATATAGTGCCCTGAAAAATGTCCACAATGGAAGCAAAAATAAATTGTCCCTGGCATGTACATTACCTTATGCTAACAATAACGACTGCATATTGATTCAGGAAACTTATTATACAGTCATGCCAAAACATGGTGTGCCCACTTAAATTTAAAAACATCTTTAAGCGGCCTGGCTCAGGAGGTAGTGCAGTCTTCTAGTAATTGGAAGGTTCCTGATTCAATCCCCGGCAAACAGTCCTCCAGAGTGCAAGACACTGAACCCGTGACCGCTCCTGATGAGCAGGTTGGCACCTTGTATGGCACCCCCTGCCCTCAGTGTATGACTGTGTATATGAATGGGTGAATGTTGGCATGTGTTGTAAAGCGCTTTGAGAAGTCAGTAGACTAGTAAAGCACTATTTAAATGCAGTCCATTACCATTTAATCTTAAATTTGTGAGATGGAATAAAAGAGAAGGATTTTTACTTTTACTCAACTCTGAAATGGCACTTTAAGCAGTTCAATAAATACAGGCCCTGGACCATGTTATAGGTAATAAAGCTTAACAGACAGCAGGTGGCAGCAAGGGTCCTGCACCGAAAAAATTAAGTAACCGTGGCAACAGCTGCCCTGGTAACAGCCATCTCTCTCCTCTCTCTTTTGTCAGTCAGAAAGAGCTGGCTGTCAGTCAACTATAACCTCCTTCTCTCAAAAGCTTATATCCCAAAAACATGACTGAAAAATCAAATATTGTGTTTGTTTTGTTCCACTGGCGACTACATCACCAAATAATTTCTTACATTTAACTAATACCAGGGCAAAATGCTATCTTTTTGCACAGGTATCTCGCTCTCTCTACCAGAGGCTTAGGTTTGAATGGATGAGGTGTGAATTATATATGAAGCTCCTGGCTCTGCTCATTTTTGTAGAGGGTGTGAAGCAACTTACTGAACTGGAGAGTTTCTGCATAGTAGCCCAGGCTTCAGGATTTAGTGGATCGTCAATTTCTTTCTTCCACGCCATCTGTGTTAACATCAGAGAAAACTGCTTTCAAAACTCTATTTAATAAAGGTTAGGTCAAACTCTTAAAAGTTTGCTTTTTTTCACAAGAACAACAATGTGATGTCATCCCTTTCAAAATTCACAGATGCTAGTTATAGCTTGAAGATTTCCTGATGGAGCATGTTTAGCCATCTCAATTATATATAAGAGAAAGACTGCAAATGATGAGGACTTCTAATTGCGTGTCATTGTCTTGCTGCATTGTTCTTAAATTATGGGACTAGGTTTTGTAAAAGGCTGAGTCCTACAGATGTGAACACCATCCAACATTCTTAAAGGTGAGTCAGCACTTTAACCCCAGTCCCTGGTTAATGTAAAACCCAATGTGCTGAAATACAGTGCTGGCACAATGAGAGGATATCTGAACTGTATATCAGCTTGACATGATTTGGAACGTTTGCCTTCACAGCCAAAATATTGACTGCAGATACAGTATGTCTCACTGTTGCTGAGGCAACTAGCTTTCATTTCATCATGTAATCAGCCTGCATGATACTACATGATTACAAGGATAGAATGAGGGATTTCTGATTAACATGGGTATCAACTATTCTACTATATAAGTGACATTTTCATTAAATCATACACACGACATGCAGATATATATATATATATATATATATTTTTTTTTTTTGTCATTTTCATGAAGAGAGAAAAAACATGAAAGACAATATGAACACAAATTTTGACTGACAAACTGCACTGGAACAGCAATTCTTAGACATTGTTACCTTTTTAAATTGTGTAATTATTCTTTTTTATGTCCTGTCAAACTCACTCTTTCTTTCTTTCACATATATGTTCTGGGGGACATGACCCCAAACCAACTAAGAAAAAAAAAAAGCAATTGCTGATAAATATTGGTAATTCAATGACAACTTAGTAACTTTCTTACTGCTAACTATGGATTACTTTTACCAAAATGATCTATGCCTCTTTTAGGTTTGTATCAGGTGGCAGGTTCTGCTCTCCCAACAAATCTTCTCCAAGACCCTTTTTTGAATATATAAATCCACTGTCCAGATACCTATATTTTACCCTCAGATTCCTGTTTTTGCAAGATATTTTTCATTTTGAGTTCCCCTTGTGAAGAAGCCAATTCCCTCTCAAGCTGTTGTGTATAATTTGACTGGGGAGATGAGAAAACTTTCAGCTTTGGTCACACATCTCAGTGTCAGTCCATTTATTTATTGCAGGATAAAATCTGCACTGCATTCATATAAGATACTCACCAACATTGAAATGATTACAAATAAAATTACACTTGAAATAGTTTTTTTCTTTTTTTCAAATGAAAGAACTTTGTCAGTGCAACTATGGACAACTAACAGTCACACGATAACACTCACTGTAAAGCCTAAGGAGATACTAACTAGCTCATACATTGAATTATCGAAGATAAAATACAGGGGTTTTATTCAGGTGTTCATATTGCAGCAGTTTTCTGTGAAGCTCGTTGTGTATTTTACTCTTTACCTCTACAGCTTTCTGCTGATGCTTCATCTTGTCTTGAGTCTGGTTCAGCTCATTTCTGCTGATGTCAATGGTGGTACTGGGTCCAGGGCTCAGGCCCAGAGATGGCGCTGACCCCACTGATCCATCAGACAGAACTGGCTCGGTGCTGGACAGTGAATCTGTCCTCAACAAAGATTCTGATGGAAGCATGGTGGGAACGGGCAGTTTGATCTGAGAGATGGACAGGGTGGATGTATTTAGATATTCAGCAGGACTTTCAGCATAAAGTATGCAACATTTGTTTTTTTGGAATTACTGTAGCTTGACTACCTAAAATATCTAGAACATGAACTACTGATGCTAATTGTGTTAAAACCCCTCAGGGGCTTGTTTCACAGAGATATATTACACTAGTCTATAATGCTAAGCATTACTTTTTGGTTCAGCTTTGCTCTAAGACTAATGTAATTTGTGGGCAGGCCAAGACTGGAAAAGGGAAATTTATTGCACACTGTGGGACAAGCAAGCGTATCAAGAAGTAGTATGGACAGACTCGTAGGCATAAGCAGCAGGAGTTAACACACATAGACCATATAGATAATATAGAATTCTCAGAGTGATACATTTTGGTTCTACCTTAATGCATGCAACATTTAATAAACACTCTATGACAGACAACACCAACAGCACTGCCAATACAATACCTAAATTGTTACTGTAGATCCCATTTCATCTACTGTATACATACAGTGTACCTTAACTGGTGAAAGCAATTCAGAATAAGATGAACTGTAAATTGTGCATATGTTTTTATATCAGTGTGTAACAATTGCAGTATGTTTTGGCACAGTTACTTGTCATATAACCACAAATGATATGTTTTTATCTATTTTATTTGTTTTTACCCAGGGGTTGAGATATCAAATCTATTTAGGCCTAGCTTTCAGCTTTTGAATTTAAGTAACAAAATGTATATATAGTTTTGTATTTAAAAACTAAAACTTAAACAATAATATTTAAAAAACTTAGTCAGGTTCACCAGATAAATTACATACACAACATGACATATGTAATTTGGTCTTTTTTACATTGTCATAAGCGATGAATTAATTCATAATCAGAGAACTTATACTCTTTGCAGACAGAGCAGGTAGGAAAATTTTCAATATTGTTCTCCACGCTAAGACAATTTTTACTTTATTCAAACTTTCTAGTAATGACTATGATTCAGGCTCAGATTATCTATTCTTTTGTCCACTTTACCTTGATAGGTCTGATTGGATCTTGCTGCGGCTGCTGGGATGATTGCTGCTGCTGTTGTTGTTGTTGTTGATGTTGTTGATGATGATGCTGTTGATGATGCGGTTGGTGGTGAGGACAGGAAAGATGCTGCTGCTGATGATGCAGATGATGCGGTTGTTGCTGTTGTGGTGCCTGGTGATGGTCTGCCTGCTGTCTTTGATGTTGGTGTGGATGCTGTTGAAGATGCTGCTGTTGGCTGAACTGTTGCTGTTGATGCTGCTGTTGATGATGATATGGGAGGCTTTGTGCTTTGTTCACATTTTGATGCAAATCAACAAGTCCTTCCTCCTTCCTGCCTCGCCCTCGACCCCGCCCACGACCCCTCCTACTTTCTCCAACCATTGATCCCATCAGCCCCCTGCAGTAAGGAGGCTCTGGAAGAGGACGTATGCGTGGTCTACCTCGTGGGCGAGGCGGTCCTTCACGTTTTGGTTTAGTTGGTTTCCTGCCTCTTTTCTTGGGGCCATCGTGGGGGGTGGGTTGTGGAGGGTGTCCAAGGGAAGAGTAGCTGGAGGGGTGGCAGAAGTCCATGTCAACCATCAGTGGACTGAGCCCACTTACTCCTGATGCCCCACCAGCCTTCCTACAACTAGAAACCAAGTCAGGGAGCAGGTCAGGAAGGCGTCGACTGTTCAGGCGAATATCAGCTGGAACATCAGCTTTATCCTCATCATCCTCAAACTCGTACTCCTGCGCATAGTTTTTCTTTGTTAGAGGTTGTGGCTCACGCCGCTGTTTGAGCAAGTGAAATGAGCTGGTCTTCAGCAGTTTCTTGGGTCGAGAGGAACAGAAGATAGGTAAGGTCAGACCAGTAGTGCTTGAATTTCCACCCACTCCCACAGCTCCCATCATCTTGTTGACTGAGCCATCCCCTTGAACTGCTGTACTCAATCCCATAGTGGGAGTTTGGGATTGGATGAGGCCCAGCTGGTCAGTATTCACAGTGGAGGGAAGCTCGTGGGTCTTCATAGAGTCAAGGTCTAAGTGTAGATTACCATTTCCTGTTCCTGGAAGGCTGTGGCAGTACCGTCCATAGCCTTGGTCACTGTGATGACCAACCATATCATAGCCCTCTACAGCACTTCCTGTTTTTAAGGCCTCCATACCCTCTTGCCCTTGCACATGACCCTGGGTAACACTTTCTTGAGCAGCTTGTCTTGACCCAGAATCCCCTGCACAGCTTGACTTGTAATCAGATGAACAAAACATGTCCTCCATCTCAGGAAAGAAAGAGCGATCTTCATCATTTAAGAGAGAGTCTGGAAAGCAGATGGATGTTAGAGGTGCAAACCGTTGCTGAGCTTGATTCTGTCCAACTTTACCCACTGGGCTCACTGTGTCAAACTGGTGCTGTTTGAGCTGGTCTAACTGGGAGTGTGACAGCTGGGTTTCAGGTTCTCTTTGTTGGGGCTGTTGCTGTTGTTGAGTAGTTCCAATATTTGCTGCCATCCGGTGGGTGTGTGGGTGAGCTAACTGAGAGTGTGACAGCTGATGGTGAGTGTGTGCTTGCTGTTGGTGGTGGGCATGAGGGTGGGCATGGGTCTGAGGCTGGTTGAGGTGATGCAGGTGTGAGGGGGTGGTCAAGCCCAAATCTGGTTCAGAGAGGAAGTCATGGAGATCTGAGGCTGTTTGTTGGGGATGGTGGTGGGGTCTGAGTCTGTGCTGCTGTCTGTGTCTGTCTCCACCACCTCCCTCCCCTCCTGTAACAGTCACCCCAACCCCAGTTCTGTCCAGAGCTCCTCCGCTGTCTCTGCTGTTTGTCCGAGAAAGAGATTGCTCTAGCATGTCTAGTGGGGACACTGAGTTCTGACTGGCTCGGGTTGGATCTCTTGGCTGGCTTCCAAGGCTGTAGTGGGTATCTATACCCTGGGTCTGGAGCTGGAGTTGCAACTGTGAGGACTGGTTCTGTGGGTGGGATTCTACCCCGGCAGGCCCTGCTCTTCTTGCTGAACCCATTATGGCCTGCTGGCTCAAAGGATGCTGCTGTTGCTGCTGCTGCTGTTGCTGTGCAGGGGCTTGCTGGGGGTCCATCTTGGTGCGGGTTGTATTGGAAAGAACAGACTGCAGCATGTGAGTTTGCTGGGCAGGGTCTGGCGGCGAATCCATCAAAGAGAGGGGGACATGGTTTTGTCGAGCCTGCTGCACATCTGATGTGTTACATAAGTAGGCATTGTCATTTGAATCTGAAGGCTTCTTCAGCTCCATGTGAGGGTGGCTGTGTGAGTGGGAATGGGGATGGCGATGCTGAGAATGCTGAGAGTGCTGTGTGTGTTGAGTGTGCTGAGAGTGCTGGGAGATTTGTGAGTGCTGAGAGTGTTGAGAGTGTGAGGATACATGTGACGTGTGATGGGAATGTTGGGAGTGTGGGTGCTGTGTGTAGGGGTCCCCTCTTCCATAATGAACCACAGAGTCCAGGGAGTCATGCTGTTGCTGAAGTGAGTGGGTAGTATGGGAGAGAGAAAAAGAGTCAGTGACCCTTCCTACCCCTCCAGCAGTGGACTTTGATATGGTCAACTCTGACTTGGTCTGCTGCTGTTTCTTCTGTGATATTTCCAACTGACTGTTTAAGCCATTTGCTGCGTCACCAATTGCCGTTCCAGGAACTGAACTGCTAGTAGTGTTATTGGTACGAATGACACTCTGAAGATGGTAGCGCTCTTCTGAGATCTTGTTAATATCATAGGTAACTCCCTTGCCTTCCCCATCCCTAGCCTGCGGGAGTGGTTGGGGTAGTTGCTGAGGAGCTGGATGATGTTGGGATGGATGGGGAGTTGAGCTCTGGGCTTGCAGTAAGTGGTGGATGAGAAAATCATCATCATCATCTTCCTCATCTTGGGATCGCTCAACTCCCAGCATGTTGGTCTCTGTTTTTTGCTTGGGTGGTGTTAAGTGGTAGGACTGGCTCTGCGATTGCCGTGTGTCAGGGAAACCTTGTGGTGAGGACATAAAAGCAGGAGAGAGGATGGAGGACAAGTATTTGGTGGCCCCTGAGCTTCCAGGAGACTGGGCAGGATGAGCAGAAGCAGGGGAGTGCAATCCAGGGTGACTAATACTAGAACTGATGGAGGGCGAGGGACTAGACTCTGGCAGGTGGTAAGAGCTGCTGCTTCCATTACCGACACTAGCAGCCCCACTTGATCCTGCAGCTCCAACTCCACTGCCAAGTGCAGCAGCTCCTGATATGGGTCCACCTGGGGTTGATCCTCCAGCACTCCCATACCCTAACGAAGGACTGCCTGCTCTTCTGAGAGAAGCTGAGCCAAAGTCTGAGTCCCCAAAGACTACCTCTGCAGAAAATGAGCGTCCCCCTGACCCTATACCAGTGAAGGCCTTCCCTCCAGTGCCCCCTGCTCCAGAGCTCAGGTCCTGGGCATGAGGTGAGTTGAAGCCTCCATAAGACTGGGCCATGTGTGTAGGTGGAGGCTGGTTGGGAGAGCAGGACTGGGAATGTTGCTGGGGAGGGGTCTGGTCTGGTAGGCCTGGGGTAGATTTGGCCACAGATGGAGAGCCATAGGTGGAGAGGCATTGTTTGGGTGCTGGCTGTTGAACAAGGGTGGATGACACCACTGGTAGAGGAGGTGGTGCAGGTGCTGACTGAAGTGGGGGCTGCTGATGAGAGGGAACAGACAAGGAGCCAGTGCTTGTCTTGGAGCTGGAAGAGGAAGAAGTGGAAGAGGAAGAGGCTGATGGTGGAGTGTGTGGGGTACGGGAAGAGGATGATGCTGAGCCCGAAGAAGAGTAGCCACTACTTGAGCTGGAACTCTTGGCTCCCTTAGTACCAGATGAGGAGGCTGAGGAGCTAGAGGACGAAGATGTGTAGGGAGTTTGGATGATAGGTCTATATGTCTTAGAATCCATCCGTGCTGAGGGCTTGGGGTCAGAAGATGGGCTCTGCTCCCCCAGAGGACTACAAGACATGCCAGTATGCTGGTGGTGGCTGGCTATCTGCTGATAGCCTGCTGACCCACCACAACTTACATATTGTTGTAGGGGGAGTGTTGTGGACTGGACTGGGGACGAGCGTTGGTAATGCTTAATGACACTGTCCTGCCGGGAAGCTGCCCTCTCTGGAGGAGGCTGAGGGGGAGGGGGGGCAGTGGGTGGCAGGGATGGTGTGGAAGAGAACATGGAGGCATTATAGAGCTGGGAGGACTGGTTGTGGAGCTGGGAGGACAACAGATTGAACTGGGGAGGGGGCAGGTGGCAACTGGAGGAGGTGGAAGGGACTTGGGTCTGAGGAGGGGCTGGGGGCTCCTGGGAGCCACGGTAGGTGGCAGTCTGTGAAGACAGCAAGCGATCAAAGCCCAGGCTGGACTGGGAGGGTGTTTTGATGTGCAGCAGGGGATCATGGGGGGATAGCAAACCGTTGGAAGTCGGGCTAAATGTAGGCGTGTCCTGCAGGGATAGTGAGGGAGTGAAAGATCGTCCAGAGAAGGAGCCAGGATGCTGGTATGCAGAAAGGGCTGAAGAGGAGGGGAAGGAGCTGGAACCCGAAAGTGCCCCTGAAATAAAGAGCTCCGCTGGGGCCGGTGTATGCATTGCTACAGGACACAATATTACATGGACAGAGTTGGTCAATGCAGGTCACTTTTAAAATGTAGCAAATTTTCAGTTTAAGCCAACAAACTTTTTACTTTTGGATATTTTTGCAAATTAAATTAATACAAATTATGTGGCAAATTAAATTATTGTTTATTATTTAAAAATAATAGTATTTCAATTGTAACTTTTTTTTATCAAGTGCGGTGTTTTCCTAACAGGCTGACACTCACCAGTCTGCCAAGAGGGAGTGCGAAACTGAGAGAGGAGGGAGGAAGCAGAGGGTGAGGGCTGTGGACCTCGGGACTCCAGAGCTGAAATCAGATTCATGACCGAAGGGTCAGGACCCGAGGGGCTCGCATGATGGAGGCTGGCATCAAACAGTCCTGACAGACCTGGCAACAAAGCACACCCTTACTTAATTCACACAAATCATATCATAGATCATATCATCATCACATAAATGGTTTGATACAACATCTTTCAAACTATTATGTCTATTTTTTTGTACTTCTTTTATTTTGTCAGTGTGCACTGTGTTGTAGAATAAAACTGAACCCAGAGCACAGACATTTTACATAGAGAACCCGCCATCCTGCTTTAGCTTTAAATTTGTGGTTACAATCGGTTCGATCCCCGACTCCTACTTTCCTCATGCCGAAGTGTCCTTGGGAATGACACTGAACCCCAAATTACTCCCAATAGTGTTTGAAGGGGTGAATAAAAGGCATCACATTGTAGAGCGCTATAAGTGACATTTATCAATAAGAAAAGTCATCGACAAGAATTTCTGTGCAATTTGACAAATAGATTGTCTTGGTTGTATAAAAACTGTAAGAGAAGATACAAACCAAATGAGTTGTATAACAACTCATCAGATATATTAATACATTAATATATTATCAAAACATTAGAAAAACTAAAATGCAAGTGGAATAAGATGGGAAACTAAATTAAGAGCGCAGAGTACACAGAGAAGAAACATATTTTTCTTCATTAGGAAAAAGCTTGATAATATTGTGAGCAGAAGGCTCATAGGTGAAATCTCCACTCATGGTATTCCCTTATATTAAATGCTCTGCAAGCTATGTTTTATGTGACAGTAGTTAGACGTAAAAAGAACTGTGTGAAGAGAACCAGATGAAGTTTAGTAAACAAGTTTCAACCTGAGTATTTTTACATTGTTGTATTGGTACTTTCACTTAAGTAAAGGATATGAGTACCTCTTCCACCACTGACTATAGAGGAGAACCCTGACCAGCTGTTGTATCCGGTCACAATGTAGCTACGATAAACAATAAAAAACATGTTGTAGTTTCAGTCCCTCATAATTTCAAGATTTGTACCCCATTTTCATTTAACTGGATTCCCCAAAACCACATTGCTGCACCACGCATTGGTGAGTACTCCAGTATGAATGTGACCATTTATTTTATGTTCTTCAATAACCTCTCCATCTGAGTTTTGAGAGATTTTCCCAAAGCCCCTTGTGTTACATTACTGTATCCCCAAAATTTTGGTAGCATATCATAACTGTGAAATACTGTATACCATAATTACTGTATAGGCTCCAGCGAATATCAGTATTGTTAACACCATTTTCCCCTTAACCTTCTGGAGGGTCATAGTGGACTGGCATTGTTTAAGAAGCATGTTA
Source organism: Lateolabrax maculatus (assembly GCA_031216445.1). NCBI lineage: Eukaryota > Metazoa > Chordata > Actinopteri > Acropomatiformes > Lateolabracidae > Lateolabrax > Lateolabrax maculatus. Next base: position 1,678,454 of record CM062216.1, read on the forward strand.
CACCCTAGACAGGTCACCAGGCTACCAAAAGGCTGACTTATAGACTGAGGGGTGTACTACGAAGCAAGTTCAACATAGCCAGGCTTTCTTTGCGTGAGCTGGCTTGACACACCCTAAATTCCCGATCGCAGATCATAAGTATCACGATGGTGGTTATCAACTCAATTTGTTAACCCATGCTTTCGTCTTCAGGCTCTGTGCACGTTCCCATAAAGGTGGCGTTTGACACGTCATTTGACTCTTCTTCCGCTCAAAATGTACTGCTCACATGGATATGGACATGGTTATAATGGAGAGCTATGAAGAACAACAATTATAGCAAAAGGCAACACTGTTGCTTGCTGGCAGCAAGTTGCTAATCTTGTAAATTCGTAAGTTAGACCTAATATAGTCTATTATATTTTTATTAATTAATTAATTTATTTATTAATTCGCAAATGCGCATTAGTCTGGAACCTCTCAGTTCATTTTCGAAATCAAAGGGGCGTTATCGACCTGTCAGAACTACGGCAAACACGTATTTCTTATCAACATGAAGTTTAATTGCAGTTGTTTGTTCTTCTTTTTGGGAATATTGAACGTCCAGTCCGTTTCAGACTGGACAAGGAACACGGCAGCCATCTTGGATATTTATCATGATATCTGAATGGCGCTCATCTCTGACAGTCATCGTATTAAACCCGCCTCATACTAGATAAACGCTTTTGATTGGTTCGCCCAATAAAATATCAAGGAGATCAGTTTGAATGTGAGAGGGGCCAAACGTATCTGCCAGAGCAAATGAACATGAGCTCGCAGATTAGTCTGGTTCCCAGGCTAGAGTTTAGGCTCAGTATACCTCACCAACCCATTAATCTTGCTTTGTAGTACACCCCTCTGGACTATGGGTATAATCACATCTGATGTGAATGTAAATATCCTTTAATTAAATCTGAGAGTTAACTAATATTACTCTCTAAATAAAAAGAGTGCATTGTGCATAAAAGAAAATACAGCACTTCTAGATTGGTATTTCTACAGGCCATCCAGTGAATCCTTACCTAGCGTGCGTCCGGCAGCACCCCAGGCCCCGCCCTGTCTGGAACTTCCTGGGTGATGGTTTGTTGCATAGCCCTGGAGGGGGTGAGGGGTGCCGTAGGCTTGCCGGTGGAGGAGCTCTGAGTCTGGGTGGGACGACCTGGAGCTCCCATACACGAGGCTGAGGAACACATGGTTATTAGGTTACCTGTTTAGAGCATCCACACTTCTCTGTCACTGTCTATCTACAATGTCGAGTACAAGAATCCTGCCTATACTTAACAGCTTTACATTTGTTCATCCTTTCTAAAAAGCTTAAGGGTGTTCTTGGAATTTTCTTTATTTGTACTGTACTGGCTAGTAAAAGTAGCTCATTTTGTCAATGTAACCAAAACAAAAACATATTTTGCAAGCATTCAACTAATACTACGTTCACATGTAAGTTATTGTAATTGCCAGTTTCCAGCAACGTCAGCATAGAAGTTGTAACTAAAACTGGGCATTTTTTGAAAAATAATATGTGCAAACTTCAAAAAGCCTGGAAGGAAATGTTTAGTTTTGCAATTTTTAGCAGCGACCAGCAGCTACAAAGTTTCCCCATCCTTTGGTGACTCCAGATGGAGTCACAGAAGGTTGGTCATGAGCCAAAAGACAGCTGATTAACCTTTCATGCCAGTTGACGAAAAAGGGGGTGTGGCAATGGGAGTGACCTATAACAAAAGAATGCATAACTTCAAAACAGATTCATGTAACATGGCGAACCTTTGTAAAGAGCTGCTATACTTTACTCACGCTCCATTTCAGAACTCATGAACCTCAAAATTGCCATGGAAGTCAAGTGTTGGGAGGTTGTATGTGAGTGAATACATGCATAGATGCATTAGTGTACGTGACTGCAGCTATTGCAAATTTGCGCTTGTTTATTTCTAAGTAATTAGTGTCATAACTAAATTAAAATTGGCTTAATAAATCAGTTGAGAAACACAACTCTCTGAAGCCCCTCTCACCCCTTACAAAGGGTGCAAAATGGTTTAGTCTGCCCTTGCACTAGGATTCGTACCTAAATGCAGCTAATCGAGCCGTGTGACAGCTGGTCATGTCTTTTGCCAAGAAAGTGAAATCAGGGTATCAAAAAAGAAAAGGAAGGAAAGATAAAGAAACCAAACTGTGGGAAAAACAGCTGCTAACTAATTTCTTTCAAAAGAAAAGTGAGCATAACTAACACAGCTTAAGAATGGTTTAAACTTGTATAAAAGACAGTCAGCCAGGAATCTAGCTTGGAACACATTTGTATTGTATAACATAGCATGAAATTAATCAGTACCAGAACTACAATATTGTGTGACATTATATCTGTCAACCTTACCTAGCAGAGCTTAACAAAATGAAACACATGGCTCTCAGTTTCAGGTACAGCCACCCAGAAAGGGAGCAGCAGCAGGTCCCTCACCTGTTACTGAGAACAGGAGACAGCTGAGATCATGAAGTGAAGCTATTAAAAGTAATCATTAACAATGAGGTATCTCGCGGTAAAGAACGTTCAACTTTGGAGCAATATTTAGCCCATTTCCCAGTAAGCTAGCATGACATCTTTGGTATCAACAGATTCACTGCAATCTCAAGACTCATTTAATACCACTAGCTTAAAAACTAAACCCACAATGGCCTTAACAATACAGTCATGTCAATGCCAGATGATCCACCCTCATTTTCAGAAGGTTAAAAGTAGACCAAGTAAACCAAGAACTGAAAAGGAGATCATAGTGATCAATGAGGCAGTGTCTAATTATGATATAACCTATGGTTCTATTTTTCACTTTGAGGTGGTTACATTATGTAAGGAATAGTTTAATTTGTAGACTGAACAAATTGGTAAAGTTTTAAAACAGGTATTAAGTAGGATTAAGCAAACGAAATCCAATATAATTTTCCTACAGGTAACGTACTTGGTACAGGACGACATTAGAGCTCAATGCTCTCAAGACAGTGGAGATGGTTGTGGACTACAGAAAGGACCCAGCCCCACTCATCCCCATCACCCTGAGAGACTCCCTAGTCAACACTGTGGAGTCCGTCCGCGTCCTGGGCTCCATCATCTCCCAGGACCTCAAGTGGGAGCTGAACATCAGCTCCATCACCAAGAAAGCACAGCAGAGGATGTACTTTCTGCGGCAGCTGTAGAAATTCAACCTGCCAAAGACGATGTTGGTGCACTTTTACACTGCCATCATCGAGTCCATCCTCACCTCCTCCATCACCGTCTGGTACGCTGCTGCTACTGCCAAGGACAAGGGCAGACTGCAGTGTATCATTCGCTCCGCAGAGAGGGTGATTGGCTGCAATCTACCTTCTCTCCAGGACCTGTACGCCTCCGGGTCCTGGAGGCGTGCAGGGAAGATTGTGGCTGACCCCTCCCACCCTGGTCACAAACTGTTCGAGACTCTCCCCTCTGGCAGGAGGCTGCGGTCCATCAGGACCAAAACCTCTCGCCACAAGAACAGTTTCTTCCCGTCTGCAGTTGGCCTGATCAACAAGGCCCGGGACCCCCACTGACATGGACCCTTATCCCCAAAGAGACACTACGCGTTACATTAACGCACAGACCCCCGGCGAAATGCGTTACATTAACGCACACTTGTGGACTGTATGTACTTTAAAATACGACACTTATGTATACCCTTGCACCTTGCACTACTTGTCTTGTCTGTACTTGTCTGTAATTGTCTGTACTTGTTACGCACCAATACACCACAGCAAATTCCTCGTATGTGAAAACCTACTTGGCAATAAACCCAATTCTGATTCTGATTCTGATTCTGAACAAGGTTAATAGGGTTAAAGTTAATAAAATCAATAAATCGACATCCTTTCAGGGGATTCATCAGGGAGGTACATTATTCTTGATGGTACCATAGTATCTACCCATCAACTTAAGCATGTTCCTAATGGTGATGATTTGTCCTTTTATCCAAACCTCTTTCTCTCTGCATCATCCTACCCTGGTCAATATTAATTTGCTGTGATTTCACAAGCACACAAGAAAGACTTTTCAAAAATTCATTAAGGATTCTAACTGATATTTGGAAATACCTTAACCCTAATAAAAAATACTATTCATGCTTTTCTAAAACATACAAAACGTGCTCTAGAATTGATAACTTTTGAATGAGTAATGGTTTACTATAAAAAAAAAAATCGAGAAATGCTGGTATGATAGTACATTACTGTTTTACCATGCTCGAATCTCATCTAATATAAATTTCCTCACCACCGAGATTTTGCCTTTAATAAATTGAGAGGATATGGGAGGCTTGTGAAATGAGGGGCTGTGTTGCATATACTTGAATGCACTTACTGTATGCCTGCACTTCTTTGTGCGATGCACTTTGTCTGTTACTGTACTATAATTGTATGTATTTTTATGTGGTAACCTTTATGTCCAAGAAAAATTTCCCAACAGACAAGTAAACTAATTTTGAATCTTGAACTGAAGGCATAAACAAGGCAAGATAATAAGCTACACTACACTCTTGGACAAAAAGATAGGGAGTTAGAACAACTCTATCACATTATCCTATTACAATCCCAATACAATGAGCTAACTAACTAACTAGCTAACTAACCAATACAATAGTCTGTTGTGGTTAAAAAGACGTTAACATAACTATTAATGCCATTGAATTATAAGATGGGAAAGAACGTAGTTGATCCAGTTGAAATAAACACTGTGTTTACAAAATATTATAAAGATCTGTATAAATCTGAATACTCAGATAGCGCAAATAAAAAAAAGAGACCTGGCTTCACGATAACATCAAGTGATTTTAATCAAACATCAGAGATGTTTACCTAAATTACACCAGCATGTCCACATTCCCAACTGGATCATGCTTACATGAATATTCCTGGCAGCTACAAAGCCGTCCCCGCCCCCACTTTGGATAATCAGACCACATCTCCCTGCTTCTCCTGCCAAAGTACTCCACCTCCATTACCATCATTAAAACAGCTGGTGTAGATGGATGAAGCTACGGCAGTTCTACAGAACTGTTTTGAGTGCACAGACTTGCACATGTTCAGAGATGCTGCAATCCAGCGAACCATTTCAATCTTGAGGAATATACAGTGCATCATTGGTGACATCAAATATCAGCTAATGTGTTGATGATGTAGTGAACACAACGAAAATACAATTATTCCCCAACCTGAAAGCCTGGATGAATGGAGAGGTGAGGGCCCTATCTAGAGCCAAAAAGCTTTTCAGGTAGGTGAGAGGGAAGCATACAACACCACCAAAGTGAGACTGAAAGCAGGCATTAAGGAGGAAAAGCGGAGACATCAGGAAAGACTGGACAGAGACCTCAACACCAACAACACCAAAAGATATATGGCAAGTGATCCAGAACATCACGTTACAAAAGCAGGAGCACCCCCAACATGTTTAAGGCCCAATACCAGATGAGCATAACACAATCAATGCTTGCTTTGATCTCCTCAACAGGTAGCTGTCAAGTCTGCCCCACCTGCCCCACTGTCAGTATCTACAACAGATTAAGAAAAACCCTGCTGAGACTGAATATGAATAAAGTTGCTGGGCCTGACAAAATCTCCGGCCGTGTGGTAAGATCATGTGCCAACCAGCTAGTGGATGTCATCACAGACAACTCCCCACCTGCTTCAAGAAAGTCACCATCCTCCCTGTACCTTACAAGTCTGCAGTTTGTAGTCTAAACGACTGCTGCCCTGTGGCACTCAACCCCATTCTGATGAAATGCTTTAAGAAACTGGTTCTCCAGCACATCAAAAACAGAACCAACAAATCCACAGAGGATGCCATCTCCACTGCCCTCACCTCAGTCTTCAGGATGGCCAGCATGTTCCATTATTTTCTTGCAACATGTAGTATAAACAGACACCTCTGACACAGGTGTTTGTTTGACATTCTGAACTACAAACATGCTATAAAACATCCCCTAAAGCTTTGAAGGAACCTTAGTGCTAAATGTATCTACTAAAACAATGAATAATGAATAGTTCAACTACAGGCAATTCTGATAATGGTTTAGTCACACATCCAATAAAAATCCCAAACACTTGCTGGTTATAAATCTGGGGATTTGCTTGCTTTTTTGCTTTTTGCCCTATTGTTAATAAAATACCTTTATTTTTATGGTGGTAACTGGTCAGACATTAAAAAAAGTAAGAATATTGTGACATCAAGCTGGTTAATATAAGGGAAATGTGTTGTTATTTGCTGTTGAATACATTTTGTAACTTAATCAATAAATTAATTGATTATTTCTGTATTTTGCTGTTTGGTGGACTGGTTGGACTTAGTGGCAGTATACCTGGAGCAGCCAATCTAACAGCTGATTTAGAGGCCATCAATTAACCTTTAGTTTACTGCAGACTGAGCTGGGTGAAGCAACCATGTACCACAGAAAGCAAGAATATGCACACATCTCACCATAACCCTTCAACCAGAGCAGGATGACAAAATGAAATCCGTTGCTGTACATTTTAAGATATTTTCTGTTTGTAGTATAAAATACGCTTCATGCACACAACTCAATTAGCATTTGTGGATCTGCCTTCATTTTGGAGATACATTTACTTTTTTATTTTTTACATTACTTTATTTCACTTAATTCTATTTTTTTTTTTTTTTTTTTTTTTACATTTTCTAATAGTGCAATAAATCGACACCATTTCTGACAGAGAAGTACACTGGGGTTCCAGAGACGGAGCTCATGGAGTCTGACTGAAGACTGATGTGGTTGTCAAGGCGACCGCTAACGTGGAGCAAGGCTAACAGGAGCTAGCTAACGTTAGCATGGCTCGAGGCCGCACTTCATTCCAACACACAACACAGACGTGTAAGGAAAACAAACACCATCTTTCATCCTTCAACAGCGGCAGCGAGCGAGACGAACCACACTTGCTCGCATTTAAGACCGCGGTACCTGTCTTAGTGGATTATCAGCCTGTTTGCCTCACAGACGCCAGTCAGACGGGGAGAGGAGCAGAGAGTGAGCTGCGTCCACAGACAGCAGAGCCCCGGAACACTACGAGCTGTAACATAGTACTGATGATGTTACCTTAATATCAGCGCTGCGTTATTAACGTTCAGTTGGCTGACGTTCAATTCGGTGACAGACACGCACGTTTGTCAGTCACGTGACATTATTGTAAAGTAGTGTTTACTAATAAAGAAGAATGTCATCTTTGACTACAGCCCAACAAGTTCATTCACAGTCCGCCATATTTCACACATTTTTGGGAATAAATGATGCAGCTGCTGGGACCACCTTTGAAAGAAGACTTTTGTATAAACTTCATTAATAAGGCAAATTAGCCGACTCTGTCACTGGTACAGTATTTCCTCCGCACAAGTGTTTTTTTCCCCTTCTATTTTATGGAACGCAGGGCTTGTTTCCCTTAGCCATACAGCAGGCAGCAGCTGTATGCATCGCACTGCTTTAATTTGTAGGCTACAGCCAATTAGGACTGTACCAATCAACCTTGCCAACCAACCTGCTACTGCCCCTGTCATGCATTTGTCAAGTCCAGAGCGAGACAAAGCTGCAGCGGAGACAATGCAGAGCTGGAATCTACAGTAGATGGGATGTTTCATTTTTTAAATAACAGACTCGGCTTCCAGCAACCCATCCCCCTCCGTTTCTCCCCTCTCCTCTATCTCCGTATCATTATTAACCTTCCATCGCATTCCATGCATTTTGGAGACAGCCCCCATACCCCTCCCCCGATTGACAATACGGTTGGCTGTACCTGAGACTGGGTGCCGTGTAGCAGCACCATGCAGCCTGGCTGAATGCAGAGGCGCAGGCAGCGCTGTGCCCGTGGCATTGTTGGAGCCAGTGAAGCACACTGGTGCACCTACACGAGCATATGGATGCCCATGCTTTGCCCACCGAAGCTTACCTTGCTTTGGTCGATCTGTCGTAACTCCATCCCGTCCCAGCCCCTAGATCTCCGAAGCCTGCAGCAGGATAATTCCTCTCCATGAAAGAAAGGGCTGGATGAAGATGGGCAGATAGCGAGGGGGAGGGGAGGGAGGAATGTCTTCTCTTCTCTGCGCTCGCTTCTGTTTATTTCTCCGCTTGACGAGCCTGTAGACTGGGAGGAATGGAGGGAGGAGAAGGAGCGAGAGGAGGAGGAGGGGAGGGGGTCACAGCAGCCAGGAGCACCTCCTCCCTCCTCTCCTCTCCCCATATATTTCACTGTCTATTGTCTCCCGTATTAAGCTGATGGGCCGTAGAACGTTGTCCAGCAGCTTTAATAAGCGAAGCTAAATTCACATTGATCCAGCGCCGACAACTGCCCTGCTGTAGCTCATTCACAGCACACTGAAGCTATTTTCGCTCATTTTGTTCACAAGACGCCATTTTTAAGAGGAATGACTGGGCTGGCGTGCATCCTCTCCTTTCCTTCCTTCCTCCCTCCCTCTCTCTCTCTCTCTCTCTCTCTCTCTCTCACACACACACACAATTTGTCATGCACAGCAGCGCAGTGTGGTGTAGAATTGTGGAAGACAGTAGGAACTGAGTCTGGTGAAAGAGCTCAGCTTCTGTAGCCAGCTGTATTTCTATTATAAAGAAACAACAAAGGCACAAGTTGAAACGTGAAGAATGGTGTGCTGACACCGTCCTGAGTACAAGTGTGTACACATGTAGCCTACTTGTCTCCTCCGGCTTGCCAAGTTACATTAGACAAATAAAATGGACACAAATGTTTAATTGTTATTTTTAATATACATAAAACATGTCTGGGTTTTCTTGAAGAGCCAATATTCTCTTTGAATGTATTGATGTTGAACTGCTCAAGAGTACCTTACAAACTTAACACAGTTGGTTGTTCCTACCATCACCTGCACCCACTTTAAAGCATCACATCTGTAGTGGACGGACTACTGGCCAGCCAGTATTCAGATATACGGCTGTCATACATACTGTCAGTATTGTCCGTTCTGGGATTGCGACATAATCACTAATTAATCATTAATTATAAATAGCCTACAGTATATAAAAAAAACATGCAATATTTAAAAGTTCACTCAAACCCCCAGTGCCCATCAACCCTAATGAAGAGGCTCAGTCAGTCCTCTCAATCGTTGTCTGCTGGAGCAGCATTCTCTGATGGCGCACCCCTGTGGTCAAAGAGAGGGAGAACCTTTGTGAGTGTTCAATAGGAAGCAGCATGGTCCGTGACGGTCCAACAGTCTGTTTGTGTTCCTAGAAAGAGGCTCCAGAAAGATAGGGCTGCAGCATTCTGTGAGCTGAGATTAACACAAAAGGTGTTCGGTTGGAAGGCAAAAGAAGAATGCATCCAAACAGCAACATCTAAACATCAGTCTAATCATAAACATCCTCAATTAGGCTTTGATCAAATATACATAAATTAAACAGGCAATGCATCTCTACATCAACAGAATATAACAGACACATGGAAATAGAAAATACTGGATGGGCAATACAAAATAAGTACAGTTTATTAATGAAAAGTTCATAAAGTTCTCTTATTATTATGTTTTTGTTTTCTATATATTGGCCCAATTGGTGTAATATTTCATCAAAGTATTTTTATGGAATCCTGGATGATTTGTCAGGTGGTTTAATGGCTTTGCAATTAATAAGTTCAGAAAGAGACCACCTCTCACTTTTAGTTCAATTATGCAACATTCTGACGCTGCTTTCGAAACGTCTTGTTCAGGTAGGTAACAAGAAATGTGGCTGCATCTTGATCCAGCCCAACCCTTCCTTTTCTGTGGGCTAACTTAGTATTCAAATTAACAAGAGAGCCAAACAAACTTATTAATGATTTTCAGCTAGCATATATGTTTTTGTTTAAAATTATATATTTGTTATTAAAAAGGTTGGTTTTCAAGGAGGTTCGATTGCATTTCTGAGACATCAATCAATTCAATCTTTTTAAAATTATGTTCATTTTGAAGGATATGTTGTAACACACAGATGGCTTTGAAAGAAAACAAAAGTTTCTTGGTGTGATGTGGTTTATTTTTTAAATACATTTTGGGGTAGAGATACAAGTATTTATAGTTATGTTGAGAGTTCTTAGTTTTCCACATTATAAAGTGATTTTCTGAAAGTGCTGTTTAAGAATCAGTATTTCTCTCTCTCTCTCTAGTTTGCGTTGATATATAAGTTGCATGGTTTACATAATTTTTATGTTTGATGATGTATCATGGTGCAGAGATGATGGTGGAGGCATGTAGTAGTAAGGTGTTGAATTTGCTTCTTTTTAATTGAAATGAATGTTGTTGCGTTAAGGATTTGGGAAAACCAAACTGCCACAAAAAGTGTTCCTTTGTTAGAAATTTGTTATGAAATGTATATTTTAACACACAGTACTTTTTGTAAATGTGTGTGTATATATATATATATATATATATATATATATATATTATTATTATTATTATTATTATTATTATTATTATTTGTTTTCTTTTTGTACGTATTTGGCTGGATCTTGGACCAAACAGACATTAACATGGATCCATGTAAGGTGCATGTGCATACTGAAGCATCCACTTACCCTGAATATGGTGGTGGTGGGGCATCATGCTGTCCACTGCTGTGCAGAGCCTCATTGTAGCTGGGTAGACCTGGGACACCGAGCCCAGCCATGGGCACCGTTTCTGGGGCTGGACGGCCATCTGCTGCCATCCTCACGGGAGCTCTGGACCAGCAGATAGCACAGCATACAGAAATCGAACTCAGAAGTATTCAACAAGCCAGTTAAGTGACTGTACAATAAAACTAATTAAGTCCAAAGCAAATGTGAACGAGCGCTATACATTTGATGTATATACATGGCCAATATGTCTTATCTCCTGTTTTTATAGATTGTGTTGTGTACAAGTGGACATTTTCAAGGTGGTACTAGAGAAAAGGTCAGGGGGGCTGACATCAGGATTAGTGAGACTCTCAAAGGACTACAAAATGCAAGAGGATGGTCATGTTATCCAATGGACGTGGCCATTAATGACCATACCAGCATTTGCTGTCCCACTTATTATTACACTGCTAGCCTCCAGGTCACTGTTGGCAGTGAGTTTGACTCAGTGTTACTGTCTGAGTTTTTATTAAAATTGTTAAAATGGTTATACTGTGATATGAAATGATCACTGATGTTTTTTGTGTTTTACTTGCAGCCAGGCATTCTCCACAGTGTTAAAGGATTTGTTTGACAGGCATGTTAAATACATTGAATATTGAATAAATTCATGAAATTTGAATAGGTTGCATAGATGACTACAATCATAGAAAGAATGTATAGTTTTGATAGATGAACATCTGAGGAATGCTACAGGTTGAAAAACAGAAAAACTGTGTTTTTGAAAATATGACTATATCTTATTTCTGTGACTCCAATGTAAATCTGGCGATTTGTTTTCAGAAGAGCTCCTCATTGGAAAGTTCTGGTGGTGCTGGACAAAAGGTCAGACGCCGTTAGTTATCATTATGTGAGGACCATTAATACCCCTACAAAATTTAATGTCCAGCAGTGTCCACATTCCTAGATTAGCTGGGCATCAGAGTGAATTTACTGGGCTGACCTCAGTCCACCCTTGTTCTTGGCATTGTAGCAGTAGATTCCCAGCACAGTAGCAATCACAGCAGACACTAGGACAGCCAGGATCCCTGCCACCAGCCCTGACACATCCACTCTGGGTGCAGACGCTTCAAAGACAAACATCATTAACATCAAACAATTGTTTCTTAAACAGTCCTCATACCAGTAAGTCAGCTCGCCAGTCACTAATCACTACAGTCATGACTGTCTTCTGTGGCCTAACTGCCTTTTGTCTTCAGTGAAACAGTATAAATGTGTAACTTCAATCTTCCTTTTTGACATTCCATGCAATACAGTGAATTCTGAAGTGTTGATTTCTGTCCAGTTATGAATAAAGGTTTGTGGCGTATGTAAGCATGCACACATTACAGGCTTTTCTGTTATGAGGAATGTATTTTGACTACACTTTCACAGACCCTTTGATTACTTGAGAGATTCTAAATGACTAAAGATACACTATAAGATTGTGTTTTGATGGTAGAATGGTAGCATTCAATAGCATCCACATATACTGAATCACAGAATGCCCTCTGTTGACAGTCATCACATTCAGGAGGACATTTGGGGATTTGGAGCTGTAGGCACCATAAAAAAATCAGGGAGTGTACCTTTAAAATATATGATATAATAAATAAAATATTAGCAATACAGCAATAATAATAATTTGAACACATTCTGCTGAATGAGCCCAACACCAAGGATGATATTCATCTTTTAAAGCATTACCTTGACTGTTAACATAGTTGGTCCAAAACAATTCCTAAAAAAGGAAACAAAAGAAGATTTAATGTAGCCCCATTAAAATAAAAGAAACTGAAAGAAACTGACTGAAAATGCAATAGTACAGTGATAATGAAACTAAAGGGCTACAGTGAACTGTTTCTGATGATTTCTGGTTCCCTTTAAATAATACTTGTCACTATCACACAGAATTTAAAAGGAAACATTCAGGTGATGTCAACCTCCTGAACCTTTACGTTGGCACCAAAGTCAGTTTGAAACAAGACTCTCTCTATCTGTTCAGGTAAACTGAAAAAAGCTGTAGAATTCTACATCCAAATGAGTGTGGAGTAAAGAGACAGTCACCACCACCAGCATTACCGTGTCTGTGTCGTCCTCAAACACTTCTCTGGCCTCCTCATAGCTGCACATCTCTTCCATGCACTCCCTCTCAAGATTGTCAGACACCAACACCTCAAAGTCCCAGCTGTTATAGAGCAGCGAGCGGGACAGGAAGGAGGTTGCTGACTGCTCGTCCACCAACACTGGATCTCCTGCAGGACAGAGGCACACTCATATACACCGAGTAAAAATAACAATACAACCCGAATACACACAATACAGAAATACTATAAAGAAAAAGTATGATTGTTTGTGAAAAAATATTCTATACTGTTTTTCATTGTTTTGGCTCTGTACTCTGTACCTACTCATAGGTTGTCAAATGAAGTCATCACTGAGGTTAAAGTTCTTTGACTTTATTTTTATAAATTTTTATTTTTTTTAAATTTTTTTTATCCTATGTGCAGAACCAAACCAAGTATTGTTTGTGTATCAAAGCCCGAAATATCTTCTTCCTCTGAGCCATGGAGCTGCATTGCTGTCCAAACTATTAAAAACACATCAATAAGCCTCACTGTTGCACTGGGTGACATGTTCCTTCATCACCATGAACACACACTATAGTTTATTTTGACTCAATCCCACATACTCTTGTCTTCTGTCCTGCTGCTCCAAATACTCAGACCTGGATTAATCTGCACCTGAAAATAGTCCCCAAAATGAACTATTTGAATAATGTTTGTTACAAACTACAGTGACCAGCTGTTTTAGAAAATGACTGAGCCTTTTTTTTTATGAAACTATATTTGCTCTCATTTCTTTTAAAAATTACATTTTTAGTAGGAAGTAAAGGGCTGGGGACCACAGATAGAGTAACGGAGTTGCAAAGTTGATTCCAGAATAGAACAGAAGAAGAAGTCAAAGTAAGATGGTGTTCTTTGCTGAAACGACTACATTACTTAAAATTAGACAGGTAAAAAAAGTTTGTCAGATGTGAACTAATGAGTTCAAACTAAACGTAAACACACAGACAATTGTTCCTCTTATCATAAATGTCAGCCACATAAACAGGTTGTGTTGCATTTATCAGAGAAGATCTAATGGTTACATTTTCTCCTCATAATCAGATCTCATAAATATGAGTGAGACAAACTTGTGATACTGCGAGATGCTAAATTTTAATTATGAGATACAGAAGTCTGTTTTTTCTATGGTGAGTGCCTTTGTATGAATGGACCAACTGAGTGAGAAAAGGTGTGTTTACCAGGAGCATGTCTGTAGGTGACAAAGCAGTAGGCCAGCTGCAGTAGGGACAGCACGGGAATCCACACCGCTGACAAGGCTGCCATTGAAGCAAAAAACTATGCACAAAATGACAAGGAAGCGTTCCTTTGGAAATTATTAATTTCATTATTAACACTTCTGGCCAGAGACCTGAGTATGAAGAGAATGAGTTTCCAACACTCACCTGTTCAATGCTGTTGCCCCCTTACTTGGCTCTGGTTGGCTTCGTCTGTCAAAGATTTCCAGGAGACAAACGTCACTTGTTGGTCTAGATTTTCAGAAACATGGAGGCACCAATATTACTTCCAACTAAATTTCTTTATGCTGAGTTTTGTGTTGAAGCCGTCAGGACAGGAAGTGTTGTGCTGTTTTCAGAGAGAAACGTCACATCACAAACCTGTTGGACAGCATACCAGCTGGAGGGAGGAACCTCCACAAAGCCTGTCTCACTGTCTACTCATTACACACTGGCTATGTTTACATACCTGTTTTCAAGGGTGTAACATTGGTTTGAAAAGTCGGGGGTTTGGGGGTCTTATGATTAAGATGGCTATCATGCTCAGTTTAATAATTTTGCCATTTACCCAGAACCCTGCTGAACATCACATGCTGTAGTATTCAGTTAGGGATATAAGGTATACTGTAAGTTCCACACTGTTTTATCAAGATCACCGTAAATTATTTACAGCTTTTGTTTATGTCCAGTGTCTCGTACTGTTTATTATGAAAATAAAGTACATTATGATTGTACCTTCTCACTGTTACTCAATGTACATGCCTTTTCATCCCTTTTTAAAAATATACAAAAATAATTCATGTATATACACTTTTCCATTTTAATGTGGACCCACTTGATTACTCTCATTCATGTACGCTGGTGTCGCATCCGCTGGTAGTTTGCCATCACATTAATGTAAAATAAGCACATTGGCAGTATACACCAGGGTGGCAGATGTTGTGTTATGACTAAAGCTTAGAAATCATCAGACATGGACAGATACTTCTCAACATAGTGAAGTCTCTTTTTTTAATTCAACTCTAAGTAACAGGCAGTAACCTCATCCAACCACTAAGTGGCGGTATAGGAACATTTCTCTAAAACACAGTCCACCAGTTGGGAGTGCTTGTGTGTGTGTGTGTATGTGTACGCTCAGTTGCCAGATTATTGCACTTTGCTAAAACTAGAGCAGTGTACTACAGTCTTTGTTCAAGCTGTTTTCCAGAAGGCCTTGACTCATTTTGGAGGCTGTAGTCTAGTTTTAGGTCATGTATAAAGGCATAGATATATATATGCTGTTCATTTATTTGACAGAATATGTTGAATAGATAAACAATACATGTCATGCCTGTGTCATGTTTACTTTCATGACATGTCTGTGAAATTTGACATTAGATAAGAACATAATTTTCCAGCTTGAAAAGAAAATTGACTGCTGATGCAAAACTTGTGATAAAAGACAAACTCGGTTTACCAACCAAAGTAAGAGAACTGTTCCTGACTCCCAGATAGCCTAGAGTAGCCTACCCAAGTTTACTATCTCACAATTGGTTTTAGTAATTTGATTTATTGAAAATTAATTAATGAAATGCATCACTAAAATACAATGTCAACAAAGTGGCTATTACCAAATCAAGCCCTGTCTTTTAGAGGGACAAAGTGTCAAAGTCTAGCTTTATCTTTTTTTGCTTGATGTTGTGCTCATGTGGTGTATTTTTCCATTTAACATTCTAAATAATGTTTAATTAAATGACCACAAACTGACACACAGCTGACACACTAACAGGTTAATCCAGTTCAAGCCCAGGGAAATGATTCCTGTCTCTGTATTCAGGGCCGATTGTTTTTCCTTTTAAACACCACTAGCTGTAGAAGATAGAGTTTCAGGGAATTACTTTAAAACATGCATTGGACAGAGCATTCACTATTTTTATAATTGGTTATTGATTTCTCAGTACTTCACTTATTCTGATTAACTATCACTATGCAGAGCCTGTGTGTGAAACCACAAATAGTGCTGTGGTGTCATTGGTTGTACTGAGTATGTCAATGAGATCCTGATAATATGGAATGAAACATATCAACTAGAACCTAACAATAACACCACACTGGCACCATATTTTACTTTAAAAGAACAATCCCCCCACTACATTAATAATCCAAGTAAGATAAATTAAACTTAGTGTCAAAAAAAAAAAGTCTGTGGAAAAACTGATTGGCTTCATATGAACACTTGTTGGCAAACACCATGTATCATTTCCTGTTAGTACATAACAGAACAGTACATGAAATTCTTGTATGCCAACTTCCAACTGTGCACTGTGAGCATACATACACAACACAGTATGTACATTAGTTTAGAGCTAGGACACAGTACTCATATGACTAAACTAACAGCTTCAGCTCCACTGCATACGTGGATTGGATGTAAAACGTGTAATCTCATTCATGGACCAATATCTGACACTACAAAATTCAAATGAGAATTTAAGATCACCCATGAAGCCTTAAAATCACCACAATCAATCTCTCCACACCGTGAAGAGTCATAGAAGACACAACAGAAACAAATGTTTGGGTAAATGTTTTAATGATGTATAAAAGTGATTTGACTTGTATTTCAATATAAAACTGATGACATGAATTGCAGGTTGTAAGGTAGATTTAAATATTAAAAAGAAAAATAAGTAAAACCAGACTGCCTGAAGCATTACAATTGGCAGATATGAAAATGCATATTAAAGAAAAGTACAGAGAGATTGTTATAATTTTTTTTAAATTTTCAAGTGAACTTGATAAAGCCTTTTTTTTTTTGGTGTGCATCATCTTGAGTTAATCTTTCCTGGCAAATAAAAAGCAGTGAACCATGTGCTTGAAGGTGTGGCCTGGATCAGGTGCCTCTGGCCAGGATGTGTGCTCCAACCTAAACAACTGGCCATGTCTGTGTGTGGGAAGCTGCGCAGGACTGCTGGCTGCTCTTCCCTGTTGTGTTCTGTGCACAGTTGGGGAGGAGGGGGGTAGCTCACGCAGCATAGTTAGACTGCAGTCCAGACTCCAAAATAGTAGCAAGACTAAATAAAAAAAATAAAAACTGCATTTCTCTTATTATGAATGACCCCCTCAAATTCATTATTTTTTATGAATGCTATGCAGCATGGGGCTGGGTCACCTTTGGGCTCCTCTGAGTATAGAAATCTCCAGTGTGATATGTTGCGACATACTAGAATATTACACACCTTCAAACTGAAAGAATAGTGCTTCCCATCCCCTGTAAAACAAAATTACCTTTTTTCAAGAATGTTCAACCTCAAATCACTGTCTTCGCTGGTGAATAAAGCATGCTCAGTTGTCATGGAGGTGGCTTAGTTATCGCCAAGTGACCACAGTAAGAAACTTGAGTGACGTGGTAACAGGTGGTCGTATATGGTGAACAGGCCCCACCAGAAGCATCTCAGTAGGACTCCCCTACACGGTCAAAAGGAGTCAGCACTTATCACAAACCATTCAACTAAAGAAATAAAATCCTTATGAATTCTCCTTCACGTCTTACCTTGACCTCATGACGTTTCCCATCGAGGTCAACATAAAGTGTTTAGAAAAGGCATGGGATGTCATTTTTTTGATTGTTCCACATCTTTGAACAGAGACAGGGGTTACCATCACCACCCATAAAGTATGACTGAGGTTACACACTTAAATCACGTAATAACAACTGAACCTCCTCAATGACTGAGTCTCTCATCCACTGATGAAGGCCATGAGATGCAGCTGAAAGCTATAGAGTAAGCTAATGAGTGAACTTTAGGATTATTTTGTAACTGCTATAGTTGCTACAGAACTTTCAGATGCTACCAGCTCATAACTACAGTGTTGTCTTTGTGGTCACTATTGTTGATTTCTGGTAAAAAAAAAAAAAAAACATCATTATACACATGCCTCATTTTGAGACACTGATGATGCAGATGTACAAACTAAATACACGGAAAGACATTAGTACCAGAATGCAGTCCACCTGTCACCAACAGTAAACATCTGGGGGGTATTTGTGTCAATGCTACATGCTGCCCAGCTGTTAAATGTTGAAATGTGTAAACACAGAAACAAGTTCTGATGTCATGAATACTGCACTGCCAGGTTGGAGTTCACAATCAAATTTTGAATTAGACTGTTCATCATTTAGCTAGTGTGGGCTGTGCATGGCCAAGGGACCAGCAGTTCCCATAATGAAACAGTCTGCGCCTGGATAATGTCTGGTCAGGCCCTTACATTGACATCTGCTAATTCTCAGTGTTTTTATTATTCTGTCTCTTTGTGGCAAAGCAGGTGGAAAGATGGGGCGGGGGCAACAAAAGACAAACATATCAGCTGCAAAGATAAGTACAGCCTGGAACGGCTGCTACGTTCCTCCCTGTCCCTTTCCAATTCTGCTGTGGGGCGCTGCTGCCCCCTGCAGGAAGGCATGTCCATGTCATCTTAACGCCAGTCAGAGTACTGACTTCCTGTTTCCACCAAACTAACTGTGGACTACTGACACCTCTCCCTTTAGGTCCTCTCATTAAAATAAAAGATCACACTGATTTAAAAGTCGCTTTTGGCAAAAGTGCAAATGAAACCATCAGGAAAGAAAACAATACACCTTCTCTCCCTCTCTCTCTCTCTCTCTCTGACACACACACACACACACACACACTCCTTTTGGGGCAAGCTGTAGGGAGACTAGGCTTTGGTGTTCATCGTAACAGTACTTAGAGGAGGACACAGGGACAGCCACTACTCTTCTGTTTCCCTGTGTGATGAGCTGGAGGAGGAGGACTCTCCATCTCCTGAAACCTTCTGTGGACGGAGATAGAAACAGAAAGAGTTCAATTAGTCAATCGTTGAAAAGTTTTGCCCTATTCACAAGGGGCGCACTGTCATTTTGTACACATTACACAGAGTTATTTGATTCACTTTTGATATCCCACATATAGATTAATGCAGGTTTAAAAAAAGGTTTGAAAGGTCCGAAGAGAGAACAGTTCAGGAAGATTATTGGAAGTGATATAAAACTACTTATAGCCCTTTCCACTGCACAACAAAATGTAATGTGTATCCAATATCAAAAGTTCTGCGTTGATTTGTTTCTATCTCCGTGTTTTGGGGACCAGTTCCTGGAACTATATTCAGGCACTGCTGAGGAGGTGATACTAAATCTAAGTTCCATGTACTTTCTTGATCTACACCTGCATTGACCAGGACAACCAATACGTTACAAAAGGAGGACAGTCGAGGACGCTTGTTGGAAAAATCAACATGTAAAGACTCTTATTAGTATAAGGTCTCATTCAGACAGGAGCCCTGTGTGAAAAAGATGCAGCCCTCTCATTTATTTGAATGGAGCCGGTCCAGTGGGGATGCCAACGCAGGTTAGGTCGGAACCAGGTTCAACTTTTGCTGCAACGAAATGTCATCCAGCAAGGTGCCAAACAAATGCATGCAAACCCACATTCCCTAGTGGATTCCTTTGTAACGTGAACGGTGTATTTCCATTGTTTACCTCGGGCTGCGTTCATCGTGGTCGATAACTTTCCAGAGTTGTAAAATCCTGTCTGTGAGTAGTACAATCTCTGTGCAGCAACACATAATCTTTGAAGAAACCAGCAAGAGAAGCTAGATTTTGTAATCTAGGCCTCCCCTCCAAAGCCACTCCCCCAAAACACATGAACGCACACTGCCTGACTACTGCTGGAAGACGAGTCCACAAGTGCATTTATCGTAACCATGGACATATACAAAGATAACTTCTGTCTGTATGTATATACAGTATGTCTATGAGAGGGAGCATCGCAAACTGTATCCAACTCCCTCATATCTCATTCAGAAAACACCAAACATTATCATCATGAACCAACATGGCTACTGTCAGTACTCACAGCTGTCAGGCTAGCATGTTTGGGAAATGTTATTGAAAATAAGTTTTGTGGTACTGTGGAACTGTGGTACCATTATATATGAGGAAGACTCCGGTCATGTGCAGTAAGTGCAAGGACAGAGTGTGTGCAGGTAGGCAGGTACGTAGGTAGACAGGCAGGTAGGCCATCCAATTAGATTATTTTTTGTGTCAGAGCATTTGATTGATTGATTACTCTCTGGATGTAAATAGAATTTCAAAAAATACAACAAAAAATGCTTTTAGGATAAATTGCCTACCCTGCCTTTAAACAACATGCTCCCTGTTTTAACTCAGGGCTGTTTTTAGTATGAATCCCTGCTTAGGGAAGTCGTATGTTAGATACCAAAAGGTGGACTTGGATTTCTCAGTGTTTGGTAGAGAAACACACATTTAAAACAGTGCAGGAAAAAATAAAGAAGATTATAGCAAAAAGATCACAATGTCTAAAATTAAGTAAAATAAATGCGGAGTGTACCTGATAATTTGCACCAGCTCCAAAAAGACCTCATCCACATTGTAGCGATTCTTGGCCGAAGCTTCCATGTAGTGGATCCTGTTCTCTCTGGCGAACGCCTGAGCATCCTCCCTGGAGATCTGCAGACAAAGCAAACAATGTCCAGGCTCAGCCTCCAGTCCTTCACCTCTGGTCCACCTCAGCCTTTTCTCCCTGTACAGCTGTGCTCTTGTTACACTCACATTCACTTCAATAATGAGTGGTCCACTGTACATTGCTGTACTGTGAGCAGGTTAGTCCAGATAGGAGATACAAGCTTTCATTACAAATGTAGGAGGATATTTGTCTGGGACTGGGCTCGCTAAATTAATAAAATTTTGCTGTCCATTGATTTGCAGCTCCCCCCTCTAAAGAGGCGTCCTCGTGCAGCTAATCATATTCCTTTGTGTAATAACTGAGGTCAGTTTGAACCTATGAATCCATAGTTCCATAAATTCCCAAGTAACATCTCCCGTAACCCTAACCCAGCCTTGGATGAAAACTGATCAAATTCCTTGACTTTCCCTCTGGCGTATATCTGTCTGCACCCCACTTTAATCCAGGAACCAGGAACAATGAGAAAGCTAACTGACACCATAAAGATGCATGAGGGTGTTACTTACCACTCTTTGCTGATCCAGGTCCGCCTTGTTTCCAACCAGCACCATGGGGAAGTCATCTCGGTCCTTCACTCTCAGGATCTGAGTGTGGAATTTCTGGACCTCATGGTAGCTGTTGGGAGGACAAAGGGACAGAATTAGCAGTCACAATATCAACAAGTATAGATTCATATGGTACAGGAGACACAATAATGACCAATGATCAAATCAGCTCCTCTCATCCACTTTAATCACTGCAAACAGTTTGATGATCCAGAAAACATGCTTTCAAAGGTAGATGATGATGATCAGAGCAAAAAAGTAAGAGCTACACTCATTTGTAATGCAATAAAATGTGATTCCAATATTACTGTCTGCATGCTTGTGTTTACCAAGTGATTTCCAGGTTTCCTTTAGTTAATCAGGTCACTTTTGTAAACACTAAGAAAAGCTGTCCGAAAACTCCCACTTAGAATTCAGTTGACACAAGACACAATATTGTTTTCTTATTGAATACAGTAATCAAGATATAAATATACCTAATGAAAGCTCATTGTTTGGGGCAAAAGTTCTTTCGATCCTGTGGTTTAGTTTTAAAAGCAAGTAGAATGTTTTGACTCATATTCCAATGTTGCATCCAAACAAAAGACGGAGCTCCGATCTTCGTTTACCAGTTTATTTAAGTCTGTTCAAGCATCACTTTCCTGCAAGAAAAGGAATCCCTCTGAGCTTCTCTCAAAAAGAATCATAAGGAAAAAATATCAGCTTGTCCACAATTTTAGACTTTACACTTTATAAGGTCAAAAACCTTTTTTGTTCTACTCTCTTAATCAACGTTCTCCTACAGAAAAACACCCACTGGCTACGTCACTTTTTTTTATGCCATACAATATCAAATGAAAACAAATTAAACAACAATACATAAATAAATACCAAACAAATAATTATCGTAACTTGGTTCTTACACTCATTTCACTTTTTCATTGATCATTATTCACTGGTCCTATAGTTCTATAATTCATCAGGTTTGTACAACTGGCCAATGTAAACATTGAATCCTACAGCTTCAATCAAGACTGTGCCCCACAGCTGAATATGTGGACTTTATTGACTTATTGATTCATTTATGAACTGCTGACAACAAAACTTTGGAGCAGTCAAGCACAGGGGCTTGGTCTAATAACTGACAGACCCTTTTAATACAGTCTGCACACACTGGTGTACACTTAGCTCTGCTGCAAACCACATGAAAACAGACATGAACAGTAAAACTTCAAAAGCAGTGCAGAACCGGGGATGACACAATCATCAAGACCCCTATAATCTCATGCCATCTAATACGACCCCCCCCCCCCCCCCCCGTGCATGTTTTGCAACACTTACAATATTTTTTCTCAAATACATTTTGTTGAGTGTGTGTGAGACATGTGCATTAAACGAGTTTGTGGTTATTTGTCATGGAATGCATTTGATTCAACAGATATCCAGGCTCGAAATAACAGCTGGACAGTGAGTCTTCACTCAGACAGACAGTCGATGTGGAAGCACATCACACCGTGTCTACCTCCATCAATCTAGAAGCAAGTATCTGAAGGTGAAAGATCCACACACACATTCCATTACCTGCCCCGGTCGTTGAGTGCAAACACCAGTAGGAAGCCTTCTCCTGAGCGCATATACTGCTCCCTCATCGCCCCAAACTCCTCCTGACCTGCTGTATCCAGGACTGACAAACACACACACACACACATACAGTATAAACTGTTTTTAAATATGTTACCTTTCCTGCCATGACTAACCTTTAACAGACAAAGCTGGAGCTACAGCTGCTAAACCAACAGAAACAGCATTTCCATGCCAGTCATGTTTAGGTACAGTATGTGTTACAGATAATTGTACATTGTAAATAAAAAATAACAAGTAATGAAAGATGGCGACGTTGAGCTTAGGAATAGTTGTGTTTAGAGCTGGTTATTAGTTATAGTTCATGGTTGGTAATGGTTGTGTCACCGTCATCTAGATGATGGTGTCAGTGATTCAAAATCAATACAACAAAAACCCAAACAGGACTAGCCATGTTATATGTTCACAATATAATAGTGTTGCTGCATGTCATATGACACATGTTAAGATGCTGCATGTCTTCTAGGAGTGGGTGGCTTGTTCATTCATCATCACTGCAACCCCGTCCTCCATTTTGGGCCACTCATGTTTTATCATTCGATTCTAGTCACAGAGCTAAGATATGCTCTTCTCAAAGATAAATCTCTGAAGGCCTGTCAAAAACCCAGAAGGTAGTTTTGCATCACTAAATGTTGCTCTGCAGGTATTTCCACAATCTTCAAAGACTCCTCTAACAATCTGGATAAACACATATTATGTGCTGTACAATAAAAAATATTTTTGATCTGATTTACAAATTGTTGATTTACTTATCCAAAGATGGTTTCTAGAAATGACGTGTCCTTGCTCATTTTGTACAACACAAAAATTATAAATGAAAAACTGGCAGCCCACGCTCTGAGCCGACAGAACACAGGACTCCAGCAGGATGAGGGGAGGTGGACTCGTTGTTGCTGATGTTCACATTCCCCTAGATACAATTTAAAAAAAGGCACTACAGAATTATTTCTGGATGTATACATGTATATAAATAACTGTATATACTGTGTTGTTTTATTTTATCTTATTCTATTCTAAATGCGTTGTGCAACCCTGTGTTATAAAATAACAAATAAATGACCCAGATAATTCACGAAATAATAAATCATGGAAGAAACGTTGATATAGACAAAAATACTGATAACAAAAGCTTTCAGAAGATGGAATTTAGCTGTGTGACTCAAATGTAATGTTACATCAGAGGCACAACCTGAGGCTCAGGAGGCCCATGTTCCTGCTCAGGACCAGTGACTAGACAGAGCCTTTGTGTGTCATGATATGCTTGTCCCACCCTTTACACCACCCACAGCACACACAGCAACATTTGAATACGCACCACTCTAAGACACACAGTACAACAACAAACAACATGTAACAAGTGATCCCAAAATTTTTGAGGTATTGACTTTAACTGCACCCAAAAAGTTAAAATTGTATCAAATTGTATCACCTGGTCTACAGGAATGTGTTGTGAAGGGCAAGGTAAAGAGTGGAGTCAAATCTACAGAGCTGTAAATAATAGGTGGAAAAATATGAGGAGTAGCCAGACAAACAGCAGCTCTGCAGGGTTGATGTGTATACATCTGATGATTCACATTTTACTGTGTGGTGTAACAGCAGTGTGACCCAACACACTACAACCTGGCTCCATGCAGCAACACTGGCCAAGTACAAGTCCTAACAAGGGAATGAAACATCCAGAGAGCAAACACACTGCCTGTGTCATATCACATCACAGTGCAACACACCCTCTGCTTCCCAACAAAGCCTTTCACACACCCTACATTCACTCTGACAAACAGTGTCAAGTATGAATTCATGTCCAGTGTGATGGAGCCTTACTGTCCAGCCGGGTCTCCTTCCCATCCACAGTACAGATCTTGGTATAGGAGTCTTCGATGGTGGGGTCGTAGTCTGACACAAAGTAGGACTGTGGGACAAACTCAGTGTTAATAACAAAGTACTGCTGTGGACTGCCAACACTAGACTGTGTCTATTAAATACAGTGGCTTGTCTTAGAATTCTCCAAACCAGTATCTGGCTCCCTCTTGAAAGTCTATTGGAGAGTGGCCATTTGTTACTAATAGTTAAATACGACCCATCTAGAAAACGATGCTGTACATCCATTCGGCAGTGCTACAAATGTGAATACTCCACTAAAGTCTCTTTCTCATATGCACTGCAACCCTGAACTCATCTAGACATCACCCGGAGGAGCTGTATGTGAGAAATGTCCGAATGAGTTGGAGCGGACATTAAACGGACTTCACCCTGCCAGCTCCATAGTATAAAGTCAGTGTAATATCCAATTGAGCCCATGTGTGAACAGAGCAGGTCATCGTCCGGAGAATTTACAGTGAGCGAGTGGGCGTGTTGATGACTTCCAGCAGTCAGCTCCCCTCTAAGATACTAAGATACTCCTAAGTTAGATCTGTGTTCCTGTAACCAGTGAAAAAAGCATAAATAAGTCAGTTTACTGTACTGGTCTGAAGTACAGTTTTGAGGGAAAGTTTTTCTCAAATATTTTAAAATTTCTACTACACTACGTGCCTGTAGTGTAGTAGAAATTGTAATTTTTACTCCACTACTTCCTAATAACGTTACAGTTTTTAAACACAGTGTCGTATTGTTACTTCTACTTAAGGACTTTAGCCGAAACTGTAGTTTCCAAAACAGAGTTGTAGATTGAGAGGAGTCAGCTGAGTTGTGCGTCATGTCTTGCCGCGTCTGACACGGATATTTCCTGCTGTGTGCTGCATGGGCGAAAGGGCAACTCCGCACATAGTCCGGACCTGATGGTCCGCACATTGTCTGGACATCATGTGCGAAGGGGGCTTTGATTGTTGGTCATGTTAGCATAATCCCTATCTATTTTATCTATGTGAATATTCAGTTATGTTGATTTACATTGGGCACAAACATTAGCAATGTGGCTGAAAAAGGGCAGAAAAACCACAATCAAAATTGTGGCCTGCAGCAACATAAAGTCTATGAGATTTGTGATCAATTACCAAAAAATACTGAAATGGTCCTTTAACTGAGCAGTCCTGGTAAGCTGGTTAGCTAGGCACACCTGGGCAGGTGCAATGCTGGTGAAGCATTGCCGGTGAAATGATCTTATACTGTTATCCTAACATGGCTGTTAAATGGACACATTTAGAACTAACCTGTTCACTACAAATCCCATAAACTTCACCTCGCAGACAGCACGTGCCACTCCATACACTACTGTTAATGAAGTCTGAACT
The DNA here is from genome assembly GCA_031216445.1 of Lateolabrax maculatus. Taxonomy (NCBI): domain Eukaryota; kingdom Metazoa; phylum Chordata; class Actinopteri; order Acropomatiformes; family Lateolabracidae; genus Lateolabrax; species Lateolabrax maculatus. The sequence continues at coordinate 1,704,363 of CM062216.1, forward strand.
GTTGCCTTTATAGCTTTGACGCTTTGACTAGTCGTCCTTGTAGCTGCTCTTGTGTATTGAGGCAGTGCGACCAGGTAATCAGAGCCAGACATGAAGGAAAAGCGTGTGACATTTTTTAACACCCGAGTGCATTGGCAAGTGAACGCTTCGACCTGTGGTGCAAACCACTGCTGCTCAGAGCGGCTGATAGGACATCCACAAAACGCACATCATGTCTGCACGCTTATTTTTGTGTCACTGTGTAGGCTCAACCATGCAACAAAACCTGATGAAGTTCACTGTGATGGACAAGAACGTTTCAAGTTCTATTTTCGTCACGTACAAAATGGAAATGGAAACCAATGCTGCTGAGAAGGGAGGGGAAAGACATATAAACATCAAACACACTAATGTGTACTTTGGAAAACTTTTAGATTAAAGGTAGGCCTGTACCTTTTGTACATGGTTTATAACTATAAATCACTTACCGATTCATGAGAACAACAGTTTGGGTTGCCAGGTTGTGAGGAACATTTAGCTCTTTGAATGCTCTTGATGGAAAGTTGGACCACTTACCTTCTACAGAGAATGACTGTATTATGCTCGTTCTTATTGTCACTTACTTAGTGTTTTAACTTACAATAAGACTTTAGAACTTGGGCTCTGTGAAACCTTTTTGATGAGTAATGACTTGACTAACAATGACCCACAACTCAGAGAGTTTTCATAACTGGCTGTTCATAAGAACAGAACTATAAAGATCTATAAAGTGAGTGATGATTATACATGTAACATAATGTTAAGGACAGATACATTACACATGAAGCAGAGGGTCCTGTACAGTAGCAGTTGTAATGACCGCATTAGACCGCAGGTCCTACAGATGGTGTACAGTCCTACCTGGATGAACTGGATGGTCAGGGCGCTCTTCCCCACCCCTCCTCCTCCCACCACCACCAGTTTGAATCTTTCCTCTTCTCCACTCATACTGCTTCTTAACTTAGGTTTGCCCGGAGCAAAAACTTTCCAGGGCCTGGATCACCCGCAGCTAAAGCCGAGCCGGGCCGAGCCAAAAATCCAAAGGGAAGCACTCGGGTAAATCCGCGGATACTGCTGGCAGGATCGATCGACGCAGCCTCAAACTGAAACTTCTTCAAGTGAAGCTTGAGTGGTTCAGAGCCACACCTGAGAACAGAGTCCTGCCGGGTCCCGCCGTCCAGCCGCCGATCTGCCGCCAACAGAAGCAGAAGAAGCCCGAGTCTCCGCGCCGTCGTCGGGTCTCTTGTCTCGGCTCGTTCGTCCTCGGCCTCCAGGCAGCTTCTGAGGGCGGAACTGCTTCCTCTTTTCTCTTTCCTCGAGAAACTGAAGCAGCTCACACACTAATGTTCACACACACCCGGCGGCGACACAACTTTCAGGGCGCGCGCACACGCACACACACACACACACACACACACACACACACACTGCAGCTCTCTTCTCATTAAAAATAAAAAAAGTGACCGGAACAAATTCCACCTTGATGTGTGAGTTTCCTTATTTGGTCATTTGGAATATCCGTGACATCATTTCAGCCTAGTGACTCGCACAGGATGTAACGCAGCACGAGGTCCGATGTGTGAGTGTGTTCACCGTGATCCACAACTATCTGTCCTCTGCTGTTACACCCCCCCCCCACAGACACGCGTGTCGCTTCACAGCGCGGATCTTCGTGGTAAACTGGATCTAAACGGCGTGCTTGTGTTCTGCTGCTAACCCTCCGCAGCAACACGCCATGACTCTCAACCCAAATGTGGAATGCTTTGGAAATCTGCGCCCTGAGGCAGCACATACCTCACCTGTCCGTCTGGACCCTTGCCAGAAGGTTCCTATCCTGAAGACCAGTCCCAACGAACCTGCAGAGCCACATCTACACATTTAAACACAACGAGCCTGAAGCACTGTGCTGTGTCATACGTTTTAAATGAGTGGAGCCATTCTCATCAGTAGGTAGTGACACTTAACCTTTTGTGATGGAAGTTCGGTTTCCTTAATACACTGTGGGCTCACTGTTAATTTATAATCTGTATTTTTTTTTCATTTCATTTTTTTTCATCAAATGGGCAAGCTGTTATAGAGAAATCCATTTAGTGCAGATTAATGATATGGCCACATTAAGCTGGTGGGGGTCCCTGTGCGTTGTGTACAGCTGTGGCAGGTAAACAGTGGCCCCTGGCTCCAATGAAAGTATTTGGACCCCTGACTGAAGCTTTTACACACTATTTTCAAACAAAGTTTATGTGCATCCATATAAATATGATCTTATGCCAGCTAATGATTTGCATCTAATAAAGGTGTCAGTCAGAACGGGAATTTCCTGCTGAAAAAAAATTAAAATAAAATCAGCAACCATAAATGAGCATGGCACTATTGGTCATCATATATTGAGTGTAGTCTTGTAGTCTTTGCATTTATGAGTAATGTTTTGCCAAATGAGTTTCACCATGAGCTGCTGTAACTTTGTCAGCCCTCTCTTACCAGTGGGAAAACTGACATCTGTCTCTGATAAAATCCTAAAACATGTTTTATACATCAGTTTCATTGTTAAATTTAATAAGAACATACAAACCTGCATCTCCACTGTGCCTGTGAAACTATGTTGGCCCCCATTGAATGATGCTGAAATACAAACTGGTTGAACCTAGCTGCAGACCCCTGGTGTACAGTATCCCTCTGCTGGAATATCATCATGTGGCCCTGAGTTTGCTCTGTAGTCACAGGATAACAGTAAACACTGAATTCATTTTGAAACAGTGTACGCCCAATATCAGCTAAAATAATTAAGGTTGTAAAACTACATTTTGACACAGGAACCACAGGATGATGTAATGAAGGAGGATCCGCCATAGGGCCCCCATCATGTCAAGTGATACTGTGCATATCCTCAAATAATTTTTTCAATTAAATTAGTGGAAACCACTCACAGTGAGTCTGGAGCTGTTGGGGGCCCTGAGGTTCTGCAGTGGCTCACTTTGCTCGCTTGGTAATCCGGCCTTGATTATTGTCTTAGATACTGAATTACACTAGTTTGCTTCCATTTGCTTTGTACTCCTGCACAATATATTTGCCTTCTCTTACATTACACGTGTAAAGGATCATACTGTATATGTCTTATTATAAAACATACGTAACAATCATATTATAATGTTTTTACTTAAGGTAACAGATAGAAAACCTAAAAACCAGATAACAATGTTGGGAAGCCGTGCTCTACACTGAAGCCTCATACTGAAAAAAGCAATAAGACAGGTTGAAATGTCATCTTTAATCATCAGTAAAAGCCAAAAGTCTTTTAAAGTCTTTTAAAATAACTGCAGCTTACAAATGACAAGATAAGCTGACCAGTGTCAACATGTGATAAACCAGATGCATTTGTGTGGAGGTTTATTGCCAAGTATACTTCTTATATTCAGCTCTGCAACAAATAAATAAACAAATAAATAAATAAATAGAAGACCAAAGTTCTTTCAGACCTCCTGTATGTATGTACATCACATGTGCGGGCCTTTCTGACAAACATGCACAGACACAAACTGACACACGAGCATTCTGCCCCCCCACAGCACCCTCAGCACCTGTATGGCAGTGCAGGCTGTCCCATTCTTACAGGGTGGACAAACACCGCTCCCAGCAGCACCCTCTCCCCCCAGCCCAGCAGCTTGTTGAGGGTGAAGCTAAAGGGCGACAGCAGGCCCTGCTCCCTCACCTCAGCTCTGCTGCACTTGCTGTGGGGGGGACTCTGCTCCCTTTGGGTGACCCCTGCCTGCCTATAGGAGCCGGCGTTACTCTGTGTTTTGGCCTCAGGACTTCTCCCTATCTCCTGACTGTGGACAGTTTTGGATGTGGTGGCGTTCCCTGCTTGCTGGCTGCTGTGTGCCAGGGAGGGAGGGCAGATTTCCAGAGGGGTCAAAGAAAGTGTGAGGCTTTTGCGTTTCTCTAGTAGAGAAGCAGAGCCTGCTGGGAGTTGTAGTAGTGTGGGCTTTGCTGCTGGTTTGACTGGCTCACAGGGGCTTGGAGCCAGAACCTCACTTGGCATCTGGACTTGGTGCTGGTTTAGACTGAGAGTCAAATGACGAGTCCAGAGTTTCCCTGACAGGGGAGGCTGCTGGTCTCCCTCTGAATGTGATTGTCTCTGCTGGGGTTTGTCTGTGCGGTATAAAGTCTCTGTGTGTGCCTGCTCCACCTCTGCTGAGTCGCTGGCGGCCTGATGGGTCATGTTCTGACTGCTGTGGGTGTGGTTTGCCCTGTCACTGATGAATGGCAGGCGATTGTCCAGCTGCTGGATGAGGAGGTTGCCACCAGAGGCCTTCTGGCTCAGCGTGCCCTGGAAGTGCTGCAGCTGACCCAGGAAGTTGAAGTTTGGAGAAATGGAGGGCCGGCGTTCTTTCACAAACCTGGTAAAGGGACAGACAGGATGTGGGTTAAGTCTGCTGGTCGTGCCCAGCTCAGACACTGACAGTGATGTACAGCGCAGTCACACAGTATCAGGACAGTGGTCTGTTTGTCTTTTTTTCCCTTACCTTTTATCAATTAATACAAAACAACAAAACAACAGAAGATTAGAATTGACATGACACAGACAAACAGTCTGCAATTACTAAGTGTTGGGCCGCACAAGAGGAGCAATAATTATAACTGGTGTTGGTAAGCGTTAGTATTCATTACTATCTTAACTGATTAATGGGTGTGTTTAGTTAGTTTTGGTAAGCAGGCAAAATAATACATGTGAAGAGGTAATGAGAGGAAGCCATGGATTGCCCAGGTCTGTTTTATTGTAGGACAAAGAAGCTGACATTCAAAATACAAAACATTTGAAAATAATTTTATTTATTAAATTTATTTTCCAGTTTTTCAGTCTATTACAGAAAATAAACTGGCAGGCTTAATCAGCAACCAATCACAGGCTGGAACAATCTTCCAAGCAGTCAGCTGTACGAGTGAATGAGTGTGTGGCTGTGTGAAACAGTCACACTGCACAGTGACACGAGTGGGTGGGGCCAGAAGCTGAATGATACACTACCTGCAGGGCTATTTGGTGAACTGCTGTAGCTAGTCACACTAACTCCCGGAGATTCTCTCTATTTTCTCTACGGTTGTGTTTACTTCCCCCTGGTCCTGCTAACGGGACAATAAGTTCAAATAGTTTATTTAAAAAAAAAATTTGTGCAATGGGCTCCTGTCTCCCCTCTGTGTGTAAACCATGTCTCTGTTGTGGAGCAGTTTTTACTTTAACAGAGGAGGTTAAATTAAAAGTGAATGGTGTAACACAGCTAATAAGCTAAGATAGCTTCCTCTATTTTAGACTCTTTGACTCTCTGCCCCCTCCAGTGTAAGCGCTGTCAAGACGGCTCACTATTGGTCCAATGCTGGAACTCTATGCTCAACACACAGCCGTGGATTCATTTTGCCTACTTTAGTGGATCCTCTGATTGTAGCAACAAAATCAGAGGCCATTTCAAAGATATATTCGATTTTGGTGAAGTGGAAATGTAAAGCTGCTGCATGAATAATTTCTTTCATTTTTCTATGAGGTTTAAACATTATAGAAATATACCTGCTATATATATATATATATATATATATATATATATATATATATATATATATATATATATGTTTAAATGTTCAAAGACAAAGCAGCTTCTCCACCTTCACAATACCAAACAGCACGCAAGGGAAGGTGTTATCAAGCAGTGGCATCAGGGTTAGTGCATGGCTCTGGTCTGGCTGCAGTACGAATGCGTGCCGTACCTGTAGGCCTGGTCCAGGTCCATTCCCAGGCTGTACATGATGTAGGCTACAGCCAGAGCCGGGGAGCGAGAGATTCCTGCTGCACAGTGAACCAACACAGAGGCGCCAGAGGACATGGCTGCATCTGAACACACAACACAAGTTGACAGTTAGCCAAACTGTGAGACATTTTTACAAGGGGTCACTGGACTGGACTTTGTATTGGAAATAGCTGTATCAGAAATTGAAGGTAATCAGCTCGTTGAGATGGTGGTTTTGGCAATGTCACTGTGAGGTGGTCAATGAGCGTCCTGACCGATGAAATGCAGAGCCTGTGGGATCCAGGGCAGCAGGTCATCCCACAGGGAGTCGTCGATAGGGATGCGAAGATATCTGGAGCGAGGCAGAAAGGAGGGTTGGGGGCTGCAGCGGCTCACACTCAACACATAGGAAATACCCAGAGAGGCCATCCGGTCCTACACACACACACACACACACACACACACACAGAGAGAAATAGAATGAAATATTTACACTTTCCATGACTTTTCTTTCTGTGATCTTTCATATTTTTTATGGCCTTATGTCTCTTGATAAAGTAAGGTCATTGTATTCAGTCTACTGCTGTGGTCATATATCATATATCAGGAAGCTCTGACACTAAGTTAGTGTCCTACAGTGGTGGAGACTACTTCTACTTCACTCCAACACTTTTCAGAGACAAGTGTCATACTTGTTACTCCACATTATTATGCTGAGATGCCCAATTAGCAGATTCAGTCTAAAATGTAGATTTAACAACCCAACTGTAAATTAAAATTAGCTCCACCTCCACCAAATACAACAGTAGGCCTATTGAATGCATCATATAATAATCTAACCCTGACAGCAGCCTACACTTTGCTGATGATTTGCCTTCAGTAAAATGTAAAAATCTGGGTGAGTATTTGTCCACAGTTGCACTGGTAGCCTACTTGTACGTGTGGAAAGTAATCCTCGTCCTACCTGCGTCACGTCGCTCTCCGCTCCGAGGTAGAGCCGCGGCAGGATGACGGACAGCGGGGGCCGCTCTGCCTCTCTCTCCCGGGACCAAACCATGTCTGCGGAATAACATGCACCACATGTCAAGTCCCGAGGCATGTTCCCTTTGCAACTTTGGTGACATCAGACTAAGTTGTCTCACAGGGCCCAACATGACGGTCAGAAAGCAGGAGCAGAGCGACTATAGAGACGTTAAGAACTCTCCTGCAGCTGTTCCCCATCTCAGCACTGAGATCCCACAACGGAACCAGCAAAATGTGAAAATATGCTGTTTTCCTAATTAGAGACATTTTATTTCATTCTCGAGCAAAACTGTGCTGTTACTCATGCTACTCACTGTGCCCTGCGTCCTGTTGCTGTCGCAGAAGTGCGGAGTGGGTTTTAGTCGAAGGTCTGCAGACTCTTTCTGATGAACACTGTCCTCCGCTGCGGCCGCGTCCTCTGTCCTCGCTCTGCTCCGCTCTCTGGAACTGGCTTCTAAACGATGAGCTCATCCTCTTTCCAACAATAGATCTGTACTGGATGATGTCATTTTCAGCCAATCAGCGCCTTGCCGGAGTTCAGCACGCGCAGACGCATCCCAGCGCGCCCCTCGGCAGCAGAGGAGGAGCAGGAGCAGAGGAGGAGCAGAGCAGGAGCAGAGGAGGAGCAGGAGCAGAGGAGGAGCAGGAGCAGAGCAGAGGAGGAGCAGGAGCAGAGGAGGAGCAGAGCAGGAGCAGGAGCAGAGCAGGAGCAGAGCAGGAGCAGAGGAGGAGCAGGAGCAGAGGAGGAGCAGAGCAGGAGCAGGAGCAGAGCAGGAGCAGAGGAGGAGCAGAGCAGGAGCAGGAGCAGAGCAGGAGCAGGCCGGTGTGAAGCAGGCGCAGTCCACCGAGCCGCCCCCCAACACTCAGCAGTCATGAGCCAATGATTGAAGACAGCTGGAGTGTTCCCCAGGAGCGCAGCGACGAGCCACGGACCTGGACCCGGACCTGGACCTGGACCCGGACCGCAGGCGCACTCTGCACCACGGAGCAGATCCCAAAGATTTCATCTTTGCTGTGTTTTCTGTTCCCTTCCAGCAGCTCCTCAGGATATAAAGTTTCACACAACTGGTCTTCATTTATCCCAAACTCCTCCACAAACCTTCCTCTTAAAGGAAAGTTGACATTTCTCATGAGGTCATGTGTGAGGAATACAACAGAGTCCTTGATACCTGCAGAGTTCAGGAGATGATGGCTGAGAGGTGCAAACCAACGAGCTACCTTTCTTTTCTAGTGTTATTACAGTGTTCCTACAGTGTTGTCTGTCTGGTACCCTTTGTTGGGACCCTGACCTTTGTTCTATTTGACTTGTTCATTTAACCTTCTATATTCAGCTTTAAAACACCCGAAAGTTTACAAAAATAATTCATTTTATAAATAATGTAGTTTTAAATGTATGTTGAAGAATACATTTGTCCTTTTTTCTACCTTATTGGCAGGTTTGCCAGTATGAAGCAGAGGGGGGCGGGCATTTGATACTGGGCCTTTACTTGTATGTGGACTGTTGCTTAGAGTTATAGGACTTAATGATTTGGATTTTAGAGTAGAACCAGCCATCACTGACAAACACAGTTAGGCAAGTAACACAAGTTGTGGCTGTGAACTGTTTAGCTAATTTTAGCTTAGTTGCTGGTTTTACTAAGTAAAATCTTGTTTATTGATACATTCAGGCTCATTGCGTGCAGTCTTGTGGTTCGGGATGTTTCTTTTAACCTTCTCGACCAGTAACTGTACACGTGCTGTAGTGGAAGAAGCTGCAGTCATCACTGCCACATAAGACAGGAGGCGTCATGTCAGATATATGGCATAGTTTTACTTTCACATTTTTTCATTACAGAGTAAATCTTAATTCTAACACAGGTATTGGACAGGTTCTTAACACCGATACATGAGGCTGCATTAGCTAGTGGATACTGCATAGACACACGCACACACTAACTCACATACACACTCACAGAATGACAGTGACTACATTTTCCACTACAGTTCAATGTCCTGTGATTGCCGTGCAGCCACAGAATGTAATGTGACCACGTATTAGAAATGTCTTTAGGTTTTTTTTTTTTTCTTTTCTTACCTGCCGACAGCCACACTCACATTCACACACACACATATAGAGTCCCCTGTAGTTGTAATGGACATCTGGGCATCTTCCATCCTGTCCTCTCCCACGACATCAGTTCTTGTGCGTGAGAGGAAGCCCAGGAAGAGTTAGAAAGCTGTGGAAGCATGGAACTGAATATTCTGAGGTTGCTGAACATCTCCGTGTTCTCTAAACACGTACTGTAGTGGTTGTGTGCACGTCAGATTTGTTGGCATTGATCTCTTCTATAAATGTTTGGGTGGTGAGGCAGGAATATGAATGTGTACCTGTGTATATCAAACCAGGATGGAACTAAATCATACATATGTGGGTTCTGGATTTAGTAGCGTCTTAGCAGAGCTTCACTGCCTGACTACAAAACGGTCATCCTTTAGATGATAATGGTGCATCTATTTGTGCCCTATTCTGATCATAGATAAGAGTGTGCAGAAAGGTAATCAATAGGACTCCATATGGAGGCTGGTGCAGCAACCCAAGCCAGTACCCGCTTAATTTGGAGCCAGGATAACTCTAAGATACAGACGTCGCCTTTGGGTCCGACTCATCCACAGTCCTGGGGCTTGGCTTAGGAAAAGCTAAGGGAAGCAGCTGTGCACTGCTCTTTATCAGAAGCGCGGAACTCGACCAGACAGACATTTACCAAATAACCACCTAGTCCTTACCACTGAAGTCTTCTTTCTTGTACATAAAATGAAAATGCTTACAATAGAGCATACATTTTACCTTGTGTGGCTTGTCCTCAAGAAGAAGACGCACTTGAAAAACGTACCTGAACAAGTTGCACAAAGGTGAGATTTATGTTTTATCAGAAGTGTTTTTTCAAAAGAATGTTCCAGTTTTACGAGAGGGACAACTACAGTGATGAGAAATACACGGTTGGCTTGCAAAGTGTACAACTGATAAACTTCCCCATCTCCAATAAAGAGCAGCTCCCAGACGCTTCCCCAAGCTTTTCAACGGCAAGCACCTGGAACCGTCTCTCGGGCAGTGGATGACAGAGACTCAACCAGGTCTAAAAGACTGTTTCAACACAGCAAGTCTCATCCCTGTACCCCTCACCCAGTGTCCATTCTGTCCCATCCTCCTACTCTGGCTTCGGTTAGACACTCACAGGCTTTCTAAACAAGCATGATGGGAATGTCTCAGAAAGCAATAAAGTAATACACTGGCACATATTTACATACACATCAATAACAGAAACGAGTGTACTATTTCATTGAAATGAAGGGCTACTCATTACAGGGCTTCAGGAGAGGAATCAGGTCATTCAGAGGGAAGGGAAGGGGGCTCACGCTGGGGCCTCCAAGAGGATCCAAAGCCTTATGAGCATTTTTTACTGGGAATGCTTGACAGAAATGAGTGGGCTGAAGCGGCAGAGATTAGTGTGTGTGAGTGTTGGACCCCCATGTCTCACTTCATCAATGGGACCCACCAGAACCACAAGGAATCATGACAGCTTTATACACGTGTGTACACGTGTGTGCACGCGTGTGTGTGTGTGTGTGTGCGTGTGTAAGTAGGGGATGCATGTGTACAATAATTCACCCATGTAACTTCAAGGAATGTTCTACCAAAAAAAACCCACTCATGCACACGCACACACACATATTCAGCATCAGTACTACAGAGCAGTCAGGATGGAGCAGAATGAGACCCCAGCACAACCATGGGACACAAACAGACACACACACAGTCCTGGCCACACACGCACCAGCTACACAGGTAAACACCAACAAAAACAAGAATGTAGCATCATGTTAATAAACAAGTAGAAGATGAACTGGAATCAGAATCTGGGACAAGAATAATGACAATAATATTGCCACTGCTGCTAGCAGTGGCTGCATTTCCCTTATGTAGGTTACAACTTTTTTTACTCAAAGATTCTTTGTTGGAGGGAGGAGGAGAGGTGTGGCAGGAGGGCTCGAGGGAGATGTCGCTGGTGGGGATGGTGGGAGTACTGGTCACGGTAGAGGTCTGGACTCTAGAACTGTTCAGCCAGCAGCTCGCAGAGACGCCTGGAGACAGAGTCCTTGCTGCAGCGCAGAGTCAGACGGTACATCTACACACACACACACACACACACACACACACACAGTTTTTACATTGTACATTGTCCCTGCAAATAAAACTAAAACAGGAACTATGTCAACAACCATTCTGTTAATGATGTGAAACAGGAAAGCTGTCAAAGTGAGCCTGAAATGGAAATACATTCTTCGCTCAGTGGTGATGACGAAACATGAATGCTGGCTGGTGTTCCTGCATAGCAGTCAAAAATGTTGGACCAGTAGCAATACAACAGGGCCATAAACCAGATGAGACTGAATATAATTTGGACCTGGCCTAACTCTGGTTCTGGTCAGGTCTCGGTTCCTGAGAAGTGAGTGCATTTTCAGGATGAGAAGCCACACCTCAGCTGCAGTCAGACCAAACTGAGAAACAGCCACATTGTTCAGGTTGGTGTAAAGGCACCACAACTGGTCCTACATGTATTGATTGATTTATCTCTTTTATTTTCACTGTGTTGTACCTGTGCCTGGGCGTTTGGCTCCAGTCTTAGCAGACAGCCAACCTGTTGGCCCTTGGTCTGGATAACTCCAGCACACACGTAATTCTCTGGGTTTGGATCGACGTTGTCCAGCAGGGCCGTTCCTAGTCCCAGTAGCTACATACAAACATAACAGGATTTCAGACATTACCAAAATACAGAAGAGTAATTTTGTTTATACCATATACATGTCTCAGCCAGAGAGGACAGATTGTTTCAAAAGGGTTGTTTTACCACAAATTATCATTCAGGTACAGTTTTACAGAGTTTTACAAGAGGCAACAGTTGTTCTAATTCAAGGTTTCAAGGTATGGATTTCCATACACTTTCAAATCCAATTAAACTAAAGTATCTACAACAATATGAGAGCACAACACTTTTTGTTAGTTTACTTTAGCTAACCTGAACTGTAAATGGCAGCATAATCAACATGGCTTTGATAATTTAACACATTTTCTCCTTGGCTGATGAACAAAGATGGATATATAACACGTTAAAATTGTCAATTACAAACAAATCCCTGGTTGTAAGTCTTACGTACTGTACATTCAGAAGTACACAGCCAGTTCAAGCCTTTATTATGGCAGATGTGGTTGATGAGGATATTGTGATGATAAATGGTTGCAGAAGCAGAACACAGAAGAATAAGCTGTTAAATGTGGACATACCTTAGCCTTAAGTACTTCAGTGTCCATGCTGTGGTTGGCCTTGAATATCTTTTGTGCTTCTTGCTGAGGCCTGTGAATAGTTCACACAGGAGATTTCAGCTTCCCTAGGGAACTTAAATGCATTGACAAAAGACACAACACACACCAACACACAGACACACTTACTGGCTAAGCTGTTTCCAGCGCTGGAAGAAGTCATGTGAGGCCATCTCCGTTGGCTGAAAGAACTTATTGATGGTGACAGGCAGCTTGAGGGTCAGGTTCTGCAGAGCTCCACCATATCTGAACGTAACACACACACCGCAGGTCTACACATCTGTCTCCAAGCTTTTGACTGTAATGACCATTTATAACTAATATCAACATTGTTTATTGTCCACCTGATAATCAGACTTAGAAGCTGATGTTGGTCACAGTGAAAGAAAGTGCTTTTGTAGAAAAACAGGTTTATATTCCTTAAATGAAGGCATTGAAAAAGTTTTGAAACTCAAACTTGTGTTGGAAAATTTCAAATGATAACCAGACCTCCATAGCTGTCTTATTTAAGAAAACATTCAGTGAAGGAAAACTGCAGATTTTCCAACCAGTTCATCAAACTTTGATTGGGTGATGGTATGAGCTTACCTGAACTTGATGTTGAGCAGTGGGGCATCAGAAAAGTCAGTCAGACACTCGATGTTGAGGACCTGTTGGATCTGGGCTCCACCTTCTACCAGTGGTTCCACTGGTTTGGTCTGAACGTTGAGCTGTGACTGGTTGTCAAGGACCACTCAAGACATCACATAGACTGACTCCCAAACACCCCCAACTGCAAGGCAGTGAGTCAATGAAGCCCTATGTTTTTTTTAAGTAATCACCATAATGATGATTTATAAGGTCTCAATTACTACATCAACATTTTATTATACATAGTAACAGCTATAGGCAGTAAATTACTTAGAGTTACAATAAGCAGTTGTCCATTTTGTGATCTCTGGTATGATCATATAATACATGATAGCAGGTTCTTTCAAGTGTTTTCTGCCACTGATGATTGGAATTGAAGATTCCTCTATTCAACTAGCTTTTCAATAGAAATGCACGTCACCTGACAAAAGAAGCTCAACTTCATCGATCCTCATTAGTCAGTTTAATGAAACCAAACACTGCCAAAGTGTCAAGTAACAATTAAGAAATTTCATTGGTAAAATTTGCTTTTCTCAGGTCCATAATGGCTATTATCATGTATTCAGGAATAGAGTTTTCCTCACAGATACTCATGGATGACATCTGAGACAAGGTCCACAATGTTTTAATACAAATGTGCTTGTCAGTCTATGTGTAAAGAGAACAAGGTGCAGTGAAGAGTTTAACAAGATTTCTCCATTACCTTCAACAGTTAAACAAGGACACAAGTTGCTCAAGTTGAGCTTTCAACATTTTTCATGCATACAATATGATTGACAGGGGATGATTATTTTTAATAGCCTGACCGATACAGGATTTTTGTTGCCCAGCAATATTTGATATACAAGTTTTAAAAATCCAATTATGATATAGTGGCCAAGATACATTTTCTACATACATAAATAAATTGACAATCTAAACCAAGATTTGTACCAGGCAAGACATTTTACAGCTAATCTATCTGTATCTAGATACTGTTTATCTGCAATGAGCCAATATCGGCTAAAGGCGTGCCAGGCTCTACTTTGAACCTGGAGGGATTACTTTGAAATGGCTCAATACAACACTGTGTCCCAGTCATCCCATGTGAAGCTTTGACGGTTTCTTAAAAACACTGAAACATCACTGCTCAGGAAGGATATGAGACTGCAACTCCCCAGGACAGCTGACTGTGGTGGTGAAGCTGGCAAACTGCACTGACGTCTTGTTTCCGTAGAATAAGTACATTCTCCCTGAGACAGACACACACAATTTAGTTACTTATCAGCTCTACGTGGAGCGCCGGTTTTGGGTTAGGCTGGGAAAATGAAAACGGAGGGTAAATGGGTGAAACATGTGTTGACCATTTATCAATAAACCAAAAAAAAATATAAAAATAAAAAATCATGTCAAACCATGTCCACATGTTGATAAAGCTTGCCAAGCTTTTCTGTGAAAACAACTTACCCAGATTCTGACGATACTCTGACTTGATGCCAATCTGTAGCAGCTGATTCTCAAACAGAACCCCGTTATTCTTGCACACAAACCTGTAGGATGAAGCGATTCAAAGGGTTAGTCAACACTGAAACATCCCTTTGACAATTGTGGTTCAATCATATCCAGAAAAACAACTGAATGAACAATTAAAATACTATTTGATATCAGTAATTTGCCAGTACATGCAAAATAGTTTTCGTGTCCAAACAGGTCTTTGGTACTCCTGACTCACTTCAGTGTTTCTCCTAAATGCATACCGCTGCTACTGAATTAAAATAAAAATTACGAAATTAAAAAAAGGAGTAGAGAGCGTTTTTTATTATTTTGCACTACGGATGCTTCACATTAGGGTCAAATTACCATACCTGTAAATAAAGCATATAAACTAGAAACTTTACGGCTTCTGGATAATGTCAGCAGTACAACAATTATAACAACAAGCACCACGTAGATGTCAACAATGAAGCAAGCAACGCTGATCAAGAGTATCATTCAGCGAAAGGAAACAGTCCTGCAACTTCACGTGAGTATCAGCACAGTAAGATTGTGATGGGGATAGGGAGTGGGAAGATGCATTGGGTGGAGGCACAGCCCTTTTGAATTGTTTTAGTATTTGTGTTATGTGATTTTACTGTATCAGGGCTCCAGACTAACTTTTCCACTGGTAGCATTGGATTTGGTCTCCCAGTTGTAAGAGTAACATAGCTGCATAGCATGTGTGCATGGTGAGTGTGTGGTTGGGTGGGAGAGAGCGAGCAGTAGAGAGTGACAGAGCAGAGGGAAAGGTTAGCAGTGAAGCTGTCAACAGCTAAATGGATTGTTTTGGAAAGTTCTAAGCTGCTACATACATGCGCATTGCGTGCTGTGCACCGCTATGTGCATGTGCATCACGAACTGTGCGTAGGGCACTAAGTGCTGAGTGTTGTTTTAAAGATTATACTAAAATTTGTTCAATAAAAGTGTATTTTCCTCACATGTAAGCTAGACTGATATTCCCCCTGCCTATTACTGTGCACAAATGTACTGTATGTACTTAGGCCTCAAGAGCCCTCCTGGTGCTGGCAGAGCGCGCAAAAACCTCCACTGCTCGTTCTAGGAGAAACACTTGTGAAGGAAATCTTGGAGCTGGTTCACTCTAACAAGAACTTTCAGGAGACCTGGATGTCTTACGCAGGAATGTTTATTGAAGCTCGATCGAGGAGAAAAGGGAAACACCACGTGTGAATCACAGTGTACTGCTACCCAAATCTGAAGATGGTGTCCTGAAGCTCAGTGTTTAACCTTCCCCAGAACTGATAAGTTCCACTATATCCAAATAGGGTTATTCCCAACTCAGCCTGTCATGTGTGATGACTCTATTGGATATCAGATCCAAACAAGGAAAGACGTCCACCTTTGCTGTCCTATCAACATCATAGCCTCTCTACAGTATCTCTTATCCAGCGTCAACAACCAGGCTCCAGCCTGTTGTGTCTAAACCTGAATACAGAAGACATCTAGCACACCTTGGTCTACCAGAGGCCAGAGCCAACTCGGCCTTGTCAGGCACACAGAGTGAGACAGGCGAACAGAGACAGGCAGTTGACCTGAAAAAAATTCACTGCTTTCTGCTTCTTAAAGGGATAGTTAAGATTTCTTGAAGTGGGGTTGTGAGGGGTAATGAGGTACTTATCTATAGTCCTGTATTACCTACAGTGAATGTCTGTCGGCGTGCCCCCACTTTATAGAAGCAGGCAGCTGTCCGGCACAGACGCTAAGCAATGTACTGCTATGAATAGGTCAGCCTTTTTTAGACACCCCCCAAAAATCAATATCAGTTTATATCAATATCACGTCATGTCAGAAGTTCAGCAAACACATATTTCTTATCAACATTACGTTTAAGTGCAGTTGTTTGTTCTTCTTTCACAGAAAATCTACCGTCCAGTCCGTTTAAAACTGCTGCTGTAGCTGGCCGGGAACACGGCAGTGCCATCTTGGATATTTACAAAGATACCTGAACTGTGCTACTCTCTGTCAGTCATTATATTAAACCTGCCTCATATCAGATAAACGCTTATGATTGGTTAGCCCAATAAAACGGCAAGAAAATCAGTTTGAATGAGAGGGAGGCCAGACATATCTGCCAGAGCAAATAACATATGAGCTTGCAGATTTGTCTGGTTCCCATGCTAATACAGTTGGGTTATGGATGATAAATGCAGACGAGAGACACAACAAGTCTGCTTCTTCGTTACTGTCCTAAGGCCAGATGGATTAGTGACAATAATTATAATGTCATGTCTTGGTTCTGAGTTGTACATAGTCTGAAAGAGGTGCAAAATTCAGAAAAGTAATCAGGAGGGACAAAGATTTCAAATAATTTAAATATAAGGACACAGTCATCAAATGCAACATAAATTATCAGATGTAATGAACCACTTTTGAACTGAATATATAGAGAAATATTTCATTATTGTAGAGTACTGAGTCTAATTTAGAAAACAGCATGGCTAACAGATGAGGCAAAGTGTTGGATTTTGCAACGTCTAATATGTGAGAATTTTCTTTAAAATAGGAACCCATCAGCAATCAGTACCAGATCACCACCAAAGTTATTGAAGCACTTTGTTGGTCAGATGGCTCGACCAAAACTCAAACCAGTGGATGAAGCTTATTCCCAGTTTACTCAAAGCTGCAGCTAGGCAAACGCATAACAAAGCTTACACACAGAGAAAGACCTTACTTGTTGAGAAGTTCGTCTGCCTCAGACAGAGGAGGAGCAGGATCCTCAGAGGGAGGAGCAGAGCTGAGAGAACACAGGACAGCGCAGGGATGAAGAGAGCCCACAGGACAGAGGAGGGATGGATAGAGATAGGTAACAGGACAAATGAGGAATGAATGGATAGAGCCGAAATGGGAGATGAAAAAGTCATCCATTCAACAGCCACAGTTTGATTAAGATTGGTTAAGAGAAACATGAGAAAAAAGGAAAGAAGGATAAAAAGGATAAAATGCATAGGTTAGTAAAAGCAGTTTGCACAAAAATTATATCATTACATAATGAAAGGTATCTGCATGGTAGTTACACTGTGTAACAACTACTCATCCAGTGAAATCAGTATGTATTTGGACAATTTCTATTGTTTTGGTTCTATACTCAAGCACATTGAATAAGAAATAAAACAATAGCAATGAGGGTAAAGTGCAGACTCTCAGCTCTGAAAATTGACAGTTTATATCCAGACTGGGTGAACATGTCATTGTCCTACTGAACAGTTCAAAAATTGGGGCAACAAAACTTAAAATGGGCAACAACTCATACAGTTTACATGCAGCAAGGATTAAGGGGAACATCCTTAAAGTTCATGTGAAAAACCTATGTGCAAGAGTACTGAGGCAAAAACCACAGAAAATGATTCGCTGTCCAAAAGCATACAGACTGCGCTCTACTTCAGACACTGTTCACATGTTTGGAAGCACATACATAGTCTACATATAAAGCTTGATGCCATGAACATTTTTGGTGCAAGAATGTTTGTGTGTGCACAATTTGCTGCTGCAGCACAGACATTTTGTTTTGACTCATAAATTTGCAGCTTAGGATTACATTTTTTGAAGGGTTACAACGTACATATGTAGATGCACAATTGGGGTGTGTGTAATGCCCTACCACAAGTATAGTTACTAGTTAGTAGGTGCATTTCCATCCATGTTTTTATGTGCATTTCCAATTTGTGCATAAAAGAACTTGAGTACAAACAAAGAAAAACTTAGCATTAAAGCATTAAATATGGGGGTTTGGCTGAGGGGGAAAGTTGGTGTATCGATAAAAGCAAAATGTGACAAAGTGCGATGAGAACAAGCTTGACAAATAAATCATGATGCACATGAAGCATGCGGCATTATTAGTTCCACCAGCTGTTTATGTCAATGCGCTCAACTCCTAATAGTTGTATTTAACAATAGTGGACAGAAATGCACAGTTCCTTTGGCAGAGTTTTGCAGAATTTAATCTAAATTTGCGCTACATTTGGAAGGAAACCTGGCTAGTGAATCCAGAAATGATTTTTGCATGGTAGCTTTTCTTTTATAATATGGCTAAGCCCTCTTGTGAAGGTTTTCTGATAATTTGGTCTACTTCTGCAGCTGTCCATTTCATGCAAATGCACATTACTTTACAGTAAAAGAAGATTGGGCTGACTGGTCAACATGCAGTAAGTTGCACCAATACTCACAGTGCCCTTGCAATGCCCCACGTGATGTGACAATTAAAATCTATTCCTCAAACAAATAAACTGCATATCTAAATCAAAACTTCTTAGCTCTTATGTTCAGTTTGCCATTTATACTGTTCACAATTTGTCTGTCACTATTAGTGACTTTCAGCTGCTCAATACAGGAAGAAAGAATCCTTCTCTTCAGACAATGTGATTAATAAACTTATATACTTTAGTTGCTCAGGCTACTTTACAACATTACTTTGACAGAAAATCATACGCTGTCACATGGTACACTGCGTCCATCTCTGATGGCGCATAATTGTCAGCTCCCATTTTCAACCCAGTGTACAGTTTTGACACAGTTTTTTGGATTCAATTCTTCTAGTAATAATGAAAGTCAGAACTGCTGATTGTTTTCAGGTTTCAGTTCAAAAAAATGTTAAAAGGCATCAACGTATATGTAGAACAAGTCAGGTGCTTTTATGAAAACCTAAATGGTTCATGCGTATCAATGCTACACACTTAGTGTAGTGTGTATTATTGCGTGTTATTACGAAATGTTCAATTAAAGATAGAAAGTGCTAGAAAAACAATGTGGAGGTGCTATATTTGTATTTTTCTAGCTAATTCTGTAGTTTACTACTGGGCCCTTACTCAGAGTCACCAGAACCCTCCACCAATAGGGAGTCAGAGGTCTCGGGGGGCTGTTCCAGATCTCTGTCAATGCCAATCACGGTAGAGGACAGGAGACAGACACACATTCAAATCAAAACACACACGTGCAAATACACACATACAAGTACAAACGCGCGCGCGCACACACACACACACACACACACACACACACACACACACACACACACACACACACACACACACACACACACACACACACACACACACACACACACACAGGGAAATGGAGAGAAGGGAAGGAGAGAAAAAGACGAAAGACAGTCACATACACAGCAAGATAAAAAAGAACCGACAAGTGTAGCAGACCTGCCAACCATGAAGAAAAGTGTACACCATCTCATTCTGCTTGCATGGTCACTAGGCTTGGGCAGTATAAAGGTATTATGGTATACCTGTATGTTTAGAAATGCAGTATAGGCGCTCTATTGTAGTACACATCCCGCGCCATCAGAGGTCAGTCTGTACTGGTGGACTAGGCAGCTGAGCTGAGAAAGATGGCTATTGGGTGTGGTACGGATAACGTTACAGGTAAGGTAAGTGCCAACTCTCACGCACTGACCGTGAGACTCACACAACTGACTCTTTTACCCTGCCCTCACGCCACACGTCCATTTCCTCACTCAAAACACTTTTAGAACTGATGGCTGTGGTGACGTGGCGTTATCAGAGGTTGGACAATCTATCTGTGCAAATCCCGGTGGCTGGTGTACCATCAAAGAAAAAAACCACCAACCGCCCTGCCCCGTCTGTCCCTTTAATGGCCCTGTATGTCTCTGAAAACCAGTCATTCGAGGACACATGAGAGTGTGTTGCATGCGCATTTTAGGACTGAGCTTGCTGGCCAATCCATTCATTATTCTATGAGCCATAAGTATTTAAGTCCAGCAAAACTGGATGAAAACTGATAATTTTATCCTGTGTGTATCATATTGGACGACAACCCATGGTTTATCTGGGACAACTCACGACGTCCAGACAAAAAAACATTTTTTTGCCTTCTTTCGCCTAGTACGATAAATTCCACGTGTTCCGTGGCATTGACCAGAACGTTCGTTCTTGAACAACAGCAAACATGGCGAAGCAAAAAAGGAATGATGTTGTTAGCCACTAGGTGGAAATATTAAATAGAGGAAAGGTTTAAGGTTTTTTCTTTCTTTTTTGTTTTTTTCTGACCACAAGACAACCAGTATCATACACACTGCTTTGGATGTCATTGTTTGTTTACATTCTTGTTCCCTCAAGTCATCATGCAGGTTGTGAAAGACAGAAAGCTATGATTGATTGGGGACCAGGATGTAGTCTGTCATGTCTCTCGGCTAGCGGCCCCTACCCACCTCCAGTCTCTAGGTCAAGCTAACATTCCCATACCAGTCTTGTACAAACACATAGACAACACTGATATCGACCCCACCATCCAGCTCTGAGAAAGATACCAAACAAGCCTGAGTAACTGACTTAACCGGAATTGATACTATAGTATCACCACCAAATTTGAAGTTTGCCTCGAGCCAGCATTGTCTCCTACAGAAAACAACAGGATCAGGAGGGACGGAGCGGGACAGATTCAAGAAGGAGCCCTGATTGAGGAAAATCAACATCAGCATATAGTATCTGACTATGAATGTCTTCAGGTTGACAGGTCCATATTAGACAAAGATAGAGCAAAGAAAGACAGAGCCAACAGAGTGACAAGCAGCACGGACACATTATAACTAGTTGCATAGTAGTCCAACAGCACAAACACACCACAAACACCACAACTATTTACATAGTTTAAGACAGGAAATGCCAGTACATTCAAATTAAAATCAGGGTGCTTCCCTATTAAGGTCCAACACCAGTTTTGCCCAGTCCAGTATCAGAGCCACTGTTTGAACAGTCAGTCAGTGTTTACATGCACATAAGTAACCGTGTCAGTCAACTTTCTCAAATAAGCATATTTCCTAAACGTCATGTAAATGAGAAACCTGGTATGTGTAATTGTGGTCGGTGATTAAAGAAACTCATGTTTCCCAGGTAGATTTCTGCCATGTTTACAAATAACTGGGTTTCTAATTCACATGTGTATGACAAAAGAATGCAGACAGGGAAAGCAACAGTGGAATGGGTGGATGAATGAGATCATTGCACACAAATAATGTAGCCTTATTTAAAATTATTCTAACCAGAGTACGACTGAAAATTGAAACAAAATAGCCTCTAGAAGTCTATACAAGTTGGTTTCAACCACAGAAAGATTGACTATTTGTTAAATTGATACACATCTTGCTGTGAAGGAAAGCTCTGCCCTGTCTGCCTGTCCTCCGCTGCCCCATCAGTCTGCTCTGGCACCCTACCCCCCAGGTTCTAGGAGTAATCTGGTTACTTGAGTGCATGTAAACCTATAGAGTGAAAGCAGCAGTACAGTATAAATAGATAAATATATAATAAATATAGATGTCCTGAGCAAGCCCTAAGGATAGGAAGCAGGGCTGATCTGGGCATATTTTAACTCTAATCCTAACCCAGTTCATAGATTCATCAGTTTGAGGTAAGACTTGCAAGTTTGATTTAGTCTCATTTAATTTCTCCAGTACTGCTGTCTCATGCTGACACTGTCTCTTTCCTCTGGCACCTAGACAGTGTTATCAGCAAACTTTGTTGCAGCCACTCATACTGGACTTTGGCTTACAGTGGATTCTACATCTGCTCATCAAAAGATGACCTTTCACCTTAGGAAGCCGTCGTCATTCACAGCAGCAGAAGGGGCGGCCGGCCCTGCCTCAGAGAACACATCTACCAGTAGGCTGCCAGCGCTGGTTGGAGCAGCACCAACAGGAGCAGCGGAGCGAATCCCAAGGAGGTCTGCTGATGGTGACGGGGTGGACTGAAAAACAAAGGAAACTTGCAGTAGGGCCACGGAAATGTACTACTTTTGTTACAGCTGCTGGTAACCCAGAAATTGTTATTTTGTGACTAAGCCCTCAGAGAGTCTGCTTACAGCATTGGAGGCAGCCATGGCTGCTGTGTCTGGCCCCCTGTCGCCCCCTCCATTCAACTCCCCGCCCTCCCTTTTGCTGTCTTCCAGCTCTGTCACAGACACAGCACCGGGCCCCTTCTTCTTCTTCAGCTTAGCCAGGATTGACGACTCCCTCTCTGGGAAGGGAGGCATCTCCTCCAGAACAGTGGCCTGATAGAAAAAAAGAGGATAGTCATGCTGTGGGTTTAGACTGAAAGACATGCCAACATCTGACAAAAACACACACATCATTGTAGATGAACACGTTCAACAAGAACAGGACTGCAGTGCTGTGACTGTTTTTGGAGACAAAGATCTATTATGTGTAAACCAGTGCTCCATGCAAATGTTGAGATTGGTCTACCAGATTAATCAGAACTAACCAGAACATCGGTGCTTGCGATGGAAGAAAGCTTCAAATACTCGACAGCACGCTGCTGCAGCTCCACATCTGAGTTGCGGATCTGGCTGTCGCAGCGCAGCACCTCTTGGATGGTGGCCTTGGTCTCTGGAAACAGGTTGATAAACTTGATGTAGGCTGACAGCAGCAGGGCACGTGTCGGCACGGAACACAGATGGAACTTGGAGTGGAGAAGGTTGAACTGGACCAGGGGGCTGGATGACAGGACAGCAAAGTTATCATCATTTCAACTGTCAACTTAGTGACTTGGCAGCTAAAAATCAACATACCTGGAACGTGGGTCACCAGCAATGAGGTTACCAAACTCTCCCAGAATGTAGCCTCCAACCTTCACCATGTTCTCGTGACAGGCAGGGGCCTGCAAGGCCTGGTGGAGATAATGATTAAACTTATTTTTTGTAATTAGAGCTTAAGACACATTTAATCTCCCCTTATTTCCTAATGAAATAATAATGATCTCATTACCTAAGAAATAAGGTGCAGACTTTCAAACAGACTAAAATGTTAAATACAAATAAAATATTGTGGTTTGATAACCATCAATCTAACCTATAAGTCTCATTCAGTCACTGTCCCTCTCATCTATTCTACAATCTACTGATTCTGTCAAAAGCTACATTTTAAGATTTCATGCAGTGGCACCTCAAAGACAGTCTTGGCGGCGTAGCCCTGCACATCATCTCGGTTGATGACGATCTGAATGACGCGATACCACACCTCTTCGCTGACATAGTCGCCAGCAATGCGGATGAGGTTGAGAATGGTGTCCACATACCAGGAGTAATCCACGGCATACTTCTCTGCAAGTATGGCCACTTTCAGCACCTATATAAGGAAGACACAAAACATCAGAGCTCAACAGTTTTGAAAACTTGTATAAAATAAATTAGATTTTATTTATTTAGCATTAGGCTTAGGACCGTTTTATACTGTTAGACCTAAAATTAAGTCAATTGCTTGGTTTGTCAGTATTAATACTATAGACTGTATAAAAGAAGTGGAAGTAGCCTCCGTGATGTCACTTGTTGGTTTGTGAACTGCCGTTTTGAAGCTGCATGTTCGACTTGTCAATCGTGCGGTGGCCCCACCCTCAGACATATGCTGCTTAATCGTCTGTTTTACTCTAAAGGGGATCATCATTTACTAAATGAACATCCTGCTGTACTGAAGAGGACATGAAACTAGCGACTGAGACGATAAACTGTTTCAAAGAATGTTTACTGAGGTAATAAACTAAGTGAGAAGTAGGGTCATTTCCTCATTGACTTTCATACAACCAGACTTCTTTTTGTAGCCAGTGGAGTCGCCCCCTGCTGGCCATTAGAGAGAATGCAGGTTTAAGGCACTTCTACATTGGCGTCATTTTTCAGCCCCGGAGGATTTTCTAAAAGACTGCTGGATTGTTTTTTTAATGTTGATGAATGCAATATGAATCTGGTAGAAACAAAACAATGTCACCAATTGTCACTTTTAGAGAGGAATATAATCACATATCTCAGTATAAAGCAAGGAACTGTTCATCCGATCTACTTCACACTTGACAGATGTATTGCTCAGGACCCAAAGAAGTGCCAACTGCTATTTGGACATGCGACACATTCAATATTAATAAACTTTGAATAAACAAGCATCCAGCACTCTGCAGCAGCAGAATTCCAAACGGGCCTGCCCCAAATGGGCACTGCACTAGTGAAAAAAGAAAAACAAAAGCATATAGCAGAGTACAAAATCTTTCTGGCACACTCACCATCTCCTCTCTGATGGAGTAGTCTGCTGTCTCAAGGTAGCTGAGCATCTCCGCTACGATTTGCTTGGCATTGCTGCGATCACACATGGCATACAGCAGATCAGCTGCCCTCTGTCGAACACTCACATCCCTCTCGGTCTGCGGAGGCACAGAGAGACAACCAAAATGGAAGAAAGAAGATGTCACAGAAGTAGAGACAGACTTACAGACAAGTGCTATGTGTCGATGTCTTGTGCTACTGACCAGTATACCACAGTTATCCTGTATCCTTTTTAAAGCTAAGGTGTGTTGTTGTGAAGTGGAACATTGGGTTTATGGAGGTTGGTAGTGCGCCGACTGGCACAAGTCTGTCACACTTAATCATTTAACGACTTAATCAAAACACTGCGCAGGCCTGATGTCTGCTTAGTGACCGCTGTTAGTTCAAAGTGTGAGGCACCACCTTGAGGGCGTTGATGACAGTCTCGATGTGTGTCTTGACGGCTTCATGGGAAAACTCAGAGCTGGCCAGAGTACACATACTCTCTAGAGCCAGGTACCGCAGGTTAGTCTCTCTGTGCTGCAGGAACTGGCCCAGCTGGTTACAGGCTCGCACCAGCAGGTTTGGCTCACTGTGGAAAAGAAACCAAACTTACTCTACTGGCTTTACTTACTTTACTAGCCTGGTAGTACTGTGTCATCAGATTGATAAAAAGCATATTAGCAGACCATAGTTAGGACTAAGCAAGACTAGCTGAAATTTGATTTGACAGTAATTTATTAACCTCAATTACACAAAAATCATTCAAATAAAAATCATTAAATAAAAAGAAAGATCTAGAAAATTAATTGAGGGTCATGATATTTGCCATACTAAATCAATGCAATCCTGCAATAATCTAAGTGAGAACATGCATTGACTACCCCAATGCAAGATAGTAATTTTATACTTTCATCAACATAAATCCTAAATCAAATTATCATCATGTCTCCTCATTATAACTGTCCTTTTCTTTTCTTTAATTAAAATAATAATTTCTTCTTAGATTAGGCTCACATGCTGGGTTCCGCCAGAAAAGTTTTTTTTGACAGTTTGAAGAGATTTTTTGGTGGTGTGTCGGCCCTCTAGGATTTGTCCCTGTATGCCAGAGGGCCAGTACGCCACTGTTTTCCTATAGTGCGTTCACGTTTTAAGCAACAGATGGCGAGCTTTCCAACCATTAGGCTATATGTCTGTTTCTGACTGTAACTGTAGTTTAAAAAACATCTTTAAAATACATTTTAAAAATAAATACGCTAATGCTCATGGGGGTCAAACTTAGGCCTTGAGGGCGGACGGCTTGCAATACACTGGCAAAATCCCTACACCTTTATCTAATTACAATATTTAAGGTCTTCTTTGAATATTATGATACCTCAAGTCAAGTTAGCTGATACACTGAACAGGTTACACTGCTGAATTACTGGATTAAATACTATAACTTTTCTCTGTGTGTCAGGGGCTTGACTTTTAAGTATTTTGTTGTAATGCAGAGTCATGTTGTTGCTAAGAAGGCTCACCTGTCATAGTGGATGATAAGTGAGATAGCCTCAAATAAGATGGCATTCTTGGCATTGGAGTGCTGCACCTTCTTGGACTTAGGAGGCTCCTGGGCCTTATTGAGGATGGTCTCCAGACACTCTACCAGACGACCCTTGACAGCACCATCTTCTGGTGGAGGGTAGCACTGCAGCAAACGCAGTAGCTTGCAGGAGAGCCATGGTGCTGGGACAAAGTAGTAGGTGTAATCCTGTAGGTCAGTGGAGGCCGACGACACAATCTGGAGAACCAACACAATTTTTCTTAGGATTTATTATGGTAAGTTAAAACAAAAGGCGTGAAAGACACTGCTTAACAGTCTCCGCAAAGTGCAGCTTACTATATACAGGAAGCCTAGAAATGAGCTTTTAACAAAAATGTATTGTTTCAAATGGTATTTTTTGTTTTTTGGCCTGCAGACATCACTTTCTTGGTAATGAGCTCATAAGTGGTTGTTTCATCTGTTACACTCTAATACTGATCAAAAGCAAGGTCTAAGATTATATCTTAGAGAGAGACACACACACACACACACACACACACACACACACACACACACACACACACACACACACACCCTGCTGAGTCGGGAAACGGCCAGGGAAACACAGGTCTTGAACTCATCTGGATTCTTCTGGCTCAGACAGGTGATGAGAGAGATGGCTGCTGTCACCACACCCTAAACCCGAGACAGGCGCACACAAAAGAAGAGAATGAATCATCTCACCGATATATCACAGCTTAGAGAATACCAGTGCTGCAACTGGTTTCAAATATGTTGCAAATATGTTAGCTAATCTAAGTCAGTCTGTATAATACACACCATTTAAAATCTTGTAAAAACACTATTTAGAACGCACACACAAAGGTGCAACAAGGCTGGTTTATATAAGAACATTCCTGGTGTCCGGGAGTGTGGACTGTGTTCTCACCATATGTTGGTCGTTGAGCAGGTGCACGACGCGTGACGTCCACTCACCCATCAGCACCAAGTCAGGAGACGTCTTATAGAGCCGCAGCAGACACAGGGCAGCTGACTGTTTCACACTGTCCATCGTATCACTGTGGTGCATCATATTCCATTTTATTACTAGCAGCAAAGTGAAGTCACAGTGATGTAAAGTGACATGATAGAATATTGTGTTTGGCTTCATCACTGACAGCAAAACATGAGAAACTAAAACAGGAAAGTGATTTTTATTTTGACTTCCTCAACACTCCAAAGCAGAAGTTACACTCACCCAGCAACCAGGATCCGAGGGATCTCACTAGCAAAGGCCTCGGCCATCTCGCGACTTCCCACGTTCGCGATACAGTGAAGTGCCAGGCACATGAAGGTGGGGTTCCGGCTGGACAAGTCATTCTTAATGGCATTGTTGATCAGACGGATTAACTCACTGTTGCTGTTCACCAGCACTGAGATGAACAGGTAGCCCTGGAGTAACAGATGAAGAGAGGACACTGATGAGATTTATACACAGTGGAAGCATTATAACAGCATAGAAGGAAAAATAATTATTGTACCGTAGGGTGTGCTATATCATATTATTCATGATAATACCTGTACACAATCAGTGTCAGATTTATTAGGTCCACCTAGCAGAAACTAACGCAGTCTAATACAACAGTCCTGTAATAAATCCTACCTTCATGAAGGTTTTAATGTCTAGTTCTTGTTGAAACTGTACTAGCCTATATTGAGAGGTCTTTCCAATATATAGTTTACCATGGGGGTATGTGTGGGGCAGACAATGGGTAGACTAACCCCACATGGCCCCAGCATATACCACATCAACCCCCCATCCACTAAATTCCCCACATCAAGACCGTATGCATCGGTGTGAAATATAAGGCTAATTCCATATTAACCAGTAAGTGCTGCCAAAACATTACCAATTTCACACTACAGAATCATGAACTATTAATGTCTGCTGCTGAGATTAATTGTTTTTATTCTTTAAGGTGAGATTCTGATCATTTTAGTCAACATATCACTTTGGCAAGAGCTTTGGCATACCAACCTGATTCAATTATTGCACTTTTCCTACAAAAACAGTTTTTTCAATCCATCTATCCTCAACACAATAAATGGAGTGGACTAAATATAAGAAACACCATTTAATTAAACAGTTCAACAGCAGAAACTATGGCCTCTACAGTGACCGTAAAGTTGAATCAATCTCTAAAACACATTCAACAAAAAACTCCAGTACAGGCTTGGAGTGTAACTTTTTAAATGTATTAATCATTTTTTACTGCCAATGTGTAAACGGAAAAAGGGACCATCCCCAACTTTCTCGGTTACCAGCTCGTGAACTGATTTCTATGTAAAGGACTATGGATGTTTTTTCAGGGAAAATCCAAAGTATGTAACGTAAAGCTCATCGTCTTGCCTCTCTTCAGCTCCCCTACAGCACTAACAGTGTAGCGACCTTTCAAACCCTCTTAGTGACATCATTTCTAAAACGTGACTAGTGACCAGTTGCGTAGTGACGATTGTGTGTGGCAAGCTCCGCAGGACAGGGACAAACTCCGCAGAAGCTGCTGACAAGACTAAGCTAGTGCTAGTAGGTCTGCTTACACTAACTAAAACTATCTGGAGTGCCCGTGACATGTGACTAATGTAGTGCTAACAGAGAGACGCTGCTCTAACTCCCTGACTAGTCTCTCTAGAAGAGACACCCTGTCTGCAACAGTGGAACAGTCAACATAAGCCATTGTAACACTGGTTATCAAGGTTGTGTTGACTGCAGTGAAAAATGCTAAACTGGTCAACTGTTTTGCCACAAAGTAGCCCTGTATCACCTTTCTCGCTAAACAACTAGTTGCTAGTCGCTTTTTAAAAATAAAATTGCTAAGAGGGTTCTGAAAGGTCACTAAACGCAGCAAGAAAGATACCAAGTTCGCAATACTGACAGTGTGCAAAACCAGCTAATGTTAGCTTAAAAATGGAGTCTGTTAACGTCAACAACCACTGTAGGTATCAGATGTTCTCAGCTTGCCGGATATGCTTGGGGTCCTGTGTGTAGAGAAAGAGATCTACATCTAATAAAATGTAAATGCCAAACTTTACATGTAATTATTTCATATCTCTGTGTGTAGAGTGTGTAAGTTCATTATGCATATCTATCATGTTATAACAAGTTAGAGAGCACGGGCATTAAATCCATGGGTAAAAAAAGCATGCTGGAGGCTTTAATGGGGCTGGAGAGGCAGTCAAAACAGATGAGAGTCAAGCCCGCCCTGGTCAAACATCCAGTGTGCTCTCCTGGTCCTGATTTGACTCTTAGACACCTGCCTCCAGAAAGCCCCACTGACCCAGGCTGTGCTTTGCTCCTACGCCAGAGGGAGGGCAGCATGGTCCATGCCCAAGGCCGAGTGCCCTTTGTCAGCCTTGCTCCGGTGTCTGCACACCGATTTCATGCCCCAGCATGTTATAACGTGATATATACATATTGAACTTACACTCTCTACTAGGGATGAAGCGGTTACCGGTTTAATGACAGTAAAATTCCCAATGTTAGTTTTACCGTTTTACCGTGTACATACTGTGCAGTATCTGTGAGCAACAGTACAGCATGCAGCGTGGGTTTGTTTTCGTCAATGAAAACACGCCGGAAGGCACAGAACTCCGGAAATTATTCGCCTACGGCTGCATTCAGACCAAATCAGGCATTGCAGCGATTAGCGCAGGGCTGTGCGGCGGTGTGGGAATGTCACTACAGGACTTCAGTCTCTCTTCAGCAAGCCGTACAGCAGGCGGTGCGCTGCACTTCAACCAGAGAACCACAGGTTTATGTCAACTTTCAGGCTCATTGCAATTAAATCCCTGTCTTCTTAAGACTAATTTATACTAATGTCAATCATGAATAGAGTAATTGCATATACTTTATAACTTTATAACATCTTTAATGTTAATGCACGTTTTATATGGTTTTGTGTTTAGCAGTATTTTTTTTTTTAAATTTTGGAGCACATTTTAATCATCATTTTGGTCACAATAATCGAGATATGAAACACACAGATATGAAATAGTTACATGTAAAGTTTGGCATTACATTTTATTAAGTGGAGATCTCTCTAGTTTAAAAAAAAAGAAAAAGAAAGAAAGTTTTATAGTTAGCTGTTTTTATCAAATCCTTAAGCCCAAACTGGTGTAGACCAATAGTTTTTGCAGTCACACAATAAGTTAGATGGCGATCACCAACAGACACAGAGAGTGTTCTTTATCACTGAGCTCTTGTGGAACATGTTAAGTGCCAGATAGCAGCTTCTACTGGACCTTGGAACTTGCCAGTTCCGCCCTGCTTGAAATCTAACGTACTGCATGTCTCAAAACGAAAGAGGTCAAGACCATTATCATCTTCCTGCTGTTATTGGTGTTACAGCAGTCAACCCTCAAACCACTTGGAACAGAGATCCTGACTCAACATTATTCTGCTTACTCAATATTATTGTGCTTACTCAACATTCCCTCTTCCTAAAAGAATGGTCCACCATAAAGAATCAGGAAATAGTCACAGTGGTTGAGGTATTTGTTCTGCTTTAACATTTAGAGCGTACAACTATATACACATCTTTCACATGGTATTACATTTTTTACAATGTAATTTAAACTTCATAATCATTCCGATTAGGCCATTATGGTTCTTAAGTCAAACAAGTGTTTTTCCTGTGGAGAAAGGCAGACAACTTGTAAACTTTTACAGACCAGCAATAGAAAGCATTATGACTGGAAACATCACATTGGCATGGGATTTGCACGGCCCAAGACAGGAGGCTCTGCAGTGGATGATTAAAACAGCCCAGTACATCATTGGTACCATTCTACCGAGCATCAGTGATATCGGTGAGGTGAGGTGCCTGCACAGAGCCCAAAGGATATTAAAAGACCAAACCACTCCAGCAACAGCCTGTTCGCCCTGCTGCCGTCTCGTAAGAGATACAGAAGTATCTGCTGCTGTACCACCAGACTACAGAGCAGCTTCTTTACTCAGGCTGTAAGACTCCTTAACTCATCCTCCACATTATCCACATATAATAATTATTTTTTCTAAATAAGCTAAATGGGACTATATCTGCATCTTGTTCTTCAAACCTGTGTTGTAAAATGACAATAAATAAACCTTGTATCCTCGTATATAACTCATATGACATGTCTGGACGTATTAGTTAATATCATACGTACCTCAGAGAAAATCCTTAGTACAAGAAAATTGGTGAATGCTACAAATTCTCTTAAATGACTCATATGTGCCACTAAGTGCGAATCTGCTTGTACAAGTTCTTGCGTGAGGCCCACTGACCTGCTGCATTTTCCCTCCAAAAATGTATGTATGGATGAAAACCGTATGGATGAAAACCTCAATGAAAATTTTATTGTCATTGTTTTTTTTCAGATCTAATGTGTTGGAGTCAAAAAGGTAGAAAATGTGTCACACTGTTACTATATGTCATGCAGATCACAAGCCAATACTTCAAAATTATGCTTGCATTTACACATAGCTGAAACTGACGGATCTGACCACGAACAACTGGTTTGGACCTAGGGTACTTAAGTATTGAAACAACACTGGGTTATGACACACAGGTCATTGATCTCTAGTTATGTCAACACTGACAGTCATCAACCTTGGAGCTCTTGTGGTTCAATAGAGCAGGAGTAAAGTGTTTGATAAGCTGCTCTAACAACGACTTCAATATGATCACAATTTAACACTTGGGCTCAATAAGTTCACGTTGCCAGATGAGCCTAACACATTTCTGCTCCTTTGGATCTCCTCAACAAACAGTCAGCTGTCAAGTCTACTCCGCATCCTAAGGACCGACCACTGTTAGTATCCACAGCATGTGAGAAAAGTCCTGCTGAGACTGAATATGAGCAAAGCTGCAGGGCCTGATAACATCCCTGGCCATGTACTAAGAGCATGTGCCAACCAGCTAGTGGATGTCATCACCAACAACTTCCCATCTGCTTCAAAACAGCCACCATTGCCCTGTAGCTAAAAAGTCTAAATGACTACCACCCTGTGGCACTCACCCCCATCTAATGAAGTGCTTTGAAAAACTGGTTTGCCAGCACAAGAACAACATCCCAGCCAGCCTGGACCCTCAACAGTTTTCATTCAAAGCCAGCAGATCCACAGAGGACGCCATGGCCCTCCGTTCAGTCTTAACACACCTTAAAAATGACAACACTACATCAGAATGCTGTTTGTTGATTCAGCCCAGCATTCAACACAATTTCCACCACAAAACCGATGAGCAAACTTAGCTGGCAGACCGTTAAATTAGCTAAATAAAATGACGAAAATTGCCAGAAAAACTAAAAAAACAACAAGTGATGGACTATATTCGTCCAATCGCTCGACTGTAAATGGTGGTCACACCTCTTCCATTCTGGTGTTGAACACCGAGCTAAAGACAATACCCACCCCAGCAACAGCCTGTTCACCCTGCTGCCGTTTGGCATGACATACAGAAGTATCCACTGATGTACCACCAGACTACAGAGCAACTTCTTTCCTCAAGCTGTGAGACTCCTTAACTCATCCTCAATACTTGACCATAAATAAATGACATGGAACTTTACACTGACGTTGCAAATAATGTACATACTTTCTGGGTGTATAAGTGTATATGTAGATAAGTAAATGTATATATTGTTTTATTTTTATCTTATTCTATCCTAAATTTAAATATTTGCATATACAGTATGTTCTATGTGTGAGCAGCACGAACTACAACTCATATATTTATTTTGCAACCCAGTGTTGTAAAATAACTAATAAATGCCCTTGATGAACTCTTTTGAACCAGACGCTGGTACAACCTACTCTACTGCCTTCCACTGTAACAATGCTATCGGCAGCCAGTGAGGAGAGTTGCTGGGTGGTGCTCTTGGATCTAATATTTCTTTGACTGTATAGAAATCCAAAGCTTTTACATCACAGATTATGGTAAAAGGCAATAAAACATAAGCCCTGTAGGAAAAACAATTGATATGTACGCTGTTATAGGAATTTGATGAGGGGCAGCTGCTCTATAGGTGCAATATACTGTACTGGGCAGAGGAGTATTTATAAAAATGAAAGTGGAAAAGTCCCAAACAAAAGGTCATTCAAAACTCCATCAATCACTGCTGTAAATACACATAACCAGTAGAAGACTTACAATCTGTTTCTCTGTGTACTTGTTGGAACTCAGCAGGTTGACTGCCTCCATGTGTCCAAAGTCAATGTCATGTCCGAGCAGGAAGATGAAGAGCAGCTTGCAGACATACTTCTTCTTGCTGTAGCCATCCAGAGCTTTGTCCCCTTTAAACTTGGAGCGAATGTTGGCCAGCTCTTTATTGATCCGTTTGATCTCAGCTTCCTTGCTCTTACCTGACAGGAAAGGAAGTAGTACAATGTCATCATTTAAAATATGGACACGATGGACCTGGCTATAAAAAGACTTCATAGTTTTGAGTTCAAAAATCAAAAAGGGCACCATCTCTGGAAACCAAGTGCTTCGGGTGAGACCTTCTTTGATCAAAACTCAAATAGTTAATTGAATTGAATTCACAGCTTCAAATTAAATTAATATGTGCTAAGATGGGTGGTCCAGTGGACCAGTGCAAGTGACTTTGAGCTCTGACATCTAAGTTGGCAAAATACCTGGATTCACTAAAGGTCCAAGGCAAACACATCTGCTATTAAATCTTTTCTCTGTCCTTACTTAATATATCTTATGTCTTATTAGCAAAGAGGAAAAGCAGCTTTGTCTGCCAGCAAGTGTGTTCAGTGCACATTCACAGTGATGCGTCCACTCAGTGACTTCTCTGGAGGGAGTGGCAGGCCTCTATATTGACAATGAAAAAAGAAGCTTTTTCAGGGTAAATTATAAATGACGATTGAAGAATGTACAAGTCAGAATACATGATTCTGTATTAATAACACTGATATTATCAAATTCAATACAAGAATAAATAACACTACTGAATCTGCTGATAACCAATACAATTTTCAGTACAGGGAGACGGACACATAATTTAGGACTACTCATTTATGTTTTAACACTTCAACACTTGTTTGTATGACATGTCTCAGGCCTGACAGCTTCAAGGGATCACTGTATAACGTCAAATAATCGCAAAATTTTCAGTAATAGCCAGTCTCATTCTAACTGGAAAAAAGGAATGAACTAACAAAAAAACATACCTTGTTTACATAACGACTGCTCCCACCAAATTAAATTGTTTGAAATACTGTAATAGCCAACAACCAACAAGGCTTGGATGGTGTGGGTACCAGTTTGTATTTCCATAACCACTACAACAACACAGCTATTTGAGCCAACAACACTAACTAAACTAATGATTTAATACTGTGTTAATTACTGGGTGCATTGTTGTACAAAAACTGTTGTCATTGTTAGAGGTGTTACAGTAGGTAGCTACAGTAGTGTTTATAGATAAATAAGCAGATGTATGGTTGGGTTCCGTTAGCCAGGCCCCATTTTGGATGTAATTGCAGGTTGGGAAAAAACCTGGGTTTGCCCAGCTAAATCTAACAATCACCTATAGAATCTCTGATTTTTCCTCACTGTTTTGAATAGGCTTGGGTGCTGTGATCCTATATACTGTGAGACTGAATATATTTGTCAACAGATTTTGCCATACCATATATACTGTGGCATCTAACCCTTTCTCTGGGTGCATTATATTATTGTTAGGCAATATTGCTAATCAAAGTACTTTGATTTATCAGGTATTTAATTCAATAGATTAGCCATACAAGCATTCCTGTCTTGTTATTTTATCCATCAATATTTTCTCTAGAGCTTTTCCAGAAATATATTCTATTCCATTACTATATCACAAAAAATATTAAATAATGAAATAATGACAAGGAGTGGAGAGAAAAGAGTGGCGAGTGTTTTCTAGTGAAGAGATCAGCTTATTTAATCACATAAATTTAAGTAGTTGGAATTTGTAATTTAAGCATTATGCATATCTGATCAATCATTCAGTTTATTGGTTTAATAATTCTAAACCTCTCTCTAC
The DNA here is from genome assembly GCA_031216445.1 of Lateolabrax maculatus. Classification (NCBI taxonomy): domain Eukaryota; kingdom Metazoa; phylum Chordata; class Actinopteri; order Acropomatiformes; family Lateolabracidae; genus Lateolabrax; species Lateolabrax maculatus. The sequence goes on from CM062216.1 coordinate 1,739,308, forward strand.
AGCAACTAGGTCTGGCCAACACAGTTCAAATCAATATCACTATGTTAATAGGAAATATCTATATAATATTGCAAATTAATGCAAAACAATTACTTATGTCACAATTCCATTTTTATTTAACATTGGCCACTTGTTTGTGCCCATTAGTGAATTATGGCAGCGGGTCAGTCTGAAGAGGGATCTGGTTGAGGTTCTCCTGCCTGTATTCTATTCTGTTAAGCAGTGGTGTCCTCCTTACATTCAAAGTTATTACAGTGTGCACTGTCAGCTGTCTGGACTGTCTGCTATCACCTTAAAACAATGACAGTAGCACTGCTTTTCAACTGTGAAATGAACCTCCGTTTCCCCGATTAGTTTACACATCTGGATTTTTAATGTCGTACAGATGTTTATGGTCTCAGTTTGAGCAAGCGACAGCCAACACTCAAAAACAAAAGGCCTGCATCCAAGCATCAGACTCTGGGTTCTGTTGCAGCAAACCGTGGCCAAGTTACGGGCAACATCTGAGTATTAATTGTAACATTATTGAGTAGAGGCTAGTAAAAAAAAAAAAATAGACACCTACAGGCAATTACCGCTCTGTGCTTTGGTGCCCCCATTATTTCACTACAGCATGTACAAATAGTAGTTACTGGATGTGACTCCAGTTCTCTGAGTACGTGCCCTCTAACGGGGTTCTACAACCAGAAACAACACGATTAATGTCAACTGATGCTAAATGACACAAATTAGCAAGTACAATGAAAGAAAAAGCTACTTACAATTTCTAATGTCCGAAATGAAAACAGCTAATCCGCGCATTCCATCTCCTTTCGACACAGCCGGCATTTTTGCAGGTTTTGTTCCTCACTCCGGCCTTATCCGTAAAATTAACTGACGTCGGTCAGCTTTTCACACTGGACTGGAGTGGAGTGGAAGATGGCCAATTTGACGTTTGATAGTAGATAGCTACTTCGTAGTTCCAGCCGTTCGCTACAACTTTATGATTGACTGTTACCTACCAAACTCACTGTATGCTTGTGGGTGGCTAGCTCAGATAGCATTTGCTAGATTAGCTGGATAGCGGTGGATCAAACGACAGCAGCAGGATAAGTTAACGTTATCCCTGGTGACTGGCTCGTTTCCGCTGGCTATGGCAAGCTAACGTTATTTCATTCAACCCCGATCTAGCTAGGATTAGGAGCTATGCGGACAACACCTACAGTGATAATTCGCTTCAGTTAAAACTACCCACTATTTAGATGTCTCTAAGATGAATGCAGTCAGATGTGTTGTCAAGAACGTCCGAGAATATAACGTTAAGTTACTTCGAGTCACGCACCGTAAAGCTAGCTTAACAGCTAGCTAGCTAGCTGGCTAGCAATATCATTCAAATACTGGAATACATCACCGGACGACCGGAATAACTCAGCAGAGAGTCTTAATTGCCAACCATTGATATTAAATTATAGCCCTGCTTTCTTTATCACGCACTAAATTTGTTAAATAAGATGTCCTGTATAATTGATGTCCGTTCTAATTCTCCAGCCTCCACTCCGCGGCTTGGATAAGGCTCGTGACAGAAGACCTAACAGCGTGACCGCGCAACGTACCCGTGCACGCGTACGTTACCTTCCTACGACGAGAGCAGCCCAGCGTTGATTGGTCCAGCTTGCAGTGCAACTGCTAACATATCGGCCGACATTCACTGCTCCCAAAACCATAGACTATATAAAAGAAAACACACACACAATATGTGTAGTACGTCAACCCTGTGTTTTATAGATGGGCAATTCATTCGATTAAATGTTACTTGACAGTGAACAAAAAAGCACATTTGATACTATCACATGAACTGATTTCACCTACCAACTAGTGTGTGAATTTGGTCATTGTAAAATATCACTGTATTAAACATAAACTGCCCCCTCAAGCCACCTGCAACTCTGAAAGGATGAGCTAGAATAGATGGATGGATGGAGTATATAAAGTAGCAGTTTTGCAGTTTTGTAGTTATGGTACATAAATATGGTATAATACATTAATGAATGCTTAACTGACATTTTGAACACTATTATATAAAATCCGTTTTTGAGATCGCTTAAACACAACTCACTGTCACTTCTTCAGTTGAGGAGGAATAACTGGGTCCTCTCTGATAGTCACACCTTTAAACAGTACACCCCATGCTACAAGGGAAATGAGACACCGCTTTGCTGAGGCTTTAGGGAGCAGTTGGGGGCCCACACACTTAAATTAATTGTATATACCAATACCAATAGCAGAGCAAAGCAGTTTACTGTACAGTGCTTCACATTCACCTATTCACACACTGATGATGGAGGAGCAGCCACAAGGCCTGCTCTGGGAGTCTGGATTTTATGTGTTCCTTTAAGTGTTCTGCTCAACGCTTTGGCAATATGACAGGAGAAGCCAGGAATCAATCCACCAGCCTGGCTACACTACCAGCTGAACTGTGGGTGCCCAATGTAAGGTTAATATTTCTGATGTAGGTAGTCAGAGTGTTTTCTGCATAGTTTATCAGCAAGGTATGTGCAATGTAACAAGTTTTAACAACTTCGAAGAGTCATGGGAGCTGTAGCTGAAAGAACAAAATAAACATTATTATAATCTATAATTACTATAACTATAATTATTATGTTTATTTACTTGCCTTATGCACAGTTCAGTTTCAGGTTCTCAGCACATGATCCTGTAGAACCAGTTTTATTTTAGCTTTTTTTATTGTTAATTTTACTGTATTTAAACTTAAACTTTCACTTTAACCATGTGTACATAGCGATATATATTTACATTTTAGTAAAAGGTGTATATTTCTGTACATATTATTTTTCTTCATTCCTTTGTTCTTTATTTTTATATTTTATATTTTCCACTTGTTTATTTATCTGCTGCTGTAACAAGTGAATTTCCCCAGTGTGGGAGGAATTCTTACCTTATCTAAACTTATCTTGGTTCCATTCTTTTAATTTAGTGTCAGCTGCAGTTTTGTGCAGCCTTTATAGGATTAAAGTGAGTTCGAAATTTGTGTTGTTTTCTCACAAAGACTGTTTTCATTATTATTTATGCATTTTATATTTTGCACCATAGGCTCCAAAGAGCAACGTGTGTGTGTGTGTGTGTGTGTGTGCATGATGACATGAAACATTTTTCTCTTAATTCACACTATTCTCCCACAACGCAATCCACAACGGAAATAGAGGAGCAGCTCGCAAAAACATTAAAATAAGTTGTGGTAAGGATCTAAGAAAACAAAAACGAAGTATCAAATCTTGTGAAAAACATTTGTATGTTAATTTGTTTGGTTTAAATGCCAGGGCAGAGTTTGATTGACGTCTGACATTATAGTGATGTATCATTTCCTGTTAGTAGAAACTGGTCTAACCAGATATTCCGTGGCCACCTGAATGCAGCAGCACTCCTTTTGGAAGTCGCAATGTCATTCCCTTTGGATGTGAGATGCCTTATAAAATAATAAATATTTCTTCAGTTATTTATATATTATTATATTATATACTATCAGGACTATATATATATACACACACACACACACACACACACACACACACACACACACATATAGTTTGTTAATATCTCCAACAAATTGTCTTTGTTGTGTGTCCCTGATAGTTCGAAGGCAAATATTCCGACTTTTCCATAAAGATGGAGCACTGTATTAACATATAGGCGGCGTCTATAATCAGGTCCAATCAGATATAAAACCTGGCTGTCGTGGGCGGGGTTAGGGAAGACTCTTTCAAGCTCGCGCAGTCAGGCAGGAGATCGAAATGGCGGCGCCAACAGAGAGGATGGAGGTAAGGTATTACAGTAGGAAATATAACTAACTCCGCATTTGTCTTGGTAAATTATATTTGCAGATTTTCATTATTCCAAGAAGGATGTGGTTAATTGTCAGTCTTAACATCTGTCTTTTTGTCATTACATACGCAGTAGACAGTGATGCATCCATTTTAACTTAGCCAACGTTAACGTACAGTCGTTGCCGCTCCATTCATTTAGCGTCGCATATTGGACAGAGCGAACATTTGATTTTAAATAACTAAACAATTCCGTATTTACTTGAACATTTAAGTTAATGGCTAACGTTGCAAGTTTAAGCGTCTATAGAAACATTGTTTTAGTTGATGCGTCAGCCGGCCGGCTGTGTCTGACGAGCCTTTGGGACCGCATGGGGACTAACGAGTTAGCTTCCGAGCTAGTTAGCTACTTCAAGCATGGATGCTGCCTCATTCTCCCTCTGGTTTTACTCTGTTCCACTCTTAGCTTTCTTTAGCTCATAGTACACTTGTGCGAATATATTTAACGTTGGTGTATTGGTTTATGGTTATTACCGGTATAAACATTTTATTTGTTGACTTTGTTACGTTTTTTTTTTTTTTTTTTTTGTTGGCCACTGATTAGAACAGCACCTTAAACCCGAACAGCTTGTAGGTAACATTAACAGTTACCTTCAGTTGGCTCGACGGATTGTAAAGGCCTGTCGGTAAGGCGTAATTTGGAGACCGTTTGGTGAGCGGGTAGTTGAGGCGGTGGGCTTCATGGATGGTGTGTGTGTCTTCGAGGAAGGCCAAGATCACATCACATAGGGTACTATCAACCATGTGCTCCCGTCTTTTGTGCTGCGGGGATGGCTGACCCTGTTCACTGCAAACTCGGGCAGTCCTAGCACTGTAAAATGTTTCACACAAGGCAGATATATGCAATATAGCAACATTTAAAACTATTCTCATGGCATAGTGGGCATTTATATAATCATGATGTATTTAATAATTAAAGACTGGTACCTGTTTGTGTGCAGGAGAGGTTTATTAATGTAAGTGCTTTAAAATGGTTTAGTTTATAAACTACAAATTGTGTAGTTCACTGATCATTTTTCAACTCATTTAAAAACATGATAAAATCGTTTACTTTTCAAACAGCCCGTCCACAGGTAACAGGCTATTAGTGAAGTTGCATTATTGAAGCAGCTTCTTGTCTGCATCAGTACTGCAGAGGATCATTGCATTCACAAGTTTTGTTTTTGGAACCCCTGGTTGCATTACCACATTGACTGAGAAAGCACTTTGTTACTTTTTAACAGGAATGCATGGTTTGTACCTCTGGTTAATTCAATGAAATTGATAATATATCAATGAAGAAGTAGTTTAACTATTTAATTATCTTTTATTTGAAAAAATATTGAAAGCTGTTTTGACTCAACAACTTTTTTTAATGAACAAAAAAAGCCACACCCACATCACACCTCCAAATGTCCAGCTCAGGTTCTAATTTGTGTGTCTCTTGTGAGGTTTCTCAGGGGGAGAGCTCAGCCAAGCCTGCAGCTGAGGATATGACATCAAAGGACTACTACTTTGACTCATACGCCCACTTTGGCATCCATGAGGTAATTTCTAGAACTGTAATGATTTCATGTTAAAATTTCCAAAACATCAAGTATTATGATTTGTGTCACATGATCTTAACCCTTCTGCTATTATTGGCCTCTTTTTACTGCCACTGTAGGAGATGCTGAAGGATGAGGTTCGCACTCTGACCTACCGCAACTCCATGTTCCACAACAAGCATCTGTTTAAGGACAAGGTGGTGCTGGATGTGGGCAGCGGGACAGGCATCCTGTGCATGTTTGCTGCCAAAGCTGGGGCCAAGAAGGTTATAGGGGTAAGTGTTGAGCTATATCAACTAATTCCTTTGTGTGGTTCTTTCTCAATGTACTAAGAGCATCACTAATTTTAAGGGTTTGAACAATGGTAATGTCGTATTTAAAGTGGCAGCATAAGTACGGAAAGTATGAATTATAATGTTCTTTGACTTTGTCTTAATAGATAGAGTGCAGCAGCATCTCTGACTACGCTGTGAAAATTGTCAAGGCCAATAAGATGGATGATGGTGAGTAAATAGAACCCAATCAACACATGTAGGGTTTGCTATTTTAAAATATTGCCTTGTCACATAAGGATCAGGGAGCGAAATTTGTAATGTCCTGAACTCTTGTATCTCCAGTTGTGACCATCATCAAGGGGAAGGTTGAAGAGGTGGACCTGCCCGTGGAGGGAGTTGACATCATCATATCAGAGTGGATGGGCTACTGTCTCTTCTATGAGTCCATGCTCAATACAGTCATTTATGCCAGGGACAAGTGGCTGGTATGTATTTGCTTCCTCCGGTAGGGTTGTGAACTGGGAGTAGCTGCTGGTTCATTAAGTATTTTTCCTTTTCTGTGTTGAGGTATGTTGTGGTGATCATTAAATAAGAGTCTCCTGGATAATTTAGATATTCTATTTAATATCAGCCATTCATTTGTTACCGTGCTAAGCTGATATGATTCACTTATATGTGGTGGATGGCTTGACACTACTACAGTGCCATAAGTTTGACTGGCTTGATATAAGCTAGTCAGAGGTGTGAATCAGAAATGTAGCAAATTTAAATTGCTTATTGCTGCAGTTTGGACACAGTTACTGAATTTATCCTAAGACAGAGCAAGAATCTAAAAAGAACTGATTTAACGGTTCAACATTGTCAGTTTTTCTATGAGGGTTCATATTTAGTTTTTGGCTGTGTTTCATGGCTGTTTTATGCTGGATGGTCCGTCGCACGCTTCTGAGTCTTGTTTTTTTTTTGTCCCCCCTGACAGAAGCCAGATGGACTAATTTTCCCAGACAGGGCAACCCTTTATGTCACTGCCATTGAAGACAGGCAGTACAAGGACTACAAAATCCACTGTGAGTAGTCTGTCACTTGACCCAACCTGTTCCTATCAATGGCAGTTTCCTATAGGTAGGAAGTCATCTGTGATCCTGCTGTTTGAGGATACCTGCAGCTGTCCAGTAGTGTCCAGTTTTATACTGTGGAAGAGCGTAGAGCTGGATTTCTGTTCCTAATGAGTTTAAATGGGTGTACATATCTGTCAAATGATAAAGATTAACCTGAACAAACAGGTTTGCAATCAACATGTATTGTTTTCAGTGAACTGACTGTTTGTGCCTCTGTTTCAGGGTGGGAGAACGTGTATGGTTTTGATATGTCATGCATCAAGGAGGTTGCAATTAAGGAGCCCCTGGTTGATGTGGTGGACCCCAAGCAGCTGGTCAGCAGTGCCTGTCTCATCAAGGTGGGTGGATGAATAACTGGTTTGATATTATGCTTCTTGGATGATACTGGGACTGAGGTGTCTGTCCTTTGCTACAGAAGTGTTGACTTTGTTTTCTGAAATTGAACATATTTGGTCTGATGTGGTTTCGTTGGTGTTTTTGTTTAGGAGGTGGACATCTACACAGTGAAGGCAGAGGATCTGACCTTCACCTCACCGTTCTGCCTGCAGGTGAAGAGGAACGACTACATCCACGCTCTGGTCACCTATTTCAACATCGAGTTCACTCGCTGTCACAAGAGGACCGGCTTCTCCACCAGTCAGTCTCCTTTCAAACGCACAACACACTTGTAGTATTTACACGGTCAGATTGGCAAGTGATCAGGACTGATTTCATAATATGTCACTGTGGTATCACTGTCCATTACCTTGATAATTAGGTAGTCGACCTGTTTTTCTAGTAAGAGCAATCTGCCTGAGTGGCAGGATCATTATTCGCAGGAACAATAGTGTTATTTAGTCAATTTTATTTGTATAGCGCCAAATCATAACAAAAGTTATCTCAAGACGCTTTCATATAGAGTAGGTCTAGACCATGCTCTTTAAAATATTATTTACAGAGACCCAACAGTTTATTTAGGGATGCACAGTACATCAGTAGCACACATTATCCTCAGATAAATGAGAATATTAACTTATATTATTCCTGTAATAGAATAATAATTTAAGACAAATAATGTGGAGCCTTTTTTACAAAACCAACCCTCCACCCCACAGCTAACTGTAATAATTTAGCTTAGTAGCAGTTTGCTTGTCATTCTAGTGAGTGTTTGCAGTACATGTGCATGTAAGGAAGGCTTGTGCAAATAAGAGAACCTGTTGAGGTATTCCACTGGATTTACTGTAATCAGGGCAGCAAAAAAGAAGGTTGTGGTGCCAAAAACAAACGTGCATCAAATATAGGCTTGTGTGTATATATCTTAAAAAAAAATAGGAGAAACAAATTAAGCAATCAGGCTTTTATTAATAGACCTGTATTTCATAAGCCTACTGCAAAAAACAAATTGTGGATTGCAGGTTTGTGTTGCAAGTTCTTTTAAGTCATTCAAGTGTGTTTGGCTCCATTTACCCCAGAGACACGAGAGGTTAATGCACTCTTATCAATTCGGAGCTTGTCTCATAGAAATCCCACCACTGAGATGTAAGAGCTGGCTGCATCGTGTTCTGCTGTTTTTTTGTCAATTAGGTGCTAAATCAATGCAGAAAAATCAGTGCCAACTTCTTAGTAAATCTTGCCCGTAATGTCTTTGGGTTCTGCTTTAGACCTTGAATTGGTTTGAATGAACACCTCCAGAACAAGAATTTAGTTTTGGCAGCAGTCTGTATTCATGCACTCTTGATTTTCCCCTGATCAGGCCCAGAGTCTCCCTACACCCACTGGAAGCAGACTGTCTTCTACCTTGATGATTACCTGACTGTCAAGACTGGTGAGGAGATTTTTGGCACCATCAGCATGAAGCCAAACGTCAAAAACAATGTAAGCAGAGCTCCGCCATTCAAATTAGCTTTTGAAGTTCTTTACTTCTTGCTGTGCTTTGATGTAAAGAATGTATTAGTGTGTTCCATCACTGCATTTGGTTGCTTTGTCTGACTTGGCGCTGTTGGTTTGCAGAGAGACCTGGACTTCACTGTAGACATCGACTTCAAGGGTCAGCTGTGTGAGATGTCGAAGACGTCAGAGTACAGGATGCGTTAGAAGTCTCTCCCACCCTCATAGTTTGTCTTTAGAGGACAGATTATACTGTTTGGCTGGGAGTCTGTACAATAGTTTGACGCTCCCCTGCAGCAACATTTTAAAGACTGTTTGTTTTTTTTTGTTTTTTTTGTTTTTTGTGGTAATTTTCTTGTTTGAAGGTTAGCAGTATTTAAAAGGGTTCCACATCCTTTGGGTCAAAGTGCATTGGTGTGGTGATTCATTGTGCTATAGTCACTCAACAAAACTTGTTTGACATGTGCCTGGTGTTTGTGTCCAACGTCATCCTGGGTTTTGCTTTTGGGTTCTTGTCCTTTCATGGGAGATCCATATTGACGACAACACAACAGCCCCGCTGACATGTCTGCATAGTATTCCTGTTCAGTCACTTTGGCCCTCTGTATGGTCATTACATGACCCAGCTACTGGTCTCTCCTTATTTTTGATTCTGTTGAAGCTGTAAGTATGTGGGTCTTCGGTATTTCTGCATACTCAAGAAACTCTGCCTCCTCAACTTATGTACTGGTTAATAGAAACCATATGAAGAAAAAAAAAAATCCACAGATTCCATGTTGATGTGGTGCTCCAGGTCCTGGTGAGCAGTACAGAACAGTAAGTTAGCATGTACGTTTATCAAGACTCAGAGGCACAGTAAGTCATACTCTGTAAAGGTATCTTAGCTTGTGAGTTAAACAGTACAATTAGTAAAATAATGTACAGTGCACACTCCATGTGTGTTAAAGATCCCTTTTGCTCGACAACTGTGCTGTCAGCAGTGACACCCACCGCAGTGCTCCTCGACAGTCTCCTAGTTAACCAAACTACAGGGTTGTTAAAGCAGAGAAATCAAAATCTCCCCCGCCCCCACCATGAAATTTTGAATGTTAGCTTAGGTCTACTTAGTATTTACTGTGTTCAAAGTAAAAGCTGAAAAATTAAATAGCAGAGGCCTGGTTTCAGCTGCCCCCCCCCCACATTCCTATCAGGTTCCCTGGAGCCAAGTGTTTTGTCTTGATGTGTGTCTCAGGCTGCCTGAGTCAACCTGAGCAGTAGTAACCATGTTGGCACTCTTTGATTATCCTTTTTATTTTTTTCTGTTTGCTGCTTTCTTTTCCTTTTTTTTTGTTTTTTTGTTTTTTAAATAAAACTAATAAACTGTAAATGTTACTCTTCTTTCGTCGACTACTAAGTGTTCTGAGCTCAGTGGCGGTCTCCCAACGGCAACGAGTTGTCAGTGCCTATAGAAAGTATCCCTGTCTTTTACAGTGAAGATGTAACACTGATGTAAACAGATTAGTAGTAAAATACTTCATGAAGACTTTGAAACAATGCCAGTAATACTTTTTTATATTTACATTCATTCATTCATTCATTCATTCATTCATATAAAAAAAAATCCTCCCCTTCTGATGGTTAGCATCCACCCAAGAGACAAAGATTGGCCTCACATGTCTTCAGTACGTTCAGTGAAATGTGGCAGTGGTCCATTTGGGAGAAAAGGTAAATGTACAAAAATCATTGGACTCAAAAAAAGACATCAAAGGTATTTGAAAATAAAATAAAATGTGCTGAGTTTTAAAACATTTTAAACTCACAATTTGTATGGTTAGATTAAACATATTGTCTGTGATTTCATATTTATTTCATGTTTTGTTTAAGGTAATTTTTCACACGGGTCTCCATACTTGGGTGGATATGAGTGCAAAACAAAAAAATACTTGATCTGATAGTGCTGAATATTCTGAAAATACTGTACTTAAGATTAATTATTTCACTGGCTTTTAGTCCCTCTAACAAATTATGGGAATATCTTTTAAAATATTTCAAAAGTACATCAAGTACATGTTAGTACAGCTCAGATTCACAGCATATATTATGCCCATCAGCACAACACAACACCTTACAGTACATAAGCTACTTCAGAACTTTGGTTCCTTTCACCCAGTGGTTGTACACTCGGGGTCAGCCACTTACTGTATGTGGCTTTCAATGTTGGCAGATTGGGCTACCCTTTTATTTAATGTATATATATTAAGGCTGTCAATTAAAAATTGTAATCTAATCAATTAGATCATATGCTGATTAATTAAGTAATCAAATATAGAAACCCCCAAAATAAGGATATTTCAACTAAAAAACATTTGAATATTAATAGCACATGACTAAGGCATAGAATACTAATATTAAAAGGGGGCATTAGGAATCATAAATTGTTTTATTTGTAATCCTTTTTCCAAAGACATGTCTTTTTATCATTGAACATATGCCTAGTGATGACTGCTAAGAGTGTTGCTCTCAGCCACACCGACCACCGTCGTCTGAACCCCATAAAGTCTGACAGTGTGGCAAAATGCAACAATTGGGTTATTTGGCCATTTTGGTAGTATTATCCAACACACAGCATCTTAAAGTAATATCAGTAGATTGTTATCATAAACATTAAAAGATAATATATGCCTTAACTTCAATTAATTAATCAAAATCAACAGGTTAATTTGACAGCCCTAATATATATATATAAAAATAAAAAACCCTTTATGAAAATGAAAAATTGGGCAACTTTATGATGGGCTCCAAGTCTTCCATCCAATCTGGCAACACTGGTGGCTGCCTTAAACTCTTCTGTTACCTAGTAGAACAAATTCTAAGTTATATTATAGATAAACTAAGATGTTGCATTAAAATACATGAGACAGATAGACAGTATCAAAACATACTGTCCATCAGTTCTGAGGATAATGGTCAAGTGTGGCCATACAAGCTATTTTACAACATTCATTATAAAGAAAACTATATGAGGCAGCCTTTAAGAGAGAAAAATATCACAATAACCAAAAGCCTAGATAATAGACAGACTAGACTAGACTAGACACCTATCCCATTACAAATATAAATATATACAAATATTACCTTCTCATTGCAGGATTTCTATGCAAAAAAACAAACAAAATTTGAACACTGAAGAAGACTACCTCTGGCCATCTTCTCCTTTTACCCCTCATACAAAAACATATGACTGGAGAATTTGGCCTTTACCAATTATCAGTTAAAAGGCTGTCAATGTGGAACAACAGATTAAATCTTTACAAAAGTCACAAGAAGACCATAGATATAGAATTTGTTACTTGAGTGTGTTTAAATATGTCAACACTATTCAAAACAAATGGGCGTACTCTATTAAATTGACAAATTAGAAGACTTCTTTTTGGAGAGCTGGGATGGAAACTGTTGCTATGTAATAATGTGTCTGTCTGTTTCCTATGGAGATCTTTTACCAATTTGTATTTGTATCCAGAAAATTATAATTTGTAAGTAATCTAAATTGCCTGTAAATTTGAGATGATGACTGCTTGCATTTAGAAAACGTCATTTTTTTAATAGTACCTCACCAAAGGAGGACTATGTCATCAATGTACCTTCGCCAAAGACCTTTATGATGAAATCATTAAAAAAAAAAAGTCTATATTATATATTATTCAATATTTTATGAAGAATCCAACACAAACTGTTGTTCCAAAATATCCAACGTATAAGGAAGCATAGGGACCTTGGTACTGCCCATGGCTGTGCCTTTGAGCTGCAAATAAAAATAATCAACAGGAAAGTCCAAATTTTTTATATATTAACTTTTTTTATTGAAAGTAGTTTCACGAGATACAACAGAGCAATATAACAGGGAATACTTCCATCCTTCCATTTTTCCCCATCTTTTTATCCCTCCCACATTCCCATCCCCAGCACACACAACAAACCCATAAACAAGAAAAACAACCAAACATAAATTTAAAATAAATAAATAAATTTAAAAAAAAAAAAAAAAAAGGGGGAGAATTAATAATTAACATAAAATAAATGGGGGGAGGGGGGCTCAGTCATCACTGTAACGCAGAGATGTCAAAGACTCAGTATGACTTAAGAGAGGTCTCCAGGTCTTTTCAAATGAATTTAAGGAGTCATTGAGGGAAAATCTAAGCTTTTCAAGACTCATGAACAGTAATACTTCTTCAGCCCACCTACTATGAGATGGGGGTTGAGGGTGTTTCCATTTAAGGAGTATAAGGCGTCTGGCTAACAGGGTGGTAAAGGCAAGGACATTCTGTATAACTCTAGAGGCAAAAGGCTGTAGGGGGGCCCCAAACAAAGCCAAGAGAGGTTCAGGAGAGATGGTAGTGTTATATGCTGTGCTAAGAGTTTTAAAGATAAGTCCAATTTTGACCAAAGTATTTATCATGTCAATGGTATCCTTTACATGTGAAGACAAAGAAGTGACATGAAGTAGACAAATGTTGCTGTTTTCTCTGTTGAAGAGCCGGTACCAGCTGTAGTAGGTCTACCTGGTGGTTTTCTAAAGTCTAAAATCTATTTTCATAAAATGAGGTTCCTTTTCAGTAATGTGTCTATGCTCTATGTTACAGGATAAAGTGTTGTGAATTAAGCAAGACATTCTATCTAATGAGGCATTTCTGTTTTTGGGAGGAGCAAGAGCTGATTTGCCACTAAAAAGTCTACCAGTTCCTACAAGGGGCTTGGACTGCAATTGTGAAGAAATCGACGATTACAAGTACTACCTGGGAAAGAAGTTTGGAAAGAAAATGTTTGACGTGAAAAAACGTTCAATTAAATTAGCTGGGAGCTCTCAGCAGAGTGTGCATATCTTTTGTCTGACTTTTATTTTCAGTCTAGTTTTTGATCCAACACCTGTAAACATTTTTTGGATGTGTGTACCCTGCACTGTTTTCCAGACTGAATGAATAATAAAATGAAACCCAGCATGCATTGTTGGAGAGTTCAAACTTTTTGGTAGTTTTGAAGAAAACATACATGATAGAAACGTCTTGTTAAGATAAGTTGTGGTTGTTTCTTTTCACAATGATGAAAACAATGTGAACCCTGATGAAGGTTATACTCCTTACACTTCAAGCTTAATAAGGTTACTGGGAGCAGCCTTGCATGCTGTTTTTGTACTTACTCAGGTACTAAGTGGCTCCAACAGGAGCAGCTGCAGGTGGAAGTTGTTCAAATGAAGAACTGACTTGTCAAACTGAGAAAACGTAGTTGGAAAACAAAACTGACTGGATTTGGTGACCCAGGCTTGCCCCAAGTCCCCTGAATACCTCCATGTCCTATATGGTAGCTCTGGTCCTGGCTACATTGTTGCGGTTGATTTGTAACTTAAACCTTGGACATTTACCAAGGGATTGGCTTTGATGCTGCTGCCAAATAAATTAGATAAATGGACATCATTGCTTGATTTTACCAACAAAAGCAAATAATGTGAACTTTCAGTTCACACTGGTGACTCAGTTAAGCCCCAGTGTGAGCCGGTTGACAAAAAGCATGATGAACAATAACATGTGAGGCAGTTTTCTTAAGAAACATACTGCACATTAGAAGGCCGTGGTGACACCATGCATTGCTGCTTAGTGGAGGATTGTTGTGATGAGATATACAAAGACAACACCTTTAAAGATAAACTTAATATTATTTCATTGATGGCAGATGTATTGTCCTCAATACACATGGTGTGTATGTGTTGACAGGCAGCTAAACACCTTTCCCTCATCAGGACTCTGAAGACCGTCATGCGGTTGCCAACAGGTTTTATTGACAAGAAGGGTGAAACTATAAAGAAAAAACACAAATATGTAAGCTCAATTGTTACAAATGAACACATAAAAGGTGAAATTAATTGCTTTGACTTATATCTACACATTATGCATCTGTACCTTAAATGGCAATATTCATGCATTTTATGTGAGAGCTTCAAATATAAACTTCCCAAATAAACTTGATTAAAAATGAGACCAACTAAAAATAGCCTGATTCACAAACTGGCTTGAAAAAAACATCAGTCAACATGGCCCTTTAAATGTTTAGTTTATGTGGCTTAGAAATGCAACAGCGTAAATTAAACAATAAATATGAATGGTGAATAAACACAAAATAACATTACATACCAACGATGCAACCAAAGGCATAAGATGTATGCAGATGTTGCTGATTTATGCAGATGAACTGAAACACTGAAATACTTCCATGGCATTTGCACCCACTTCCTGATTAAAGCTTAAAAGAGCCACTAGGAGGCCCTAGTGTCTGAAGAGTACTTAGAATTACATCAGCATACCCCTAAGGACCACTAGGTGTCACTATTTCAACTGACAATAGTTTTTTAACACAACTATGACAGAACACTCCCCGCCTGGCATGAATAACTGCCACTCTTAAATGTTATGGACAACCTTAATTGCAGTTCTATAGCTCTGGCAGGAGGAGAAGAACAGTCTCTGTGATAGGTCTGAGAAAGAGTTTAGTCCCTTCTGGCTTAGCCACTTTTATTAGATTAGATTAGATTAGATTAGATTCAACTTTATTGTCATTACACATGTACATGTACAGAGCAACGAAATGCAGTTTAGCATCTAACCAGAAGTGCAATAGCAGTAAGTACCAATATACAGATAATAAATAAGTATTTTACAGATAATAAGTTAGCGATATAAGTACGGTATATACAGATTGAAAGTGCAAACAGATTCCAAAGTGTTTGAGTGCAGGAATCATTATCTCCACTGTGCGGACTTTACCATCCTTGCTTGGAAACACCTTAGTTACAAGTCCAAGAGGCCACTCATTCCTTGGAACTTGACAGTCCCTGAGGACCACAACACTCCCTGGCTTTATGTTCGGCTGACTGGACTGCCATTTCTGACGAGTCTGCAGTGTAGAGAGGAACTGCTTCCTCCATTTGTCCCAGAAGATATTAGAGAGGTGTTGGACTTGTCGCCACTGATGCTTGAACATGTCTGAAGCCACAAAATCACCTGCAGGAGCAGGAAGAGGGATCACTTTCTGCGTGAGAAGAGCAGCTGGAGTGAGTAGGAATAAGTCATCAGGGTCTGTCGACACAGTAACAAGAGGTCTGGCATTTATAATGGCAGCTACCTCTGCCATGAAAGTGACAAGCACTTCATGGGTAAGTTTGGTGTTTTTGAGACTGAAGAACATGGAGTCCAGAATTCTTCTAGCGAAACCAATCATCCTTTCCCATGTTCCTCCAAAATGAGAAGCATGCGGAGGATTGAAAATCCACGTGCAGCCCCGATCTAACAGATAGGCTTTGACAGCTGTGTTGTCTATGTTTGAAGGTATTTTCATCTCCTTACAGGCACCGACAAAGTTGGTGCCACGATCCGAACGGATCGTTTTGACAGGACCTCGGACAGCCAGGAACCGCCTGAGAGCGTTGATGAAACTGGATGTGTTGAGGGACTCAATGACTTCTGTATGAACTGCTCTCATACTCATGCATGTGAAAATCACAGCCCATCTTTTGTTGAGAATGAGACCTCCCCTTGTTCGCTGTGAAGAGACACTCCAGGGGCCGAAAACATCTAGCCCAACATTCGTAAATGGAGGGTCTGTTGAGAGCCTTTCTGCAGGAAGGCTGGCCATTTTCTGAACATTTAGAGGGGCCCTTAATCTCCTACAGGTTACACACTGATGGATGATGCTGCTCACCCTTTTCCTGCCACCCACTATCCACAACCCAGCCATGCGGACAGCTCCCTCTGTGAAAGTACGACCCTGATGGTGGGTCTGTTCATGATAGTGTTTCACAATCAAGGCGGCAACATGATGTTGGCCAGGAATAACAAGTGGATTTTTTTCTGTTTGACTGAAGCTTGACTCGCCGATACGACCACCAACTCTCAGTAGTCCACGTCCATGTAAGAAGGGGTCTAGATTCTTTAGAGGGCTGCCCTTAGGAACTTCCTGCTGTCTTTGAATGCATTCAATCTCCTGGGCATAGACCTCTTCTTGCACTGTTCGAACAACAATGTCTTTGGCTTGATCTGATTCTTCAACAGAGATTTCTGTTTTACAGTAGTGCCAGCCCTTACATGGACTATTCTTGTGGGATGCTGCACTGAAGACACAAGAAATGTGCAAGAGTCTAGTAAGGGCACGGATCAGTGATCTCCAAGAGGAAAACTTGGTGAATCGTTGAGAACCAAGTTGTCTGGTACTGGTTGCAGTTTTCAAGGCAGACACTTGTGGCCTGATGTCTACGTCTGAATTGGGATTAACAAGATCGTAGGTGCTCTCACAAGGACTTTGGCTTTGGGCGAGCAGGAATTCAGGACCAGTGAACCAATTGGTGCGCATTAGCTGAGGTGCAGAGACAAAACGTGTGGCATGATCTGCAGGATTGTGATTGGTAGAGACATAGCGCCATTGGTCTGGACAGGAGGATCTCCTGATACGGATGACTCGATTGCTCACGTAAACATAAAATCGTCTGGTCTCGTTGTAAATATATCCCAAGACGACTTTGCTGTCAGTGAAGAAGGTTGTGGTGTCAAGCTGGATGTCTAGCTCTTCTGAGATCAAGTCAGCCAGCTCCACTGCTAGCACTGGACAGTTGTTTCAATGATTCTTTCCAAAGAATCCATGACTCCTTCATTTCTTGGGGCAATGGGGAATCCCAGTCACTGTTCTCAGCAGTAAGATTTCTGAGAATGGACTTGCCCTGGATAGTGACTGGCGCTACAAACCCTAGGGGATCATAGAGGCTGTTGATGGTGGACAGAACACCTCTTCGTGTAAACGGTTTTGTCTCGTCAGAAACTTTGAAGGTGAAGCAGTCTGTCTTGAGGTCCCAAAGAAGACCAAGACTGCATTGCATGGGTAATGTATCGGCCTCAAAATCTAAGTCTTTGAGATCATTTGCATAATCTTCGGATGGAAAGGCTTCCAAGATCTCTCTTCTGTTGGCTGCAATTTTGTGCAACCTCAAGTTTGATTTGGCAAGGATGTCCCGAGTCTTCTTGAGTAAGTTCACAGCCATCTCAACGGTAGGGAGGGATTTAAGTCCGTCATCTACGTAGAAATCATGTGTCACAAACTGCTTGACATCAGGATCATACTCTGTCTCACTGCTTTGGACAGACTGACGCAGGCCATGTATGGCCACCGCAGGGGAAGGGCTGTTTCCGAAAACGTGAACCTTCATACGGTACTCCACGATGTCATTAGAGAGGTCATTGTCTTGAAACCATAGGAATCGTAGGAAGTTCCTGTCCTCTTCTCTTACCAAAAAGCTATAAAACATTTGCTCAATGTCTGCTGTGAAGGCGACAGCTTCTTTTCTGAAGCGTATCAGCACACCAAGCAGTGAGTTGTTTAGATCAGGTCCTGTTAACAACACATCATTAAGTGATACCCCGTTGTATCGGGCACTGCTGTCAAAAACAACTCTGATCTGTTTTGGCTTTCTGGGGTGATAAACACCAAATAATGGCAAGTACCACCTTTCTTCTTCTTCTCTGAGAGGAGGGGCTATCTCAGCATGACCATTTTGAAATACCTTCTCCATGAAGTTAAGGAAGTGACCTTTCATTTCAGGTTTCCTTTCAAAGTTGCGCACAAGAGACCTCAGACGATCTAGTGCCTGCGGCCTGTTGTTGGGTAGCCGTTGGCGTGGAGACTTGAATGGCAGTGGAGCTACCCATCTGTTGTTTGTGTCTTTCCTCAAACCTTCTTCCATTACCTTCAGGAAGGCAGTGTCTTGAATAGAAGGAGAAATTTGGTTGTCAAGTCTGGTTTGTCTGAACACGTTACATCCTAAGTGATCATCCTCACAGATAGGTTTGTCAATGAATTGTGTTGCAAGCTGGTGAGGAACTTGAATACCACAGTGCTTCTCTTTCACCTGAAACACATTAGGGCAAGGCTTAAAGAGAGTTGGATGCCCTCTCTCGGTTGTGGTAGTATAGAAGGCCTTTACAGTGAGCGTTTTGTGGATGTCACCTAGACATATGTTACCCACTATGACCCATCCCAGATCTAACCTCTGAGCATAAGGTGCGTTGTGGGGGCCATTTATCTGCTCATGGACCTTGTGGACTCGAACGATGTCTCAGCCGAGAAGGATCATAATGGGAGCTTTTTGGTCAATGTCGGGGATAAGATGTGCCACAGGTTTCAGATGAGAATGGTGCAAGGCTGCACTGGGTGTTGGAATTTCATCCCTATTGTTTGGGATATCATTACACTCAATGAGGTTGGGCAATGGGAGGTGGATGGTTCCATCCAGGGATTCGATTACATAACCGCTTGCTCTTCTTCCCATTGTCTCTTTTATGCCAGCACATGTTCTTAAAGCGTAAGGGGAGCTTGGGCCATGTTCATCGAACATTTCGAAGAACTCTGAGCGCACTAGAGACTTGTTACTCTGTTCGTCATGAATTGCATAGAGCCTCATGGCCTTGTCTGCTGGATAAACCTTTACTAGGCAGATCTTGGAACATGACCTGTCTGTCAGATTGCCACCACAGACTTGTGTGCACTTTGAGGTGATTTGATTTAGTGGTGAGCTATCCTCCTCCCCGCCGTGCTCAGTAGCAGGATTGTCTTCTTTGATCCAGGGAGCTGGTCCTGGGTGGAGAGCCGTATTGTGTTTTTCATTGCCACATTCGGAACACTGAACCTCAGCCTTACAGTGCTTTGCACAATGTGATGAAGAGGCACAACATTTAAAGCAAATATTGTTTTCTTTTAAGAATGACTTGCGTTCCTCAATGGGCTTCTCCCGAAAGGCACGGCATTTCAGAAGGGGATGAGGATTTTTGACAGGACCGTACAGGACAGTATTTGTTACAGTCATCAGATTTTTTTGAAAGCCATTCTGAATCAGAGGTAAACTTGGGAAGTACTTCTGTTTTGTGGACTGAAATCTCTTTCTGTCTATTCAATTTCCAGCGGGGTTTCTCTGCTTTGAGCATCATGTCAGCGTGTGGAGAAAAGTTGAAGCTCGGATCATTTTTGATGTCAGCCTCATGGCTCACAAAGTCAACAAAGACACTGAAAGGTGGAAAGGAGACATGGTGGTTGCGTTTGTAGCTTGAACCGACTGATGACCACTTCTCTTGCAAGTTATATGGCAACTTCTGTACAACTGGGTTTACGCCTCTTGCAGTGTCAAGGAAAGAGAGACCTGGAAGGTCTCCTTCAGTCTTAGCAGACTGGAGTTCCATTAGTATGTCACTCAATTTTCGGAGCTTTGAATAATCTCTGTTTGTTATCTTTGGAAACGTGTCAATCCTTCGGAACAGAGCATCTTCTATCACTTCTGAAGAGCCATAACATTGTTCGAGTCTGTCCCATATCATTTTCAGACCTGCTTCCGGGTGATTGATGTGTATGGCTCTAATCTGCTCTACATGTTCTGCTGACTCTTTGCCAAGCCACTTAAACAAAAGATCCATCTCCTCACTTGCCATCAGATCTAAACCTGCAGTTGCATTCTGAAAGGAGCACTTCCAGGCTCTGTAATTCTGGGGTTTGTCATTAAATTGTAGCAGACCAGTTGCTACAAGCTCACGACGAGCAAAGTATCTCACAAAGTCTCCAACATTAGAGGTTTTACTGTCATGACTCAGAGTCATGGGATTGTACATTGGGGCAAGGTGTTCATTATAGCTGTCTATTGATGCCTTATGTGGCCAACTATCGTGAGCATTTTTTCTGCTGTAAGGTCGATGTGGAGTGGAATGAGACATAGGAGTAGCTGACACATTTTGAACATGAGAGGGGTGAACAAAAGCAAAACTTGGCTGTAAAGAAGGACAGCATTTCGCTTTGTTACTGTGTGGAACTTTAATATTGTCACTGTAACTTTGTTCTGCATTTAGTTGAACTTTATCAGTCAGCTGTGGCTCTCTTGTTACTGGTGTTTCCTGGATTTCCACTGATTTTGCCTGTTCAATGACATACTGTGTAGTGCGTTGTGCCGTTTCAAGGGAAGTAGGTCCTTGACCATCTGCACAACTATGTATGTCACTATGTGAGTCAACAGCAGCTTCAAAGGCCTCTGCTTCTGCTACAGCTGTAGCTGCATCTATTTCACAGTTAAGTAATTCAATGGATGCTTCAATCTTTGCTTTTTCTAATTTCAGATGCATTTCCTTTTCAGCAAAGGAGAGACGGGCCTTAGCTGCCTCTGCTTTTGCTCTTGCCTTGGCTGCGGCAGAACTAGTAGATGAGGCACTGGAGTGGGATTTATAACATGAGGCATGGGACCGTGTCTTGAGTGAAGGAGCCTTGCTAGACATGATTGAGTGTAGTAGGGAACATCTGTAGAGACACTGCTTTGATGGCCGAACCTCTCTGTGCGTTGTGGCGCCTTTAGTAGTGTCCGTTGTCAGCCTGGACTGCGTTATCTTGCCAGCTAGGAAGCCGTTGTTTCACTGTATTGTCCTCAATACACATGGTGTGTATGTGTTGACAGGCAGCTAAACACCTTTCCCTCATCAGGACTCTGAAGACCGTCATGTGGTTGCCAACAGGTTTATTGACAAAAAGAAAAGGTGAAACTATAAAGAAAAATCACAAATATGTAAGCTCAATTGTAACAAATGAACAAATAAAAGGTGAAATTAATTGCTTTGACTTATATCTACACATTATGCATCTGTACCTTAAATGGCAATATTCATGCATTTTATGTGAGAGCTTCAAATATAAACTTCCCAAATATGCTTGATTAAAAATGAGACCAACTAAAAATAGCCTGATTCACAAACTGGCTTGAAAAAAACATCAGTCAACATGGCCCTTTAAATGTTTAGTTTATGTGGCTTAGAAATGCAACAGCGTAAATTAAACAATATGAATGGTGAATAAACACAAAATAACATTACATACCAACGATGCAACCAAAGGCATAAGATGTATGCAGATGTTGCTGATTTATGCAGATGAACTGAAACACTGAAATACTTCTATGGCATGTGCACCCACTTCCTGATTAAAGCTTAAAAGAGCCACTAGGAGGCCCTAGTGTCTGAAGAGTACTTAGAATTACATTAGCATACCCTAAGGACCACTAGGTGTCACTATTTCAACTGACAATAGTTTTTTAACACAACTATGACAGAACAGCAGACATCTATTGTTGCAATAATCTCCACTGGTTTGAAGGAGTGATTCTGTTGGACCTCATGCAATCATGATGTCACATATGGATTAGGAAATGTTTGAAAAGCTTTGAACCAGTAGATGGCAGCATAGGTACCCATTTTGTTTCAGGCTCACTCCTCGAATCCACATGAAGCAGTTTAAAACTGGGTCACAGTTTGACTCCAGGTATTCACCATGCAGTCAGAAAGGACAAGTATCATAAGGCTGCCTTATGTCAGAGGCCTTACTCACTTCTATACTGAGGGAAATGTCAGCTAAATGTTCAGTGGTGAGACACCATTTCAATAACATAATTCACTATGGAATAAAACTGCTGCACAGAACAAGCCAAAGAAATCTGCCACTTATTTCTGTTTACAAATTTTTTTTGGCCATTTATCTTATGGATGTGGTCAGCATACATGACCGGTTGCCTTTTTACAAATCTGGCTCTTTTTTTCTCAAGGCTTTGAAAAATCAACATGATGAAAACAAACTCATGCTTTATGTAGACAATATAGAAACAATAAAAATAGAATAAATTAATGATGTCTAGGAAAAGAAAATACATTCATGAAGAACATGAGAAGTCAATCTTCGTGAAATCCACAGTGGATTGAACAAGATTTCCTGGGTGATGTGCAATGAATGTGTGATTTTTTCAAAGTTAACTTGAATATTCAAATAAAGAGTTCAACACCTTTGATGAAGTTGATTGAATTTGTCTCCACAGAGCAAACAACATAAATTAAAACTTCTTGTCAATTTCAAAAGCTTTCAACAGATGGGACTGAAAATAGTAGAGGCCCATTCCTTGTTTAGTTCTCAGATGGCATCAAACTAAATGTAGTTGGTGTTGTGGTCCATGTAACTCCGCCTTCAGGTCAGTCACATGACTATAACTGCCCCCTGGGTTATTGCAAGCAGAAATAGCAGGAAGCAGGTTTCCTGAGTTATCCAGTTACTGTTTCCTGTACGGCCTCCTTAATCTCCCATTGTCTCCTCTAAGGCCACACACAGACACACACACACACACACACACACACACACACACACACACACACACACACAGGATTCAGGGGTTGAAACTGTAAACATTGTTATCATCTCTGCAGAGTTAAGGAAAGCATTAACTGCTTACCAACATGTTCACTAGCATGGAATGTGATAGTAATGTATTAATAATTTGTGTTCTTTTTAGTTATTTATCTTTTCTTTTTCAGCTTTATTCGATAAAGACTGAGGAAGGAAAGTCAGGGAGAGACGAGAGATGACCTGCAGCAAAGGTATCCCTGGGTCTGCTACTACCATCCTCTTTTTTCTTTACCTGTAACTACACAGTTACAAGAATATAAGAAGTGCATTGTATGTGGTAATTTAGGGAAACTACGGTTGGGTATCTTATTACTTCTAATCTGAAAACAAACCAAAATACTGTATGCTGAACAATCAGAGAGCCAGCCTCTACTGCTGTTGCTGAACAGCAGGGAAACAAATTAACAACATTTATAAAATAAATATTTAATCTGATTTACATGTGAATGTTTTTTTGTGGATATCCTGTTGGCTGAAAGACTAGTGCCCTTAGAAAGGCATTTTTATGGAAAAGACAACAACAAAAAAAAAATGTATTAACTGTTAGTCATTGACTATTCAATTAATCATTAAAATTTTCTTAACTGTAAGCAAAGTCAAATGAATGACTTACCACAGCACTAAGTTTTTTGTTTAAGACAATGTATGAAATTGATTGAAGTTATATGGGGGGGTGAAACAATACTCACAAGATGATATATATATATATATATATATATATATGCATCTATATCTATTATTATTACAGGCAGGGCAGACTTACCAAGCAAGCTAAGCAACTATCTGACCCCCTAGAAGGCATCCAACAGCTAAAGATACCAAGATGTTTAGATATAATACATAAATACAGAAGATGAATTCATCTGACTGGTTTTGAACATTACTGATAGTAACTGTTAGTTGACTGGTTTTAAGTAAAGAGAAGAAAAATATGCCATGTGAGTACTTCGATACATAGTCAACTCAATATGCATGACTATGGTTAACTAAGGATGCTATAATAAGAGTTAGCATATTTCAACATCTAAAATAAACAAGATACTTTAAGGCTTAAAGCCATCTGAGAGGAACATGGGGAACTAACATAGCAACAAAGTCAAACTACTGTCCACCAAAGGAGCTCTGCTGCTGAAAGTTAGGAAAAGAACTCACACCTTCATCCTGTTTTATATGCGGCTCCTCCTCCCCCTCCACATGCATGTTAACTCCTTCAGTGCCGCTCTTCGCGACACCAGCCGCTATGTTAGGAACCATTAAATTACTGAACTGTATGTAGTTTAAACTACAGTAGCACATAGTTTACACGTTGATATGTTAACAATCTATCGGTGTAATGTATTAGTGTGTGCATGATTAGAGTACTTTTAGTTTTGATACTTAAGTATGTTTTGCTGATGATACTAATACTTTTGTACAGATACTTCCCCACCGCCCCAATCCCCTAATCCCCTGGGCACCCCCCAGCCCCACCACACCCGTTCATCCAGTGACTGATTTGACATTTACTCTGTGACTGTCTGTGCCTCTCTGGCTGCTGGCTCACTTACTCACTGCTGCCACACTACTGTACACATACATACATATTTATACTACTGTCCATACTGTATACATCTGCTCTATAGTGTACACACCATACTTATCATACCTTCAGCTGTGTGTTCTGTGTATAAGATCTCACGATTGCCATTATTACACTTGCACTATATATTTTATCTAATGTAACTGCTGCACATGTTTTTACAGGTTATACTGGATGTAACATAGTCATATGTCTACACCTCACTGTTTATTTATATATATCTTCTATACATATGTACATACTTTGCACTTTACTGCTTTTTGCACTTCTGGTTGGATTCTAAACTGCATTTTGATGTCTCAGTAGTCAAGTCAAGTCAATTTTATTTGTATAGCGCCAAATCATAACAAAAGTTATCTCAAGACGCTTTTCACATAGAGTAGGTCTAGACCATACTCTTTAAAATATTATTTACAGAGACCCAACAGTTCC
Organism: Lateolabrax maculatus; assembly: GCA_031216445.1. Lineage (NCBI taxonomy): Eukaryota > Metazoa > Chordata > Actinopteri > Acropomatiformes > Lateolabracidae > Lateolabrax > Lateolabrax maculatus. The sequence goes on from CM062216.1 coordinate 1,764,241, forward strand.
CACCATGAGCAAGCACTTGACGACAGTGGTGAGGAAAAACTCCCTTTTAACAGGTAGAAACCTCGAGCAGAACCAGGCTCTGGGTGGGCGGCCATCTGCATCGACTGAGTTGGGTTGAAAGGGGAGGAGAGAGGGGGAGAGGGGAGAGAGAGCAGGAGGACAGACAACAAATCAGACTAAAAAAATCAGTAGTACTGACTACTTGAATCCAATCTAATCTAAATTTTTACATGACTTTTACTTGTGTTATTAAATAGTGGTATTGGTACCTTTACTTAAGTAAATGATCTGAGTACCTCTTTTACTAGTCATAGTAATCCCTTGCATAGGTTTTCATAAACTTTTTTATTGATATGTCAAGCATTCTGTTCAAATTCACAGTAAAAGTAATTTGCTTTAATGGTTGCCTGTGTGTGTTATATTTTTCCACATTAATGTGTGACTCAAAATGTGTGAAAGACAATCTGTGGAACAACCATTGTTGTTGAGAAATAGGCTAGAGTTAGTGGAGAGGCTGGTTTTGTGGGCTGAGCGCAGTGGAGGCTGTGGGTGGAGCTGCAGGACGCACAGCTGGCCTGGATCCCTCTGACCAGACGGCACGGCTGCAGCGCAGGATGAAGGATCTGGAGAAGGAGAGGGGTGGAGGAGGTGGAAAAGCTGGAAGTGAGAAAGAAAAGGATCAGGTATGTGTGCACTATGATGAGTGTGTAGACAACACATCTGTGGCGGTAGAACCTTCATCCGTTGTTCGGTGTGTGAATGCAGTTTCTCAGCTGGGTGCAGACAGAGTAAAATTAAGGAACTATTAAGGAACTTGTATTTTGTTATGCCCGGGGGATCTGGTGACTGTGCCAGTAGAGACTTGTAAGTGCCTCAGGCTGCCAGTCTGGTATGAAGTCTGAGGGGTAGACTGACTGAAGCAAGCCCAGTTTCTGATTGTATCTGACTGTCTGTGCACACTTCAAATCATTTCTCACTTATCGTGTGTTTTACATTTTGCAGTAGATGGATTTAAGTAAAAATTGTAGAACCAACGGCAAAATCAACCAACCTGTCATTCCTACTCTCAAACTGATTGTCAAGTGTCAAATCTACCCTCTTAATGTTTTATAATGTATAAATAAAGGCTTGATGGTATTTTACTTTGAAGTTTGCGGACAACATGTTAGATGTTCATGTCCCATCCTGTCCTGCTGCACTTGTTATTATGGAAACAGAGACCAGAGGAGCAGCCTTGGCAGGACTTACATAGAAACTCCTGAGAACATAGGCTGGTTAATTATGGTGGTTCTTCTAACTTGAAACACTGCAAACCAGAAGTGCATTCATGGTGAGGCGAAACCCAGGTATCCAGAATGAGCAACATGTCAGATTATATTCCCACACCCTGTATATCTTTGAAAACATTATTTAAATGGACATAAACAGACATAAAATAATAAATGATGATTAACTTAAACCTTTAACTGGAAACGCATCACATCATTTGATGTGAGTCAAGTGTTACTTCTAGCACACCCCGACATTCATACATACATACTGTATGTACAGTACACACATGCAGAACAAGCAGTTTAGGTTTAGTAGATGGGTTAAGTCGATCTGCGGAACAAATACGCTAGAACTGCTGTTTTTCGGGAGTACTGATGCAAGATGCATCCCCCCCCCACCAAAGTTACAAGGTAGTTGGGTTGCTAAGATTCAGACATTTTTTACTTTTAACTTTGCCTTGTCCAGGTTAATCTGAATTGCATTATGTGTATGTGATTACTGATAAAACTGGCGAGCACAATGTGGCAAAGTTCTGGCTTGTGAAAATACTGCAGGCCAGGCTTAATGCAACATCATGAATTCCTGGAGTTGATGCACCTGTTCTGTGAAATGAATTGATGTGATGTCACAGTGAATTCTGAGAATCGCTGCAACTGTTCTGTGCACTAATTCATCAGCTCCTCCTGCTTTGTAGTTTGATACAAAAAAAAAAGGTGCTGTATTACACATAGGCACACAAACAGGCTAGAGCTTAGAGGGAGTGGTAGGGTACCTTTGTACACAGAACGGTTTAGTTTTCACCACACATCTTAGCCTACCTCTTACCTCCTATTTACCACACTAAAGAAACAGTTCAACATAAATCACCCCCAGAATTAATAACAATTTCTAACTGTACATGTACCTCGTAGTCTTGGGTCCATTCAGTTTGTTTGGTGCTGGAATTTTCCTTTATTATATGATGATTTGTGGACAGTTGCCCATTTGGCAAGTAAAATTACCTTCTCTGCACCCCATCAGTACGCATACTAAAGTCCTGAGATCAGACTTCAATATATCAGCCTGATATTGACTTGACAGGCATAAATGAAGGTCAGTGTGGGGCACAGTTGCAGGCTTTATCTGGTGTGTCATTGTGGACACATTGTGGGCAACTGACGTAGCATCTTATGATGTCCAGACTAGTGCATCAGAATATTTTGGCATCTCTTGCCTAATTTACCAATAAATGATTCCAAATTTACTTTCATTCATAAAACCCTTATTAAATACAGAAAAGTTTGTTGTTGGTGTTGTCAGATGGACGTACTCATCACAACATTACAAAAGCAGTGCAGGGTGGACGGTAGCTATGAAGGCTTGAGCAGCTAACAACGTGGGTTCACGCATTAAACATATTAAACAAAGTTCAACAAGTGGACAGCTACAGGGAAGGGGGTGTTCCTGGAGCCTGAGGTCCTGAGGCGCCTCCCAGAGGGGAGGAGGGTAAACAGTCTGTGGCCGGGGTGAGAGGTGTCGATAAAGTGGAAGAACTGGTTATGCTTTGGGCTGTTTTCAGGAAGCTTGTCTCTTCATGCTGCATAGTTTAAGTGTTGGTAGGTTATGACTGTTATGGTTACAAGCCACACAAAAGTTAAAAATGTGGAACACGCATACCACCCAATCAGAAGAAACGTCAAAGGGCCGGTGTTGCAATATAGTTTATAATATTTATATGTATATACACAATCACCCTGCAGACACAGCAGCCCATATTTTTTCCATTTTAGACAAGAAAGAAGGTGAGATTGCCTGAAAGAGTCTTCAACAAAATGAACTGCCCATGTACTGCCCAATGGCCAGTACATGTCTGACCAGGAGTGACAGACCATCAGCCACTTATGGCTGAGGTTTGAGGTGTGGTTGTCTAACCTAAAAAACTTAGGTCTGTTGGTCAGGAAGTCTAGTACCTATTTGCAGATGACGTGTTGATGCCCAGGCCACTGAGTTTGGTGATCAGTTTGGGAGGATGATGGTGTTGAATGCTGAACTGAAGTCAATTAACAGCATTCTCACATAGATGTTACTGCTGTCCAGGTGGGAGAGGGCAGAGTATAGCACCGTGGAGTTGGCCTCCTCCGTACTACTGTTCTGGCAGTTGGCGAATAGGAGGGTGTCCAGTGTGGGTTGTAAGCAAGTTTTGAGATGAGCCATGACCAGTCTTCGAAGCACTTCATGATGGTGGGGGTTAGTGCAACAAGTCATTAGGGCTTCTTGTGCCGTGTTGGACCAACCTAACAAGACTGCTGTTTGTGACTTTTACGGAAAAGTGACTTGGGTGTTTATTACGACATGAGACTGGCATGTAAAATTATCTTCACATTTATGTAACGAGGTGCATGAGACACAGTTTGGTCTGTGGGTTTTTAAGGAGTCAGGTCTGGCTTAAGACACCACCAAGTAATGCATCAGCTCTTTCGTTTTTCTCAGAAAGATATATTTCCAGTATAGGCAGAGTGGGCCTTGATTTGTTCAGCAATGTTGTCACACCCTCAATCAGCTGAACAAACAACAGAGAAGGGTTTGCAGTGTGTGAATGTGGAAGGTGGAGACTAATAAGAAGATCGAGAGTAAAGCCCTGCCTTTTGAATGCAAATAGACTAGTCATAGCTGTCAGTAGGCAAACAGGTTAAACCACTCCTCACTCATCTTTCAGCTTAATCTGCTTCACATCTGTATGCTTCACAGCAACTTTTAGGTTTGAAATAGTTGGAAAAGAAGAGTTCTATGTGGCGCATTGGAACATAGTGTGTGTGCAATGGTAAACAAACATTGTTTACAGGCTGGTTTCAGAATGTGTGACAAGAGGTTTCCCTTTACAGTACTGTAACCTCTCAGTCATGCCTCATTTCTGACATTTCTCTAATTCTCTGACTTTCATCTTGTGTCTGCTACTTTTGTCTATTTGTTTTAAACAGCTGATCCCTTGTCTGCTTCCCTCTCCTGTCTGTAACTCTCTGTTTCCTGTTGCCTTAATCCTTTCTGTGTGATCTCATGATCTTAGACTACATTCCTCCCTCGACAGTTACACATAAAACCAGCACAGTGCCCTCACATTCCCCCGCACAGTTTCTGGTGAAATTTCAAGAATCAGAATCAGATTCAGAATTGAGTTTATTGCCAAGTAAGTTTTCACATACAAGGAATTTTACTGTGGTGCATTGGTGCATGACAATAAAACCTAATAAGAAATAAGAAAGTATATGTAGAAGACAAGTAGTGCAAAAGTCAATTAATATAAACATAACTATAAAATATAAAATCTAAAGAGAAATATTTACAATACAGAATATAACAAATGTTATCCAGGGAATGTGCAACAGTTAAGAGCATGATGTGTAGAGTCTGTTCACTGTAAGGGATAAATCTAGAAATTGGTGATGACTGTGGTGTTGAACAAAGATAACATTAACATTTAACTACTGCATTATGTACATACAAACAGGGGAAGAAAAATGTATGTGTGCCGTATATAAATATATATATAAAGCAGCATTGAACAACACACAGTGTCTATATACAGGTCGAATTGTTTCTGCAAATTGTAAACAAGAATACAGTTGGGCAAAGAATGCAGACATACAGGTTGAATGATTAATGTAACAGGTTACTTTATATACATGAAGTTTATGTACAATATATTATACATGTCAACATGAAGTATATACAGCGTGCTTAGATTTATATAAACTAATGATTTGTACATGTTAAAAAAATTAATTTAAACTGTAAATATATAATTTATAATTTGTAGGTAAGTGGATGTTTTGGTGTTAGAGGGTTATTGATATTGTCTGTCAAACTGTAATCTGTCGCTGCACTCACTGTCGGCGAAGTTGCTTGGTCTTCATACTTCTTTGTACTCATGGTTCTAATAAACTGTTTTCCTACTCACAGAGCTGGATTCCCAAGATCATCAAGAAGCGAGTGTGCACCACTTTTGTTGAAGACTCTTTCAGGTAATCTCACCTGTTGTCTTGTCTAAAATGCAAAAATATTGGATTTATGACATAAAAGTCAGAAGAGATTAGGATTCAAATGTTGTTATTCTGTAATTTAAAGAAGCCATATTATGTTCATTTTCAGGTTAATACTTTTATTTGGTGGGTCTACAAGAATATGTTTACATGTTTTAGTATTTTATTTAATATATATTATCTTATACTGCACATCGCTGCAGCACCCCTTTTTACCCTGTGTGAAACGCTCCGTTTTAGCTCCTGTCTCTTTAAGGCCCCCTTCCTGAAAAGCCTGGTCTGCTCTGATTGGTCAGCTCCCACACACACATACCACTGAGGGTCATGAGCACAGCTTCAGTACAAGCGGCAACCTCCAGATCTGAAAAATGAAGCCAATGTAGAAGTGCTTTAAAGCTGCATTTTCTCTACCGGCCAGCAGGGGGCGACTCCACTGACTGCAGAAAGAAGTCTGATTATATAGAAGTCAATGAGAAAATGACCCTACTTCTCTCTTGATTTATTACCTCAGTAAACATTCTTCTAATGAGTCTCAATCGCAAGTTTCAAGTCTTCTTCAGTACAGTAGGATGTTCATTTTGTAAATTATGGTCACATTTAGATGAAAATAGATGATAAAGGAGCGGCCCAGGCTACCTCATGATTCACAAGTCGTCACCATGTCGACCGCCGATCAGGATGAAGGCAGCACTAACCTCTCATCCAAATAACCAAGATGGCAACGGCGAAATCGCTAAACTCACGCCTTCAATGCGGCCATTCACAAACCAACGGGTGACATCACAGAGGCTACTTCAACTTCTTTTATACAGTCTATACTTCTTTAAAAAAACAAAGCTAAGTTTGCTGAGGTAACACTGCAGTATGAAGTTTCAACAAAAGCAACATGAAAAAACAGTACTACTGTCGTTATTTAGTTGGCTTCAAGTGAGGCTTAACGTTCTCACAGTTTCTCTTGACTGTCCCTCAATATAACAACTTTAGTCCAACATCGCTCCAACCTTGCAATATGCTAATGTTGCTCAATACTCGGGTCACAGACAGCCGCTATTCACCACTATCAACCTTGAGAAAGCAGTTCGGAGTCATATGCACACGCAAATTCCATTAATCCCGTCATTGTGTGGGCATTTCTGTCACATTTGCATCAGAAATAAAGTGAATCCGCCGGGTCTTCACTCTGTCTTCAGGAGTGAAGGCTTTTGTGTTAGTTCTTGACGCCAACAACAGAGTGCCATGCTTTGCTCCCACATCTTTGTGTTACCAGAGTCGGAGTTGGTGAGGACATAACAACGGCAGACAGCGAGGTAGACTCACTAGGTTTCAATGGGCGGGACGGTCACCTAGCTGGAGGACGGTCACCTACCTAGATGTAGTGCTGTGTGACATAGTGACGTAGACAAGTAACAGAAGTAAAGGTTGGACTACAAACGAGGCATTTTAGGCACTTCAGGAGTAGTGTTTTCTGTGGGAGAGAGTAACTCCCTTTGGAGTGGACTTTGGACTTTGTAACTGTTCAGACCTTTCACATGCACCAAAATGCTATATAACACACCAAAGGAAAGCATAATGTGGCCTCTTTACTGTTTTTCTGATCATAAGGGTCAAGACAAGGGTCTGCCCTGATTTTACAGAACCTAAGCTCTCTATTTGATACAGTATATTATCGTATCTTAAGTTTTTGTCTAAGAGACATTGTAGGAGTTGCAGACACTGTTCTCGAGTGGTTTATCTCCTACATCTCAAACTGATTTTACCGTTACTCCTGGTAATTACATATGATCTATTTCCTTTCTGAACTGTGTACCCCAAAGCTCTGTCCTAGGTCCCCTTCTCTTTTGTATGTACAAGCTTCCACTAGACTGAATAATACATAATTATAATTATTAATACATGAGATTTTTTTTCTTGCTATGCTGATGACAGGCAACTATGTGTCAGCAGCAGTCTGACATCTTCCTGCTATTTTTCATTCTAGTGTCAATGGTCTCACTTTTTATTATCATATTAATAAAATAGTTCAGTAATGTTATTAGAACATTATTACCATTCTCAGATTTGGAGAAAGAATACAAAATGCTGCAGCAAGACGTTAGCTGGAATAGACAAGAGAGATCACATAACCCCAATATTAGCCTCGGCTTCCATTTGATTTTAGAGTTGGTGTTTGAGCTTTTATTCATTACTTTTAAAGCACTACATAGTATGGCTCCAGGATAAAAGTGAGAGCTTCTGTGCCCATATACTGTATACTGCACCCAACTTCAGATCCTGCAACAAAACTCTACTGCAGTGTCCCAATCTAGACTTAAAACTGAGCAGCTTTCCTACCTTTGAGATGGCTCAGGGCATTTCAGACTCATCATCAGCCATATAATAACAGGTTTGTTGGTTTGTGTGTTGTGTGTCAGTAATGGAGCATTGTGTCAGTGTGGTGGTGTGCGGGACGTACATGACTCTGTGGCAACAGGGGACAACTTTGGAACAGCTATTGTCACCCAGTGGGACAGCAGGCAGCACTCTTCAGAGTGTCCCACTGATGCCTTTGGAGAGCTGGAGTTTGCCGGCGCTGGACGGAGACACAGCCATGTGAGTAGCAGTGCTGACACACACACACAGTCATAGATGTACCAGATGTGGAGTGGTCCAGCTTCAGAATTGATGTCAAGGTCTGCTAACAAAAAAATAAAACCAAATCCAAGGTGGCGAACCCACCCTTTAGAGACTAACAATAACTTTATTTGTGCGGCCATCCAGAGGCTGCTGCATCCTTTGTCTACATGTTGTGTTTGCAGACAATGTACTAAAATGTGCCACTACATCACACTTTGATGTATTGGCCTCAGTCTCAATTGCAGGTCACTTGACACCCAATTACTTTTTTATCTTGTCAAAATTTAGAGCCATGGCCCAGGTAGTACTGGTAAAACAATTATTATGTCTAGGGAATTTAACTTCTATTAACCCTTTGTGACACATTTATTTTGTGTCAGGTGAGCTCATAACTGTCTGAATAACATGTTATGTTAATTTTACTTGCAAATTATTGTTATGCTTGTACATAAAATTATGTTATGAAATTAAGTTATGATACATTATTTTTTGTTATTTTATTTATTATTTATTTGTGAACACAAACAAAAATAAATAACAAAACTAAGTATTCAGTAACGTGATCATTTTTTCATATCACTATTATATCATCATATATATATATAAATATATTCCCTGTTAATATGACATAAAATACTATACTCAAAAACAAAAATTATTTCATTTTATGATTAAAAAAGTTCTGTTGAACTGACACACATTTCCAGTCAGATCATGGACATGTAACACAGTTATTTTGTGTATAACCTTCATGTTATTGTACTGTTGTGTGCAAGCCGTTCCCAATAAACATTAAAGTGGAGTTAGCACACACTTTTACTGGAAACATCAGCAACTAACATAATAATCTTCCAAATGATTTTCAATGTTTTCATGTTGTTTTTCTCTACAGTGATATTTGCCACAGATACACAGTGTCCATAATGATAGATTCATCTGTGTTCCTTATGACAGTTTCGCAAATTTCAGCTAGTCCCTGTTCAGTGGGCTCTGGTAGTAAGATAGTAAGTTATATACACTTTATTAGGAACATCTAGCTAGTACCAGGTTGGAACCCCTTTTGCCTTCAGAACTGCCTTGATTCTTCATGGAATAGATATAACAAGGTCCTAGAAAAATGTCCCCAAGATTTTGGTCCATACTGACATGACAGCATCAAGCAGCAGCTGCAGGTCTGTCAGCTGCACATCCATGATGCAAATCTCCACAACAACAGAAACACAAAGACATAAAGACATAAACAACAACAACAACAAAAAGTTCATTTTGGGTTATTTTGTTGTTTCAAGTCTTCATATTGGGGTTGGGAAACTCTGAGTGAGTGAGACGGTGTATAGGGAATCTCTGAATTAAGTGCAGGAAAGGAGACCAAGTGGTATGGGATGGGATCAGATTGTCTTCATGTGAGATCATCTATCAGACACTGTAATCCTGTCTTTGTCCTGTTTAGTTTCTGCGGCTGTCATGTGAAACATCGCCTCAGATCATCTACACCCTAATGACGGCTCACTGGGGCCTGCCCTCACCCAACTTGGTGGTGTCGGTGGTGGGGGGTGAAGGCCATGACAAGATCAAAATGTGGGTGAGAGATGTCCTGAGAAACGGGCTGGTTAGAGCTGCACAGAGCACAGGTGAGAACCCATAGTTAACATTAGGATCAATAGATAGCATGGAGAATTTTTTATGTATGAAAACTTAAAAAGTTGTAAATATTGTTTGTACGATGTCTTGTTGGTCTGGTCAGCTGTTTCAGCAGACTCCTAGATAATAATCAGTTTCAGCAGAAACAACACAAACAACATGTCTTACACATGTTAAAATTCCTACCAAAGTACTAAAATAGCATACTAAAATGTGTATGAGGCATTCCCTCCATTTCTGAAAAGTAACAAAATAAACTAAATAAGCAGGACTACATGTGTTTTAGTTGTGTTTCATTTGTAAGGACATGTAGAGTTAACAGTAACACTGTCCTTACTCACTAATTAATTGCAGTTTAGCCACTGTTAATAAAATTGGACACTTCCTGCAGATATCTCACATTAAAAAGGGAGGGGATTTTGTCCTTTGTCATCAGGCCTTTAGTGGGAAACGTCCATACAGAAATCGTTGTGTCTCATCAACACCAACAAATACAAAACAAAAAACACAGCAAAGTAAAGGTGATCTGACTAGGGCTCAATATATGTACCGACTGCTATTTCAACTCCAGATATCTTTATTATGTCAGTTATAGATGTTTGCATGTTTATACTATACTCTATGCTAAATTATTGAAAAGCTCCTCTTGTGTGTCCCAATTCACTACCTGTCTCATTACTCTTGTTCAGGGGCCTGGATTTTGACGGGGGGTCTGAGGGAGGGAGTGGCCCGCTGTGTGGGTGAGGCGGTGAGGGATCACGGGGCCGCGGCTCCAGCTCTCTCCCAGAAGAAAGTGATTGCAGTGGGACTGGCACCCTGGGGCCTGGTGCACAACAGGCAGCAGCTTGTCAATGCGCAGGTACTTATCTTACTGTATGCATACCATGGGCTTGTCCTGAGATAGTCCACTATACAGCCTGCACCCTCCGCTTGTCATGAGGTTCTCTCCAGGTGGGTTCCTCCTGAAACAAGACACAAATAAATAATCAAATTGTCACATTTGTCAATACATTTTGCATGAGAAATCTTATTTTCACTTCTGTCACATTTTGTGAGAATCACAAAGTAAGATTAACAAATGAGAGACGGTGCTGGAGTGAGCCATGAATGATCAAGTATTGGTAAATATTTGATCCTGTATCTTTCCCTCATTTTGTAAGTTTTATGTGCGCCAAGGAAGGAGGTACATTGGTTATACGGGCGTACTCCATTATAAAATTAGAGGTTCTCATACTTTCTCAAAATGTGTTCAGTGCAGATAAGACCTAAATCTGCGGATACTATCTGTGGGGAAATTGAAGATACGGGATAAAATCTCCATCTTTTCGAGTCACATCTGTTCATAATTATATATATAATTTATGATTCTAATACTTGAAACAGCGCTGGTAGATATTTAGAGCTTCATCTCTGTAAGCAAACACTGCAACACCCCAGAGGCTTTTTAACAGAGTACATCAAGAACAAAACGTAACCTAATAAACATACCAAAAGTTCTGAGTATTCATCACTTTAACCATTGAGGTGAGCGGCTGTGTAGAGTATGAGTTGTTGTAAACTAAAACAGAGCATGGTGATGATGGCTGTGATTGGCTGGTGTTAAACACCAGCGTGAGACTGTTGACCAGATGCTTCTAGCTGAGTTCAGATCAGCAGTGGGAGTAGGCAGAGTAGATTCCATCCCTGCCTCACTCACATTTACTCTTGTGTTGTCTGCTTGAAGGGGAGTTTCCCTGCTCGTTACTACGTCCAGAACACATCACGCGACTCCTGCTGCCTGGACAACAACTGCCAGGCTTTCCTCCTGGTGGATGATGGAAGTATTGGCCGCCGGGGGGGAGAGGCAGGCTTCCAAGCCAATCTGGAGGACTACATCTCCCATCAGCGCACTGGCATTTGGGGTGAGACATATAATACAGTATGTGAACAGCCCCTTTCAAATGTGGAATCTGTAATATTGCTTGCTTGCTCATCCAAGTGGTGAAATAATTGCAATGTCTGTGTAACCAAGTTTCAAATGCCTTTACCTAAATGATTGTTGATAGATAGCGTCTACTGGATGCATGCAGTTGTGAAAGTAGAGCAAGGTGTTCTTGTTCTGTGCCCAACTTTCCTGGATAAATAAAAGCCAAAACAAAGGGAACATGAATGCTAGGAGGTTGAACACAATCTGGATGGAAACTGAGAGTTTTAAAAACCTACCTACCTTTTTTCTTTTTTTTCTTTTTTTCTTTTTTTTGCTTAATGCAATGTATCTGTAGAGAAGCTGTCTGTTTCTTTTGATGTCTTATCTTGGGCCAACAACAGGTAGTGGCAGTATTGAAATCCCAGTGCTGTGCATGCTCATCTCAGGAGGCGCCAACATGCTGGAGGTAAGGGAACTGTAAAATACATTCTCACTCAACACACACACAACTTTAATAGATTTTTGGATTTTTCCAAAATGTTTCCATCATATTGTCACAGCACAGTAATAGTACAGCTAAAATAATAGACGTAGACAGAAACCAAAATACTTAAGGGATGAGGGTTAACATTCACTGTCCATCATGGTCTCAACACACAGTTACTGGCCATCAGGAGCAGGCTACTCTCCTATCAATCCAGGGTTAAGACTAAAAACTGAAATCAGTGTTAAAGATTCAGAAAAAAAGTTTTTCTGAAATTGAAATATTAGCATTGTGAATTATTTTACAATTGTGACACTTTCAGAAAATCAAATTAAAAGTCAAACTTTTTGCTAGACCATTTCCAGATCAATCTCAGAACCCCCCCCCCCCCCCCCCCCCCCCCCCCCCCCCCGCCCCCCAAGCAACGCAAATGTTCTTTCATATCTGCCTGTTTGTGTTTGTTTCAGCATCACTGCACCCTACTGACTTTAAATCTGTGTCTCATATTTCATGACATACAGTATAATGTTTATAATTTTTTAGATGTGAAGTTTCTGACTGTGTGACTCAGTTCAAAGACAGATGTCCATCTCACTGAGACCTTATGTGTCCCTCGCTCAGAGATTAGATGCCTCTCTGAGGAAAGCTACGCCCTGGCTGGTTCTTGCTGGTTCTGGTCAATCTGCAGACCTTATCAGTGAGCTGCTGGAAAATCTCCACTCTGTTCCCCACAGTCCCACCTCTCCTCCAGCAGAGAGTGAGGCTGCTGAGGGTCACAGCGCAGACATCCGCGACAGGCTCCGTGACAAGGTCCGGAGACACTTCCCAGCTGAGGCTGAGCTGGAGAAACTGGTGGATAGCGTGAGTCTGATCACACATGTGGGAGTCTGTGTGTGTGTTACTTTGCATGTACAGTAGCAAAGTGAGCGGAGTTGCAGTTGCAGTCTACAGTTGTTACAATTCTAAAGTAAGTAGAAAAGGGGTTTGTGGGAAGAGTTGTGAGAACAGAGACAAATTGAAGAGAAAGGGCTAAAACACAACTATAGGTCGGCACAGGAAACTGGATTAGAACAAGGCATGGTCTTTGTTCCTAAACAGCAGGTTTAGAAAACACAACTACTTGGTTACCTAATGGAAAAGATCATGGTTTGTGTTAAAATATGTACGTATGTACTTAACTACTGACGTGAAGTTCAAATAAGTCAGAGCTGACTTTTTGAACAGCGGTCTCCTGGGTCAAAGTCCTGTGTTTGTGTGACCCATCTATCCACCCAGACCTGCTCCCTATGCTGACTTTGTCGCTCTTTAACAAACGGCAACATCCAGCTCTGAAAAGTTAAGCCAATGCAGAAGTGCCTTAAACCTGCATGCTCTTTAACGGCTAGCGGGGGCGACTCCACTGGCTGCAAAAAGAAGTCTGATTGTATAGAAGAAAATTACCCTACTTCTTACTTGATTTATTACCTCAGTAAACATTCTTTTAATGGGTTTATGGTGTCAGCAGCTAGTTTCACGTCTTCTTCAGTATAACAGGATGTTCATTTTGTAAATTATGATCCCGTTTAGAGTAAAACAGACGATAAAGCAGCATATGCCTGACCGTCAGACTAACTTTTTTTACCACTTGTCGTTTTCTGTATGAGGACAGGCTGTTCCTCCCAGTTTGGAAGGCTCAGTTTCCTCACACTGCAGTTCTTGTCATAGCTAACTGTACTGTGATGAGCAGGAAGCATTGCTATCAGGATCAAACCCTGAGCCTCTGCAGTGGTGGACAAGAACTTAATTCCCGTTGTCTCACACCATTGACTGTTTTTCAACTGAGCTGATTTTTAGTCGATTGTCTGTTTTGTTTGATTGTCTAATCAGAACAGCTTCTTGTCAAAAACACTGTAATAAACCAAGTTTTGTCAATAGGTGAAATTAATAAGATGTCTGATAAGACCCAACACACTTTCCTAATCTACCGATCAGTCAGTAGGCTACTGTTCTATTTGATCTGCCCAGAGTCTCTGTGTTTATGTAAATGTTTGCTATGTATGAAATGAACCTTTTTCCAATAGATTTCACTACCTATGTGTGTCTAGGCTCTGAGTATTTATCACAACAGAGAGCTCATCACTGTTTTCCATGGGGAAAAGGAGGGTTCTGACGATTTTGATACAGTTCTCCTCAAAGCCCTTGTTAGAGGTAAGTAAGTGAAAATCTTTATTTGTATAGCACTTTGTGTGTGTGTTTCATATGACATGCTGTTTAGGAAAATATTATATACATTTAAATTTGATTATATGGAATGAAACTTTAATTTATGGAATTAACCTTGAAAATATGGAATGAAACTTGAATATATGGAATGAACCTTGAGAATATTGATGAAATATGACGTCATCAAGGTGCTGGTGCCATCCAGATGTTGCTGAAGTCACTATGAGAAACTTAGCGCAAATTCTAGTAGGCCTATGAGCAATCTTAAGTAATAAAGAGATAATTAACACCCTGGTGAATATCAGTACAGGCCAAAATAATACTGGCCTGTACCGAATGCAGACCGAATGCAGTGAACTTTACAGACCAGGCAGGTCCTGCTCATCCGACAAACATAGAATAATACAGAAAGAAACACGCCTTCAACCTCACAGAACTTCTGATATGGCAGTGTTGACTTGTGGGAAATTATCATTATTTTATACAATTATTATATTTTTTATGGAATTAAGGCAGTTATGTAAAACAGACTATTTTGCTACATTATGAGGCTTAAACGGAGTGTATAACTGAATATCAGCTGCATGGCAGTGGTACTTTAAAGTAATCCAAGGGGAATCATATACAAGGGAAACCCATGGGATAGACCCAGGACAGGACTTTGAGGCACAACACAATACAGGGTATCAGATGTGGACGCATGATCACCAACAGCAATTGAAAAACTGTACCAGAAGAGGAGCAGTCCAAGGCTGACCCAGAGATACCCACTGCCTAAGTCTGTCAACCAGAGTAATGTGGTCTAAAGTGTCAAAAGCTGCACTAAGATCCAATTCGAACCCGAAGCAATCAGACACCAGCAACCCATGTCAGCAAACTGTCTTAGTTGGAAAGCTAGCTTCCATGGCGGCCTGACCAAGGTAAAAAAAAATGACTATGAGCTAGTTAGCAGCATTGCTAGAGCACCAACTTGCTAGAACTTCAAGAGCTTCAACTCAGTCTGTACGATCATCTGTAGATGACTGAACACTTTTCACAGCCCAGTTCCTAAGTAGAATCTACAGTGAGGAAAGTGACATCTATAGACGCTGCAGTGAAAACTACAGGCTCAAAACAGCACTCGAGAAGGGCAAGTCTATGTAAAAATGCTTGAAGGGCAGTGAAAATGACCAAGATCCTTGGAGATTTGAATCACAAATTCGTGCCAATGGAAATAATGGATCCGGATGAGTTTTCTAAAGAATTTGAGACTGTGGACTTGATGTGTGTTCATAGGCCTACCCCTGTTGGTAATGTATCAATAACTGCCTTAACAAATCAACTGCGTTGGAAGTGCATTCTAGTTGCACTTGCATTTGGGGCATGAATGTTTCTGTTTAGCATAAGTTGACTGTCATTCAGTGCTGTTGGTGTCACAACTGGCTGGTTAACTAACTTATGCCTTGCCTTACTGTTGATGGGATGTAATTTAGTTTCTGTATAATTGTACCCCATTTCATTTTATTTTCCTTTCAATTTTTTCCACTTTAAATCATTCAAGTTCAAGTTCATTCAAATCAAGTGGAGTTGTGATGTTTATCTTTATATTAATATGGTCAGGTTCCTTCACATTAGAGCAGGTATAACTATACATGCACTACTGAAATGACAAAGCACATTTGCTTAATTTTATAACATACCTGTTAGGGTGTGTCTGTTCTTGCAGGAATTGCACTCTCATTTTCTCTTATCCTTTCCCTCTCAGCTAGAGTATGGTAAACATGTCGAGTAGAGGAATACACATGGGTGCTTCAAGCATACAGTTTTTGACCTGGAATGTTCAAGGCATCAGTGGTCCAGTTAAAATGAGTTATGTATTTGCTCAATTTAAGCATCTTGGACCAGAAATTGTGTTCCTTCAAGAGACTAATTTGATGCCTAAATTGTTTTTTCCTGCTCCTTAGATAAACTCATCAACTCTTTATCTTTCATCTGGGTGGGAAAAAACCCTAAAATCTTGAAAGAATCTACAGTTACAGAAATCTGAAGGTGGGCTGGCTCATCCCAATTTGAGATATTACTATTGGGCAGCAAATATTCAGAACATTGTTTACTGGTTCAAATTTCCAATTTTGAAGAATAGTGGCAACAAAAATTTGCTTTAGTCTTTTGCTTAGTATATATCTCGGTATGTCTTTGCAGTTTTTTCTTATGTTTTTTTACCATTTCATATTCTCCAGGTATTTCCCATCAGTCTTATCATGACAAGACCTTTGCTTCTCCCACTGTGACATCACTTCTGACCCTGCCTCCCACATATCCCCTACACTAAGACAATGAAAGACTCCAATTGCTGTACAGTATATGTAAATGTTGCTTTCTGTGTGTGTGTGTGTGTGTGTGTGTGTGTGTGTCTATTAAGCTAGTAAACGTATGTCCAGTGAAGCCAGTGAGTACACTGAAGAGCTGAAACTGGCCGTGGCCTGGAACCGAGTGGACATCGCCAAAAGTGAGCTCTTCAATGGAGACATACAGTGGAAGGTCAGAGTCAAACTGAATGACAAATGTGATAGTGACGGTTATATTGTCAAAGTACCATCTATACACCTAGCACCATCAAGGATTTGGGATATCAGAATATACCAAAAGAACACTAAATGCCTTGCTACTCTTTAGAAGCTATAGTGTTCATTACACCCAACAGCACAATATGTTGGATAGAACGACCAACTGGTGTGAAGCAGGAATGATTGGGTTGATCAGCTGATCAGCTAATGTGTGTGCAGTGCAGTCCCAGTACTGAACTAATGCATTCTTTCATTAATGACTTTACTACTTGGAACTTTACCAGTAACTGAGCTGAGGATATAAAGGTTGTTCTGAGGGTAGTGGTAGCTCATGGGGTCATTCAAATCAAAGGGTTTATCTGCATAGGAGCATGACTGTGCTCAGTAAATGTCAGGGCAATCTGATTTCAAAGACATATCAAGTGTATTTTTCAGTTAATTATAAATGTACTCAAGCAATTCAGAGTTGCACTTCCATAAGCTTTGAAGTGGGTCAAGCTCCAGAACCACTGGATCCTCAATTTCTAACAATAAAACTGCATAGCATCTTTCATTAGATCCGTGCTCCAACCACATTATGCTGAGAAGGTGACTATATTTTCAGTATGAGGACCTCGAAGACTCCATGACAGATGCACTGATCAACAACAAGCCCCAGTTTGTTCGACTCTTCTGTGAGAATGGTCTGAATATCCTTGACTACTTGACATACCGCCGTTTGGAAAGTTTGTACCGCTCGCTGTCAGACAGCTCTCTGGCCTACATTCTGCTCCAGAAGCGTCTGAGTGAGAGGCAAAGCCTGGCTGGATCCCTGCCCAACCTGGATGGAGCTGTGACAGAACCTCTGAAGAGTCCTCAGAGTGCACTTACTGGTCCCGCATCAGCAATGGAGCTCAGCTTGTTTGAGGTGAGGGAGACGAGGGGCATCCTCAGAAGGAACAAGAAAGAAGTAGAAAGAAGGAACTTATAAAATTGATTAATAGCAGGTTTAATTATACTGTTGATGGTGGTGTACAATGGGTGAATTGTGTGGATGTCATGTTGACAACTAATTATGGTGATGATGATGCTGCTGATGGTAATAACTTTTATATGTAGCTCTTTATTTAATTACATGTTATGTTATAGGCTACACTACGATTAGTACTATAACAATAGAAACAATAATAGTTTGAGCCGCTGATAGGGCCGATTCGTCCAACTATATTTCACTCATAATTCTGCTTTTTCACACCATACTGATGTGATACAGCAGATGCATTTTCTTGAAATCAGTGTGATGCATTTCAAGAATAAAATGTGCCATAGCATATTTAGCCTTATGTTTCACCCAACGGTACTGTAAGTCTGGAACTGCAGTGTACATATTCAACTTGTCACTCATCACTGTTGAGAAATCAAGTTGCTAGAGAGATTTGAGGATTCACTGAATGTAGCAACAAAGTCAGGCCGAGCATTACATACACCTGTTTTACTTTCAATTCCTTTCCCTCAATCTCTGATTCAGATCATGTAAACACACTCACAACCATGGAATTGAACTATTTTGAAATACGTTTGTCTACTTTATATCAAGTGTCATTACATGAAAGTGTTGCTCTGTATGCAGTAGTAGTAAGTGTCTGGTAATGCTGCAGGTATCCCGCCTGTTGTGGGACCTGTTGGGTGATGTCTCTCAGCCATTTTACTATGGACCTCTGGGCCTAGACCCCAGCACCAGCACCAGCACCAGGAGGGCTCTCAAGGTCAGTGAACGGGGAACCTGTAGCCCACTCCTCATGTCTGCAAGAGGTCAGAAGCTCCAGGCTACATTAGCCAACACTACCATTACACACCCAAATCTTTGACCCAACTGTCAACAGTTGATGTAGAGCCAGGTTTTGACAAGGACTTTCGTGAGTCCGACAAAGCCATAGGAGTGCAATGTTAAATCAGTGGAGAACTCTCATAAGTGAAGAGTTCTAAAGTTTACATCTCCCACTACTACTTTATGAAAATGTGTTTTTCACTTCAAGGCCACTATATAAAATCACTAAGAACAACAAAAAAAATACTGGCACAAAGGTCTGGACACACTTCATATTTTTGCTCCATGTGAAGCTGTTTATCTGGACAGTGTGCACTCACTAGCACATAGAGCATATCATATTAGAATATCAAAAAACATTATTACACTAAAAAGTAAATTGATTTATTTTGTTTCCCTTGAAGTTAGATCTTGTAAGATGGCTAAAGGAAGCACACCTCTCCTCTTCTCAAAACAAAATATTTTGTATTTCAAATGCGTATTTTAAATACATTTATCAGAAATACTGCCCATCCCACTCACTGGTGTTTTTTGTGACTTTGTCTTACCTTCAGCAAGTCAATAAGATGCTGCTGGGAGAGGTTATGTACCGGGACCAGCGCTGCCTCTCACCCTGGGCAGCCCTCTTCATCTGGGCCGTCCTGCAGAACCGCAGTAAAATGGCTGTTTACTTCTGGGAGATGGTGAGATTCACATGTAATATTCTACAACTTCACTGAAGTGTTTAGGAATTGGCTGTCAACATTAGTGCACAGTTTAAACTTCACAGTTTCACGAGATGACATTTTAAGGTGCTTTTAAAACACTGACCAGCATGTGCACACTACAGCAAAGCTACATACTAGCATTTTACAGCTAAACTGTTCTTAACTCTATGTGTAAATATATGTATGTCTAATACATAATTTATTTATTTTCCTTTTAACTTCATATTTTTGTGTACCATGTCTGAGCCATGTCAAAGCCATGTCAAAGACAAATTACTGTCGCTTTGTGACGGACAATACTGTTCACTGATTCTTATTCTGACTTGGTTGGATTTGAACTGGCATTTCTTGGCACACTGTGTTTCTGTGTGTCCTTCTCAGGCAGGGGAGTCAGTGCTGAGTGCTCTGGGTGGCTGTAAGATGCTGAGGGAGCTTTCTAAGCTTGAGAGTGAGACTGAGAACAAGCTAGCAATGAAGGAACTGGCAAAGAAGTTTGAGAACCTGGCACACGGTGAGTCAGACCACAAGCTGCTCTGTCTTCCACATATATGCTCCTCTGATTAGGCATTGTACATCAGCTATGAGTTAAAGAAAATCTTGACCAAATCAAACCTGTGCACACACAAACCAAACCAAATCTGTCCTTTCATTTAATTATGAGCAGTCAAGAATCTATTAATTTTTTTTTTTTTTAAAGTTGAAGCCCAGGGCAACCCCATGGTTTAAGGTCCCCACTTTGAATCCAGCAAGACCTTTGTTGTATCTCTTTCCCCTTCCTTTCTGGTCATGTCTCTACTGTCTGTAATAAAGACATAAAATGCCCCAAAGTAAGTTGAACAGAATAAATTAAGTATAACACTTTGAAAGACAGGTGAGCAATAGTTAAATGTATAAACTGTAATGTAAACAGATTTTGCAGTATTGTAGTAAATGCATATATATAATGAGAACAGGTTTTTATCTTTATCTTTGCCATTATGATGGAGAAAAAATTGTAATATCATTCTGTGTTGTTTGTGTGTTCAGATGTATTCGGTGAGTGTTACCAGAACAGTGAGAGTCGCTCCTTCACTCTCCTTATTAGGAAGTCTCCAGTGTGGGGCGGGGCTACGTGCCTGCAGATGGCCACTGCGGCTGACGCCCGCCTGTTCTTCAGCCACGATGGTGTTCAGGTAGAGATGCTATCTTCCTGCCAACAGTAGGATTGAACTGATTGGTATAAATGCCTGGCTCGAGCCAGGCTTTAAACAGTAAAAATCCTCCCACCCCTCTGGTGACTTAAATATGGTGGCAAAGAGAAACTAACTGCAACTATCAAACTAATAAACCACCACTTTGACAACAGATGCACTGAGAAACCTTCTGCAAACAAAGAAATCTAACAAAACAGATTGTATATTTTTATTAGGTACTTGCTTCCTGGCTGAGAAGTGAAGTTGGTTAATCATATACACACACAGTATAGTTAACAGGTAGTTGAATTAATGTACACCAAAAATAATTGGCTGACAGAGTTTGAATTGGAGAAACCAAATTCAGTTACATGTTAAATATAATAATCACGTGTGATTTCAAACCTTTGCATTCAATTCCAAAGTTATTCACTTAACAAAATTCAATTCCTATCTTAACAGAACAAATCCAGAATTTTTAAATCCAAAGGTCTGGTATGACAAATTGTTATTGACCTGATATTGAGCTTGAGCTGTTGTGGTGACAGTGCTGCTCTCTGCTGTAGTCTCTGCTATCTCAGATCTGGTGGGGTGACATGGAGCGGAGTACTGAGGTCTGGAAACTGGTTGTCACCTTCTTCCTGCCCCCGATCCTCTACACAGACCTTATCAGCTTCAGGTCAGTGTTGTGTTAATGTGTTATGCTGTGTGATTATTGTGTAATTTTGCTTGTGAGTGTGTTTGCAATGTGATTCCATCTTGGTTTCACAGCAATGGAAAATCTGAATTTGATTTGCCATTGCTACGTGGCATCCAGATGTATACCCAGAGTGTGATCTGTGTCTGTATTCTCTGCAAGAAGCCAAGTCAAGTAAATGTTATTCACGGTGAATTTAGCCTCATGCACTTTTTTCACATTTTGTTTTCACAATCTACACTCAATACCACATCACATTGACATTAAGTATTCAGACCCTTAACTCAGTATTTTGGCAGCGATTCAGCTTTGAGTCTTGCTGTCTTCCTGTCAAACTCTGTCAGATTGGCTCAAGCCAGGGTTCTGGCTGAACCACTCAAGGACATTCACAGAGTTCCACTCCTGTGTTGTTTTGGCTGCGTGCTTAGGTTTGTTTGCCTTCGACCCAGTGTGAGGTCCCATCTCTATACTTTGCTTTGCTCAGCTTTCCCTCAACCATGCACTGAAAAACACCCCCACAGCATGATGTTGCCACCACCGCTCTTCACCGTTTGAATGGTATTGCACAGGTGATGAGTGGTGCCTGGTTTCCTCGAAACATGATGCTTGGACTTGAGGCCAAACAGTTCTATCTTGGTTTCATCAGACAGGAGAATCTTGTTTCTCACAGTCTGAGAGTCCTTTAGGTGCTTTTTAGTTTTGCAAACTCCAAGGCTGAGGTTTCCGTCTGGCCACTCTTCCATAAAGCCCAAATTGGTGGAGCAGTTATGGTTGTCCTTTTGGAAGTTTATCCCATCTCCACACAGGATCTCTGGAGCTCAGCCAAAGTGACTGGGGGCAGCCTGGCTCAGGAGGTAGTACGGTTGTCCAGTAATTGGAAGATTCCTGGTTCGATCCTCCAGAGAAAAGTGTTGAAGTGTCACTGAACCCCTGACTGCTCCTGATGAGCAGTTGGCACCTTGCATGGCAGCCTCTGCCATCAGTGTGTGAATGTGTGTGTGAATGGGTGAATGAAGGCATGTATTGTAAAAGCGCTTTGAGTGGTCAGTAGACTGGAAAAGCGCTATAAAAATGCAGTCCATTTACCACTGGTTCTTGGTGACCTCTCTTACAATTGTATATTTTTGCTGGGCAGCCAGCTCTATGATGCTATTCAATGCAGCACAAATGGTTTTCAGGGCCTTCCTCAGATCTGTGCCTGGACATAATCCTGTGTCTGAGCTCTGCAGGCAGTTTCTTTAACCTCATGGCTTGGTTTTTGCTCTGATATGAATTTCCAGCTCTGAGACCAAATATAGACAAACATGTGCCTTTCCAAATGACCACAGGTGGACTCCAACTAAAGGTGTAGAAACATCTCTTGAAAATCAAGAGAAATGGGAGTCACCTTAGCTAAATTTGAAGTGTGATGGCAAAGGGTAAAAAAAAAAAGACAGAATACTTTTGTCAATGTGATATCTCGTTTTCTTCTTTTCAATACATCTGCAAAAATTAAAAAAAAAAAAAAATCAGTCAATATCTAAAAATACATAAACTTGATCCATACTAGTTGGACAAATGCTTTCTGGCCTTGAGGATTATCCAAAAGAGGTAAACCTTCGTTTTCTACAGAACAGTACATGAGTAATTGTCAAATCATACAAAGACGTGTCCTTTTCCAAACCTCAGAATGTACAAAGCAAAGGTTCAGGGAAGACTACACTAGTTAGTTGCAGCATATTTACTGTAGGTCATTATAGAATTTTACCAATCTGAAAAGGATGTACTAAATTTAAAATAGATTTTCTGCTTTTCCAGTTTATAAAATGTAATTTTCCTTTAGCATAGCAGTACAGGCCTTCATGCCAGGTTATGTGTGTTCATGTTACAGGGAACATGAGGAAGACGTTAAGTCTATGGATGTCTACCAAGGCGGAGACACTGACAGTCTGGATGGGAATGATGCCACCGTCTTCTCCCTTGCTGAAATTATACAAAAGTAAATACAAATATACAAAAATAAATCACATTATGGTCCTCCTTCTCTGTTTTAACAGAAGTCTCTGATTCTTTGTTTTTGATTGCAGTGAGGAAGAAGCTGAAGAGTTCAGGGTTCTAAAAGAAAATCTGCGAGGTGGGTTTGAGTCACTATTCTTCAATCAGTGGCTACTCTTAGTCTCCTTGCAGAAACTAAGAACTGTCAGCAAAGTGTCAAAAAGGTTTCTCACCTCTATAGTACATTTTAATGGCAATTTGCTAAATAGATTAGGATATTTAGTGGGCAATGTTGACCTTATGGCCTGAGGGTGGCACTATGGAAAACCACATGGGCCATCCAAAATGGACAGGGTTCATTCCCTCGAAGCACTGATGTGCGCAGTAAATTTCAGGGAAATCTGCCCATTGATTTTGATGTATCTTGTGTAGTAGTAATAGTTTTGGCCTTGAAGTGGCCAGAGCATTACTGAAAACACTGTCCAGTCCACAGGAACTGTAATGGAAATCAAGCCATTGCACTTGTATTTGTATAAGATACCTAAACATGCTTGCTGTTTGAGATATGACAGAGATGAAATGTTGCACAGAAAGTTGTGTAGTCCAGCTGACCAGCTGATGGTATTGCCATTCTTTGGCCCCAGCCCTAGCAGATTGAAAATTAATAAATTGTGGGTTGACACTAAAATGTTTAGGTACACTGAATCATTCAAATGTACATCAGTTAATATCTTTTGATATTATACTACCACCACTGAATCCATAGATTCTTGCTGTTTACACCAAATTCTACTATTTTCTTAATTCTTAACTACTGCTGGCCTAGTTTATTTGACTGTTTATTGGGATCCTCATTAGTTGTTGCCAAGGCAAAAAAGTACATGCAAGATATTAAATAGAACTATTTAAAGAGGCACTCCACACTTAAACATGTTTATTGAGCTGAATTATATAACTGTGATGAAACGCATCAATGCTGGTGTTTAATATACTTGTTAAGTTTCTAACATGGAGCGGTGGTAAGTGACCCCTGACCCAAGGCGTCACACACTATGTAGACTGGAGACCACACCTACCACAGTCGCCCCCTTTGGGTGTCTTGTATGGGGTGCTTGGGCCATTGCCGCTGGGTATCCAATCCTTGTGCATCCAGAGCTGTGTCTGTATTCTCGGTAAGAAGCCAATGTAATCATTTGGCTCCACCAGGGTTATGCCTTGTTTTGTTTGGGATTTTTTGTGTCTGATTTGGTGACCTCAAGCCTGGACCTCTGGTTTTTGCAGATCAAGTACTACTTTTGCTCAGCTTTATGAACAGGTTAAGGAGCCTGGACATGGACAATGATCTCAAATTAGAGCCACTACTCCTTTGCATGAAAAGGAGTTAGTTAATGTGGTTTGGTTAGAGTGATTAGGATGCCTCTCTCTGGACGTTTTCCCAGGCACATCCAACCTTAATTAGCATGCATCAACTGAGACGTGGATAAGTGGCAGAGGAAGGATGTATTGATGGATTAATGGGTGGATGGATGAATGGCATAATTTTCTACTAAACATTGACATGACACTTTTTCTAAGATGCTTAAAACGTCACAAACAGTGACATACAGTTAAAGTTGCTTAGGCTCTGTGTCATAGTATATGATGTCCGCACCATTATTCATCATGTGATTGTTTGCGATTTTTTATACAGCACATGTACCTAAAGAAGTGGCCACTGAGTATATATAGAAATCTATGTTGTGTGACTAGTTGTTAACATTGTTGAATTATTCCTGGTTTCACTGTTTTACTTTTCTTTACTTCAGGCTCTTTTCCATCCAACTCCAAGAGACCATTTATTTTGTCGCGGTGGAGACAGTTCTGGTTTGCCCCTGTCACCTCATTCCTTGGCAATGTGCTGATGTACTTCCTCTTCCTCTGCCTGTTTGCCTATGTTCTGTTGGTGGACTTCAAGCCCCCACCCCCTGATGGCCCCACCACTCTGGAGTTTGTGCTGTACTTTTGGGTTTTCACCTTAGTATGTGAAGAGATTCGGCAGGTTGGTTGATAAGACACAAACATGCACACACCTATCTGCACTTATTAAGCGGCCCAATCTACATAAAAAATATTTTTTTTCCCTGCAAGGCCACCTAAAACAAAAATCAATATCAATTTAAGTGTAAGTTATATTTAAAATATTTTCACTGCTTTACTTTGCAGTCAGACCAGCTCTTTCTGTTGGTGGAACTGAAACCACTAGACTCTTTTGGGTAAAATAGTATGTATATAGTTATTAACTGCACTGCAGTGTTTTGGTTTCTGATAAACCTAAGATATACATTTCTCACACTGCACATAACCACATCCATCCATATAGTCAAGTCAATTTTATTTGTATAGTGCCAAATCATAAAAGTTCTCAAAACACTTTTCACATAGAGTAAGGGGAGAGAGAGAGGGGAGACAGAGCAGGAGGACAGACAACAAATCAGACCAACAACAACAACGAGTGTGGGGCAGGAACATGGGGGCAGTAGACGGTCAGCAATCACAGATCCAGAATCTACAGCTCCAGAGGTGGAAATACCTGCAGAAAGTGAGAAGGCAAAAAAGCACAGGAACTACCAGGAAGAAGTGGAGTTAGTAACCTGTATTAGTGGGATAGGAATGCATACAGATAGAGAGGGAGAGGAGGAGAGAGAAGCTCAGTGCATCATAGGAAATCCCGGCAGTCTAAGCCTATAACAGCATAACTAAGGGATGGTTCAGGACTCACCTGAGCCAGCCCGAACAATAAGCTTTATCAAAAAGGAACGTTTTTAGCATATTCTTAAACGAAGAGAGGGTGTCTGCCTCCCGAACCCAAATTGGGAGCTGGTTCCACAGAAGAGGAGCTTGATAAATAAACTACTCTGGCTCCCATTCTACTTTTAGAGACTTTAGGTACCACAAGTAACCCTGCATTCTGTGAGCGTAGTGCTCTAGTGGGGTGATACGGTACTATCAGCTCTTTAAGATATGATGGTGCCTGACCAATAAGAGCTTTATAAGTGAGTAGGATTTTAAATTCTATTCTAGATTTCACAGGGAGCCAGTGCAGAGAAGCTTATATTGGAGAAATATGTTCCCTTTTGCTAGTTCCTGTCAGTACACATGCAGCCGCATTCTTGATAAGCTGGAGAGTCTTTAGAGACTTATCGGGGCAGCCCGACAATAAGGAATTACAATAATCCAACCTAGAAGTAACAAATGCGTGAACTAGTTTTTCTGTATCTTTTTGAGACAGGATATGCCTGATGTTACGTAAGTGGAAGAAGGCAGTCCTTGAAGTCTGTTTTATATGGGTATTAAAAAGGACATGTCCTGATCAAAGATTACTCCTAGATTCCTTACAGCAGTGCAAGAGGCCAGGGCAATGCCATCTAAAGTAACTATATAGATAATGCGTCTCGCAGGTGTTTAGGACCCAGAACAATAACTTCAGTTTTGTCTGAGTTTAACAGCAGAAAATTGCAGGTCATCCAGTCATTTATGTCCTTAATACATGCCTGAAGCTTGGCTAACTTACCGGTTTCATATGGCTTTAATTGATTAGTATCATCTGCATAGCAGTGAAAGTTTATGGAGTGTTTCCTAATAATATTGCCTAAAAAGGAACCATATACAAAGGTGAAAAAGTGGTCCAAGTGACTAACTTCTGTGTGCACCAAGGATTCATCATTTACATGGACAAACTGAAATCTGATAAATACAACTGAAACCAGCTTAGTGCAGGTCCTTTGACGCCAATCAAATGCTCCAATCTCTGTAATAGATTGGAATGGTCAATAGTATCGAAAGCAGCACTAAGATCTAACAGAACAAGTACAGAGACAAATCCTTTGTCTGACCCAATCAAAAAGGTCATTTGTCACTTTCACCAGTGCTGTCTGTGCTATGATGCTCCCTAAATCCTGACTGAAAATCCTCAAACTATTGCTGTTTAGAAAGTCATAACTGATTAATGACCGCTTTCTCAAGGATTTTGGAGAAAAAGGGAAGGTTAGATGTCTATAATTGGCTAAAACCCCTGGACTACCTATAATAATATCTTGACACCTTTCTCTCTGGTTGATAGACCTTCTTTGTGGGCAGTAACTTTGTTCTCCAGAGGATGAAGAACTACATCCAGGATATGTGGAACAAGTGTGACCTCACGGCCATCACTCTCTTCGCTTTGGGTCTGTGCTGCAGGTGACTCTTCTAAACACACTGACCATGGCACCAGAGGGTATTGCTTTAGCAGTCCTTCATGTATTTGTGCTAACAGGCTCAAAGCCAGTCAATATTTCTTTCTTTATGTTCATAACGTAGGTGTATATATTGCGTGACTGCACTGTTTTGTTTCCAGAATGTTTCCCTGGTCGTATGAATTTGGCCGAGCTGTGATGGCCATAGATTTTATGGTTTTCACACTACGTCTGATCCATATCTTTGCAATCCACAAACAGCTTGGGCCCAAGATCATCATTCTTGGCAAGATGGTAAATGCACACACACAACAACCTAAGGGCAACACCTACACGAATGAAAATGCAAGGTCAAACAGAAAGATCAGTCATACCAAAGAGTTGTGTCAAATGGTAGCAGGTCATAGTGGTAATGTTTATTGACAAGTCCGTGTGAGTATTCTCAGGTTCCAAGCTTTAATAGGAGTCATGTTGGGGAAATACAAAGTGATGGTGAAACCGGAAGCGTGTGGCCATTTTACCTGACTGTGAGGGTGGGAGGGATTGAGGGAGGGAGGAAGATATGGACTGGGTATGAGTGTAGTCGAAAGAGGCAGGCCAAACTAGTTAGTCTTGCTGCGTTTGAGGTGGAAGATGTGTCAGAAGAATGAATAGAAATGCCAGACAGTTGCTTGTAGAGATGGATAGTAGCTGAGGGTAGAAGCAGTTAACTGAGCAGCACAGGAAGCCATAGCATGCCAGTGGGAACATGTATTCTAAAGACTTGATAAAGCAGGCAAGGAGATTCAAAATGAGGAGGAAAAGGTTTTGGTGTGAGATGTGGTTCAGTCTTATGAAACCTTTGATTAACATGCATGCTGCTGTGAGTGGGTCAAAGCTGGACACTGTGCCCCTGCAGACAGTTTTATGAAGAAGTTAAATTACTGACTCACTTTCTCATTTAAGTTTTGTGGCCTGTATGTGGGAGGCCCAGATGAAGAACTGGTGCTGTGATGAAACCGGGGTCTCCGTATGAACTTCATTATGTCTTGACAACCATCCTTTATTAATGATGTCTACAACAGCGCCGTTGTCGGAGTAGATGGCGATCTTCTTGGACCATTTGTGCCCCCGAAGAACGACTGTTAGGATGACTGGGTACATTGCGCAGATGGTGGAGGAATGAACGAGAGATGAGACAGGCGGCTTTTCAGCTCAAAACCACCTGCTGCCATAGTTACTGCCCAACCAGTCAGAAGGGGCTGCATCTGTGAAAATCTAGATGTTTTCTGGCTTGGTGATGTCGTCATCATAAAAGATGCTGAAAGAGAGGAATTGGTGCCACGGTTTTAGCTCTCCTGCATACTTCATAACGTGGACAGATGGAACCGAGGCGGGTATGACAAGGAGGTGTGGCGAGAAAGATCGACCAGACTGCAAATTGTAGCATGTGAAGGAGGAACTGGTCTTCCTCTTATTCACACCTTTGTGAAGAGGGCCAAGGGTGGTTGGCTGGGTGTTGGCTGATTAGGGCTGATAGACAGTGGGTGATTTTTATTTTGGGGGGGGGGGGGGGGGGGGGGGGGGGGGCAAGGCAGTGAAACAGTGAGGGTGCATGCTTGGGCCTGGTGGGTTGGTACACCACACAGATCACAATTCAAAGAAGCCCAAGCTGCAAAAACGCTGAAATACAATATAGAATCTAGTGTTCCCTAGTATGTTTATTGGTTGTATTGTTGCAGAAGTCAGGCAGCTTGAGATGCAAAAAGAATGTGAATAGAATACCTTACCACTGATCCGCAAGGCCAGATCAAGGATCAGGGACAGGTAGTCCTCCAGATCTGACCTGCAGTCAGGAAAAGCAGAACAAATAACAGCCTCCAGGTACTGAGGCATCCAGCATGTCCAGATGTGGGAGAAGAAAAGTATCTCACTGACTGGGATGGCTTCCAGATTGTTTTGTTTGGAGTGTGTCTTGATCGGAACATCCGCTTTTTGTTCATATACAGCACTCCAAAAAACATGTCTGTCATGTACACCTTTGCTTGTCCCACTGCACATTTCTAATGCATCCGCGTTCCTCATGACATCAGTAACGGGGGGGGGGGGGGGAACATTCAAGATGTTTAGGTATGATGGCAGTGCATGTAATGTGAACAGAAACTGCGTGTGCAAAAGCTTAAGAGATATTTTGCTGAGGTGCTGGTCATACGATTCTACAGTGCTACCTGCAGTCTGTTCTGGAACTAGGTCAAGTCCTCATGTCATCCCTGCATGAGGACTATGCAATAATCTACAGTAATCTTTGACATAGGGACCCAATAGCTGTGACACACACACACACACACACACTTACTTACTTCCCCAGCCCCTTACCCTAACCTAAAGGTAAGTCTAACCTGAACCTTAAAACCAAGTTTTAACACTAACGGCCCGTTGAAGGTGTCAAAGAAAGTGAGGATCGGCCAAATGTCCTCAATCCCATGATCTAAAACTCAAACTGGTTCTCACAAAGATAGTTGTACAAAAGCAAACACACGCACACACACAAAAATGTGTTTCATTACAATTATGACTACATTTCATTAAAATGCTTTATGTAGAATCTGGGCTAATGATGACTTACATCATTGATCTCTTTGCTCCTCCAGATGAAGGACGTTTTCTTCTTCCTTTTTTTTCTGGCTGTGTGGGTCATGGCTTATGGAGTGGCTAATCAGGCACTCCTTTACTCGTATGATCCCCGCCCTCTTTGGATATTCCGCAGAGTGTTCTACAGACCATACCTGCACATTTTTGGACAAATACCTATACATGAAATGGATGGTGAGTTGCTCAGGCTCTATTGTTTTCAGTCTCGATCTATGTCAAGCACAAGGACTTTGGTTCACTCGCTGTCCTCCAATAAGAAGAAAAAAAAAAAAAAAAAAAAAAAAAAAAACAGAATTAGAAGAGTTTGAAATTACACTTTAGACATTTTCATTTAATCTCAATTTTGTAAAATGAATGATCCACTTTTTAGAGATTTGCATGACCTTTCTTAAGATGAGACTTTGCACTTGGTTTAACAATTTGCAACATGAATTTTTTTTTTGAAGATAAAATGGTGCATAAAGCAGTGCAAAAATAAAATGATTCAATTATTGTCTAAAATGTGCTTCCATTCACTTATAATGGGTATACATAGTAAATGTAAACAGTACACAATATATTCTTTATGCATGTAGCTAAAGTAGCTAGTTTTTAATCATAATTGTGTCACAGTTGGAGTACACGGAACACAGGGGGAGGACCCAAGCAGCAGGAGGCAGGAGCAGCAGGACAGTCCATATTAATTTATTAGAAAAGTACTTACAAAAATCAAGGCAGGTGGATGCAGGGAAAAATCCAGAATGGTGTGTGACAAAGGGAAAACCACAGGGGCAGAAACCAACAATAAACGGCAACAACCAGAAAAAGAACAAAGGAAACACACAGATATATATACACAAACAAGTAATCACAATAACAAGACACAGCTGGGGTAGGCAGGCACTGGAGAAAGGCAAACGAGACCAAATACAAGACAGGTGTGCAGAGGAAAATAAGAAAGAAAAGGGTTACGGAAACACAAAAAGGTACATAAAGTGAACACAGGCAGTGAGTCCCATGAGTCCATGACAAATTGTACCCACTCAATTGCCAGATTATTAAGTATATTATGTTAAATATACAGCAGTTCAATACAATTCAAACTAATACAACACAATGCAATAAATCCTTCCTTATGAAGCTTGTATTGGATATATATGGATTTGAATTGGATTTATTGAACTGCTACATTGGATCACATAAGATTTAAATAGGTCTAATAAACTGGCAACTCAGTATATAGGACTTTAGCTGCTATTGCTGCCATTCTTATATCATCACATGTTGTTTTGGACATCTTCTTTGGTCTTCTAGTTGATAAATTGATGGAAATGAAATGTACAAACAACGCCACACGAATTGAAGCAGGAGAGGAGCCCTGTCTGAACACCTATGCCAACTGGCTTTCTGTCCTCCTGCTTGTCATCTACCTGCTGTTTACCAACATAGTACTGGTCAACCTACTCATTGCTATGTTCAGGTAAACTGACATTTATAATGATTTGTTTCTGTTCCAATGTTGTCCTACTGATTAAATAGATTTGAAACAGGAGAAATTGTACTCCATGTTGTACTGTATATGTACTTTATGTCTGCAGCTACACCTTCTCCAAAGTACAGGAACACAGTGACACCTACTGGAAGTTTCAGCGTTACAACCTGATTGTGGAGTACCACTCAAGGCCCTCTCTGGCACCGCCCTTCATTATCATGTCACACCTCCACCTTTTCATCAAGAGATACATCCGCCGCATCCCCTCAGTCAAGAGCAAACACTTTGGTGAGAAGTTGCAAGCAGAGCATGAAGACAGGGGATATGAGTGAAAGGAGGACGAGCATTTAGCAGTGGAAGGAAGGAGCGGTAAAGAATAACAAAAGTCAAATCGTGAAATGCAGAGACGCAAGTATGGGCTATGTGATAAATTGGGATTTTCAAAACACAATTTTGTCCACAAATCTGTCCACACAACCTTTGCTTACAAAAATATTTCCATCTGCATGAGACTGCAAGACAATTTTAAACCCTCTAACAAGGATGCCGGCCAGTAGGTGGCGATAAAGTCTACGTCAACAATACATCAAATACCAGAAGAACATTCTAAAGCCTGTGTAGTGAGCTTATTCTCCTTTGGAGGTAGTAAGTTAAAAAACAATAGTAGCTAATTATTTGACACTTATCTTTTCACCTTTATTTATTCAACACCTTTCTGTTGCCTATACTTGCAACGTCTTTCTTCGGTAGACAAAGATTGTGGTTGTTGTTTCAGGGGTACCAAGACAGTTGGTCCAAAGTGATCTGGTCCAGTTATAGCCAAGCGAGCACTGTTTCAGCTGGTAGCAAGTCAAGTTGGTTGTCAGTTGATGTGAGGCTTTGCCATGGTTTCACTTAGTCAGCAATTCTGTTTGTGATTCTTTGTTCAAAGAATATCTTAGTCCTACTGGCTTTTACTCTGTTCAGACTGACACACGCAGGTCAAAACCACGTTTGGCAGCTATCTGGAAAGGCCCACAGTGGCCGGCTTTGGTGAATTGGTGTGTCAATCAGACATGGAAACTCAGTAATACCAACGTTTAAAAATCACTTAACCGACTTGCAAAAAGAGAAATGGAGGGAAAGCGGGAAGTAGAAAGTGGTACCCAGCGCACTCTGGGGTGGTTAGATTGGAGGAGTTTTAGTACCTCCACATTTGCATCAATGTGAATTTACGCATGTCCATGGGTGCTACTCTTGCCCTCAGTCCAGTCCCTTTACTGATCTTCTCTGTCCTCAGTTCTGGAGCTGCGGGGCAGAAAGGCCAGCTGCCTCAATACATGGGAGGCTATCCAGAAAGAAAACCTCCTCTCAGCTCAGAATAAGCAGCAGAGGGACAGTGACACAGCACGACTTAAATCTACATCCGTCAAGTAAGTTGCCTCTGCAATTGTCTCTGACTTATAATGCTTAAAGATATGTGGAAGAGCCATTTTCTTCTCAAGGTTATAACTGACAATTCATTTCATGTACAATTAAATTTGAGAGAGAAAAAGAAATGTGGAATATAGAGCCCAGCCATCAGAATCAAATTATCCTCTATATTTGCGTTTGTGACAAACTAACAATATAATGTAGCACAGAAGTATCTTCCTTACATAGTTAGTCCACTGACAGCTTAATTTCTCCACTGTATTATGTCCCGCTCACTCCATGCAATATATTCTGTAGTTCTTTAAGTAATGTTTTAAAGGATCCATGTCAAATATATTTGTTTATATTATGTGTTCATATTAAATGCTACTTAGCTGAACTCAGCTTAGAGTTTCAGCGGGGTAATATTTGTGTGTATGTTTGTTTCTGCAGGGTGGACAGTGTGCTGAAGCAGATCGCAGAGATCCGTGACCACGACCGAAGGTTGCGACTGCTGGAGACAGAGGTCAGAAACACCTAATGCACATGCAAGATCTAGTGAGCCTAATCCGTACCAGTCATAATCAGTTACATTGCAAGCCCAGAACCATAATCCACGCATTTCAAGGCCAGAAAATGTGCTGTTGTATTATCAATGAATTCTCATACATAGTGTTTGTATTTAATATAGAGATATCACTTACAAGGAAACATCTATCCCATCCTTTTTGGTGCTTCTTCAGCCCAATGACACAACTGAATATTTGACAGGTCGTCCATCTGCAATTCCAGGTCATTGCCTCTCATCTTGGCCAACTGTAAATTACATGTTCCTAATTTTCCTGGTCAAATAAAAAAGAGCCTACTTATTGACAAAATACAGTAGGTGTACCATTCTTGCATGTATGAGTAGATAGATTGGTCTGTAGTATCTGGTGACTATGTGAGGAGTGTGTGCATGTTGTGTCTGGTTTCTTCGCAGCTGTCGGCTCTGCCTGCTCAGTACTTATCCATCTCTGCCTGTGTATCTCTCTCCCAGGTGGAGTACTGCTGTAGCGCCCTCTCCTGGATGACGGACGCTCTGTCTCAGAGCAATCTGATAACATCCGGCCGCCCCCCTCCCTCCGCTCCTAGGAGGTACAGTCACCAGATATCTGTCCAACCATAACCCGTTAAAGAAAAATCCTGTTTAGTTTTTTGATTTCAGTAGTTTGTTGGGAAAGGCAACATGAACAATCAGACAATCCCCTTACTAAAGTTGTTTATATGATGTTGTGATTAGATAACTAGTAAATCATTTATATGTGATGTCTTTTGCATCCAAATGGGATGGAAATATTTTAACAAATTGTTGCATAATTCAACTGTCAGATTGATCATTGGTGCAGGCATATCAAGCATCTGGTCGAACCTATATTGTTTTTGTGTTCTTTGGTCCCACAGAAAATTAAATCATTTTTATTTCTGTTGTAGATCCGACTCCACCATCTCCAAGCTGATTCTCTAAATTCTAGGATCACTCACTCACACACACACACACACACACACACACACACACGTGTTAAAAGTATCATATTTCTTTACAGATGTGCCAGTATGAAATGTTGTTTGCTAAAGTGCCTTCTTTGATCCTACCACTAGTAGTCACAAAAGTATGAAATGTTCAAACCTTACACAAGGTACGACTTCAAAGGTCTGTTGCATTAAACAGAGCTCTGAGCCCCAGATGTGACCAGAGAGTGCCTTGTTTACATATCTGCTAAGTTGATAAAGTAAGACAATTATCACCATTTATGAGATATGTTGCATGATCAAAACCTTTTCAGGGGAGTGCAATTTCATTGAAGCTGCACTAATCAATATCTTCATATTAACAATGGATCAAAGGAGTATAATGTGGAGGGGGTTAGTCCTTTTTTTTTTGGTTTCCGGTCCCCAGCCTTCTTTTTTACCAACCTTATTTCCAGCAGCAGCAGGCAGCTGTTTGAGTGACAAAGTTGTAAAAACCCACTGTACTAGTGATGCGTGGGTCAGGGTGCCGGCAGTGTAAACAAAAGCTACAGATACCACATAGGGAAAATAATCATAGGTGAAGCCTCAACACTCTAATGATATCAAAGCTGCTTGCGTGTGTGTGTGTGATGATCAGGCAGAGGAAGACTCAATCACAGAATCGAAGTCCAAAAAATAAAAGTTTATTAGGAGTCCCCAATGCACAAAACAGGCACTCCAAAGAGGCTCAAAACAGCAAAACAAAAAGGCGACTCCAAAGAGGCTCAAGAGGTTAAGGAGGGGAAAACAAACAGGCATGACACAGGACAAAGAATGGCTGGAGCACTAGTCTGGTAAGAGAACTAAGACAATCTGGCAAAATAGGGTCAAACAGCAAGGGGTATAAATGGTGAAAGAACTAATTAGATAACGGAACACAGGTGTGGAAACAAAACTGGCGGGAAACTCAATAGTGAAAGGAAGTAAAACACACTGGAAAGCACGAGGGCAGGAAATTACAAAATAAAACAGGAAGTAGTATCATGAGTCCATACGGGTCGTCACAGTGTGTGTGTGTGTGTGTGTGTGTGTGTGTGTGTGTGTGTGTGTGTCTGAGAGAGTGACAGAGAGAGGGGAAGAGAAGGTGGATGGTGGACTATTGCAAGCAATGTTTCTGTAAGTTATTAACTTACTCAGAAGGCTGCTTTGTCACTTTTTGACCCACCCACCCAAATCTGTGATATTTTCTAGAAGCTCACCAGGCCCGGGCATCACTATACTGTACACTACCTGCTCAGCACCAAACAGCAAACCGACACAGTTAGCAACTAGTAGGTGAACATAGTGGATCAATTATCAACTAAAGAGCCACACAATTCCCTCAGGAGTTGATAGAGACCAAATCAGAGCTAAAAGGAGAGTGAATATTGGACTTACATTTATCAGGGGGACACAAAATCAACTGCAAATGAATGATAATGTTTCTCGGTTACTGCTGGATGTGTAAATAGGCACCTGTTCGCTAACACATTCACAATAACAACTATATAAGATGATAATATTTTAGGAGGCTTTCACATCAGGGACTGTATTTGAGTACACTTGACCCTAAGTGCTAGTGGCTAGTTTCTAACACCAGCACAAATCTGAACTGAGCTTTAGGTTGTAAAGTGCTAAAACGTCCAAAATCATTCCCTCCTTCAATCAGTCAATAGACCCTCAATAGTTCACTCAAGAGTGAGAAGTAAACATTTCACACACTTATTATCATGATTTTACCTCAGACACAGCCCATATATTTTTGGTTGTACCAATTCAATCCAACAAGGAGAACAGTCAGTCACTGACCTTGGTGTCAAATAAGGCATCACATCCTGTAGCTGATTCACAATAAAAACCTTTCAGTGGTTTACCGTCAAAAAGCTTTCAATGTCAAGCAGCTGCAGAAAATGTTCTGTTCAAATCAGCAGTAGCTTAAAGGGTATATCCTGCTAAAATGGTAGCTATAGCAAAAAACAAAACAAAACAAACAAAAAAAAAAAGAACACTGAAAACACTGTCACTGAAGTAAAGGTCCAGACACAACAGTCAGCATCAAGAGTCACAGCAAGATATTTTTCTTTTGCATTCCCTCACAATATGTTTTGCATTACCTTGCGACACTTTTTTCTTCCATTCTTCCTGAGCCATATGTTTCTGGTTAGCTGCTGGATCAACTCATTGAATTTTACTTTGAACTGGCATTATGATGATGTAGTACTACTGCTCAATAGGCATGGTTATGTAATTAGTGAAAGTAAGCTTAAACGAATGAACACGGTAATCTGCAGGATGTTGTCGGTTTCATTTGTGACCATTTACTGTACCCAGGACAACCGCACAGATGATTGTATTCTAAAGGTAGAGAGTATGGCCTACGAGTAAGAAAAGGATGTCTGCTTATATATGTAATTTCACACAAGGGCACCTCAGATAAAATGATGATAAATAAAATTTAATTGAGCTGTTGCACACTTATGCAGAAGACACAGTCACTATCTGTACTTTTTAGAGCAATAGTTTTTTGTCTTTATGTCTGGTGGGTGGGGTAGTAAAACAGCATATTTCACTATACATATATGTGTTCAATGTTTAGAGATGTCATATTTCTATACTGGGTTATGCAATGTGTATTATCTTGCTTTTCTCTTTGTAAACCAATATGTACCTCTGTTTTGTTACACAATGACTCAATATGTACAGATACTGTATGTATGTTTTTAAGATAAAAATACTCTGTGAAGAGAACGCAACAAAGTCTTAATAAACAGAGGATTTTGTCTACTCCGTGAGGTGAACAGTGAGGGTATCATTCTATTATTCAACAAGAACATACTTCTTTCATCTCTACAGTACTGCCCAGAAGCACCCACTTTAGTGCACAATATAATTTGTCTTTTCTGTTAAATTAAACAGATCCATCTGTCCCTTCCCAAAAATGTCCCAATCCTATTTTCATAGCAAAGAATGGGAAAAAAAGTAGAGATGTAGGTCTCTAATATTTATATATAATTAAAGTTTGAGGCCTCCCCAAGGGAGGGAACACGATCCCTCCCCAACACAATCTATATATTTATTATTATGTATTACTCGCTTGCTCAGGCTATGTTTGTTAAAAAATCCTAAATAACATTTATTTAAATAAAAACCTAGAAGAAAAACTAGAAGTGGAAACACCTTAAACTTACTGCTAACTTTAAGTAACCTGAAACTGGTCCAATCAATTGTAGAATAAATCTGAGACTATTAACCAGACACCAGTATAAAAATAAACTAGGCTTTATTTCAGCATTTCATTGGATTAGATAATTAAACAGTTGCATCAAAAGGCTGCCTTTAAGTGAAGCATGAGTCATATGGTAGCTGCCATATGCAGAGGACAGCCACCTGTCTATCAGACCTTTACTTTTCCTCATCACGGTGTTCAATAGGCCAATTCTGAGAAAAACAGAATACACAAGGCTCTTTATAGTTAGTTATTAGTGATGTAACAACAGTAGTAGAACATACATTTACTCAAGTACTGTACCAAGTACAATTTTGATTTACTTGCAAATTGATTATATTTATATTTATCCTGTTACTTTATACTTCTGCTTAATACGGAGCCCCTGTGGGCTCATATGGTAGAAAAAAAAAACTAAATGCATAAATCCATGCTAACAATCTGTAAACAGTGCCGTCAGATTCACAATCACAATTTATTTATTTTTTAAAAAGGGAGCTGAAAAGGTAATATAGTTTACAAATATAATCAAATATAATAATTTGACCTGTCATGAGAAACCTTGCCATCAGATAATTTAGCTGAAATTTCCAATGGATTCCTGTTCAGGATCAGGTATGCGCATTTATGGATCAATCCATACATTTGCACCTTCCTTCAGTCCATCTGCAATCTGAAAACATAAACTTTATCATACATTTTTTAATAGTTGGCCCAACTAATTGTATCACATTGGGAGTAAAACCATACTGACTTCAAAGCAGAGTTCATAGCAGAGCATGCTAAGTATAGACCAAGCCTCCAGGAAGTGCGCCACACTTTGAAGCCAATTTGACATAGCGGCTAAACGGTGGACTTACAATTACCCAGTTCTAACACTTTAATAGCCCTTATTTAAATCATTAGGTCCTTAAAGTTATAAAATTCAGTAACAGCTGAATCCAGAGTTACTTTAGTCTGTCGGTCATGTGAGCGAGCCCGAGACCGAGCGGCCGGGAGGTGGGGCTTAAGGAAACGCTAGTGCGCATGCTCTATGAGCCCAACAGAGCGGGAAAATCTGAAAGCTTTCGCATACTGAATACCCGGATGTTTGCTTCATGTGCCACTGAGCAACTTCCAGGAATGAACTCCGCATCCAACGCTGTATCCAGTTCTCTTTATACATCCATGGTTTAGACTGAGTGTCATGGCCCAGCAGTGACTGCTACGTTTTTGTTTTGTTTTTTCCTCTTGTCTCCCTGTGTTCCCTTGTTTTTCCCTTGTCTTCTGAGAGCTGGTCTGCATCTGGGTCCTTTCCGTGACTAAATGTTGACACTGAGGGCACGCTACAAACTCTGTCAGGCAAAAGCCGCTAGCTCTAAGCAAAATTTAGAGTTTAAAAGAAATTGTTTGGCACATACGCCAAATTTACCGAACGTGTCACGGCGCGGTAGCCGTTTGGCAAATACAGGACCCAAGTGCAGAGAGGAGAGGAGACCGGCAGGTATGCTGACTGGAGTTTTATTTGCATGAGATGAGGTGCAGAGTCCAGAGCAGGCAGGTAACAAAAATGGAAAACCGGGCGAACAGATACATCCAAGAACAGGCAGGTGAATAGTCCAATAGCAGGGTGGCTAGAGCCGACACAGGAACGGGGAACAACACACACACACACAACTGAACAAGCAAAACAAACAAACAAACAAACAAACAAAAGGATCTGACACTGACCATGGAAATGAACTAGTCTATATACTCAGCTAATTGCTGAGTAGAGACAGGTGAACGGAGTGAAGCTGACGAGGAGGGAGTGGCTGAGAGGAGAGTGGAGACAGGTGTGTAGATGGGTGGGGCAATCAGGTGATGGGGAAGGAAGGAAAGTCCGAGGGCATCTGGTGGAAGGTAAGGGAATGGCAGGTGAGGGGAACCGAGCAAGAGTCCAGGAGTGTCAGACAGATCATGACAGAACGTCTAATTTCTGATGTTGTCTTTTTTTTTTTTTTTTTTGGGCAATTAGCAGGAAAAAGACAAACAACTCAATGTTATCTCACTGACTACAGAATCTAATGAAAAATGTAGGTTTTACTAAATGCATGTCTAGGTCGATATTAGCAGAGCAAAAAAAAATGCAAAAAAAGAGCTGTGTACTGCTCAATTAAAGGTACTTTATGTAATTTCTTATATGTGTTAACCGCTTTTTATTGCTAATGTGTGAACAGATGTAACATAACTTAAAAATTTGAGCTTCCTTGCTTCACAAAAATCCAGAGCGTCTTGCCTCTCTTCAGCTCCCCTACAGCACTAACAGTGTAGCGACCTTTCAAACCCTCTTAGTGACAACATTTCTAAAACGTGACTAGTGACCAGTTGCGTAGTGACGATTGTGTGTGGCAAGCTCTGCAGGACAGGGACAAACTCCGCAGAAGCTGCTGACAAGACTAAGCTAGTGCTAGTAGGTCTGCTTACACTAACTAAAACTATCTGGAGTGCCCGTGACATGTGACTAATGTAGTGCTAACAGAGAGACGCTGCTCTAACTCCCTGACTAGTCTCTCTAGAAGAGACACCCTGTCTGCAACAGTGGAACAGTCAATTTAGATTAGATTAGATTCAACTTTATTGTCATTACACATGTACAAGTACAGAGCAACGAAATGCAGTTTAGCATCCAACCAGAAGTGCAATAAGTAGTAAGTACAAATATACAGATAAAAAGTATCTTACAGATAATAAGTTAGCATTCCAAGTGGAACTGTAATATATAAGTAAAGAATATACAGATTGAGTGGTTGAGGTAATATGTACATATTATACAGGTTGATTTGTGCATTAAACGTAGGTAGACTATAAGCAGGAACTATAAACATAATTTACAAAAGGCATATGGGCATATGATAAGTTAAGTAATATGGATTAAGTGAAGATTAAATAGTGCATAATAATAAACAGTAGCTGCCTAACATTACTAGACTAGTGCAATGTTCAGTTCATAGTTTTTAGTGCAAACAGATTCTAAAGTGTTTTGAGTGCAGGAAAGTCCAGTAGTGCAGTGGTGATGGTGTACAGTCTTTGGTCAGTGGGGGGAGATGATGAGTTGAGGGGTGTGTGGGTGGTGGTGGTGGTGGTGGTTGGGGGCGGGGGGGTTCGTCAGCAGGGGGTAGAGTTCAATAAGGACACAGCTCTGGGGAAGAAACTGTTCCTCAGTCTGCTGGTCCTTGTCCGGAAGCTCCTGAAGCGCCTGCCTGATGGCAGGAGGGAGAACAGTCTGTGTGCAGGGTGGGAAGTGTCCTTCAGAATGCTGCGAGCTCGACGCAGACAGCGTTTTTTCTGGACTTCCTCAATGGCTGGAAGTGGAGTTCCTGTGATGCGTTGGGCAGTTTTCACCACCCGCTGCAGTCCCTTGCGCTCCGTGACAGAGCAGCTCCCATACCAGACTGTGACACAGTTGGTTAGGATGCTCTCGATCACGCAGTAGTAAAAGTTCACCAGGATGGCTGAAGAGAGATGGTTCTTCTTCAGAGTCCTCGGGAAGAAGAGGCGCTGGTGAGCTTTCTTGACAAGGCTGGAGGTGTTGGTGGTCCAGGACAGGTCCTCCGAGATGTGGGTCCCCAGGAACTTGAAGCTGGAGACACGCTCGACGTCCATCCCATTAATTTGGATGGGTGCATACGTGCTTCTTTTCTCCTTCCTGAAGTCCACGATGAGCTCCTTGGTTTTGCTGGTGTTAAGGAGCAGGTTATTTTCGGCGCACCATGTGGCCAGGTGCTGTACCTCTTCCCTGTAGGCTGTCTCATCGTTGTTGCTGATGAGACCAATCACCGTGGTGTCGTCTGCGAACTTGATGATGGAGTTGGATCCATGCACAGGTCTGTAGTCGTAGGTGAAGAGGGAGTAGAGGAATGGGCTGAGCACACAGCCCTGTGGCACACCGGTGTTGAGTGAGACAGTGTCGTTGTGGTTTGTTAGTCAGAAAGTCCAAAATCCAGTTGCAGAGGGAGGTGTTGGTGCCCGGGTCTCCAAGTTTAGTGAGTAACTTGGAGGGTGGGACAGTGTTGAAAGCTGAGCTGAAGTCAGCAAACAGCAATCGCACGTAGGTGTTGGTGTTGTCCAAGTGTGTGAGCACAGAGTGCAGTGCTGTGGAAACTGCATCGTCTATGCTCCTATTGCTGCAGTAGGCAAACTGGTATGGGTCCAGTGTGGGTAGGAGGGAGTCCTTCAGGTGTGCCAGGACCAGCCGCTCAAAGCACTTCATGATGATGGGTGTGAGTGCTACAGGGCGGTAGTCATTGAGGCACGTCGGCTTGGAGTGTTTCGGCACTGGCACGATGGATGTAGCTTTAAAGCATGTTGGCACAGCTGCTTGGGCAAGGGACAGGTTGAAAATGTACGTGAAGATCCCAGTGAGCTGTTCCACACATGCCCTGAGCACACGTCCAGGAATGCCGTCAGGTCCAGCAGCCTTGCGTGCGTTGATCCGGCTCAGTACTGTGTGGACAACAGTGGAGGAGAGTGTGGTGGGCTGGTGGTTTGCTGGGAGTGTTGTCTTGGTGGCGGTGTCTCTGTTGTCCCTTTCGAAGCGAGCATAGAAGTTGTTAAGCTCGTTCAGGAAGGAGATATCTGTGGCTGTGGGGGTGAGATTGCTGGGTTTGTAGTCGGTGATGGCCTGGATGCCCTGCCACATGCATCTGGGGTCGGAGTTGGAGAAGTCAAGTCAAGTCAAGTCAATTTTATTTGTATAGCGCCAAATCATAACTCAAGACGCTTTCACATAGAGTAGGTCTAGACCATACTCTTTAAAATATTATTTACAGAGACCCAACAGTTCCCACCATGAGCAAACACTTGGCCACAGTGGTGAGGAAAAACTCCCTTTAACAGGTAGAAACCTCAAGCAGAACTAGGCTCTGGGTGGGCAGCCATCTGCATCGACCGAGTTGGGTTGAAAGGGGAGGAGAGAGGGGGAGAGGGGAGACAGAACAGGAGGAGAGACAACAAATCAGACTAATAATAATAACAACTGCAGCAGTGAGTGTGGAGCAGGAACATGGGGGCAGTAGACGGCCGGCAATCACAGATCCAGACTCTACAGCTCCAGAGGCAGAAATACCTGCAGAAAGTGAGAAGGCGAAAAAACACAGAAAGCACAAGGACTACCAGGAAGAAATGGAGTTGGTAGCCTGTATTAGTGGGATAGGAATGCGTACAGATAGAGAGGGAGAGGAGGAGAGAGAAGCTCAGTGCGTCCTAGGAAGTCCCCCAGCAGTCTTAAGCCTATAACAGCATAACTAAGGGATGGTTCAGGACTCACCTGAGCCAGCCCTAACTATAGGCTTTATCAAAAAGGAACGTTTTTAGCATACTCTTAAACGAAGAGAGGGTGTCTGCCTCCCGAACCCAAATTGGGAGCTGATTCCACAGAAGAGGAGCTTGATAACTAAAGGCTCTGGCTCCCATTCTACTTTTAGAGACTTTAGGTACCACAAGTAACCCTGCATTCTGTGAGCGTAGTGCTCTAGTGGGTTAATACGGTACTATCAGCTCTTTAAGATATGATGGTGCCTGACCAATAAGAGCTTTGTAAGTGAGGAGGACGACCTTAAATTCTATTCTAGATTTCACAGGGAGCCAGTGCAGAGAAGCTAATATCGGAGAAATATGTTCTCTTTTGCTAGTTCCTGTCAGTACACGTGCAGCCGCATTCTGGATCAGCTGAAGAGTCTTTAGAGACTTATCGGGGCAACCCGATAATAAGGAATTACAGTAATCTAACCTAGAAGTAACAAATGCATGAACTAGTTTTTCTGCATCTTTTTGAGACAGGATATGCCTGATTTTTATAATGTTATGTAAGTGGAAGAAGGCAATCCTTGAAGTCTGTTTTATATGGGTATTAAAGGACATGTCCTGATCAAAGATTACTCCTAGACTCCTTACAGCGGTGCTAGAGGCCAGGGCAATGCCATCTAGAGTAACTATATCTATACATAGTGCATCTCGCAGGTGTTTAGGACCCAGAACAATAACTTCAGTTTTGTCTGAGTTTAACAGCAAGAAATTGCAGGTCATCCAGTCTTTTATGTCCTTAATACATGCCTGAAGCTTGGCTAACTTACCGGTTTCATCTGGCTTTATCGATAAGTATAACTGAGTATCATCTGCATAGCAGTGAAAGTTTATGGAGTGTTTCCTGATAATATTGCCTAAAGGAAGCATATACAAGGTAAATAAAAGTGGTCCGAGCACTGAACCTTGTGGAACTCCATGACTAACTTCCGTGTGCACGGAGGATTCATCATTTACGTGGACAAACTGAAATCTATCCGATAAATACGACTGAAACCAGCTTAGTGCGGGTCCTTTGACGCCAATCAAATGCTCCAGTCTCCGTAATAGGATACAATGGTCAATGGTATCGAAAGCGGCACTGAGATCTAACAGAACAAGTACAGAGACAAATCCTTTATCTGACGCAATCAAAAGGTCGTTTGTCACTCTCACCAGTGCTGTCTCTGTGCTGTGAAATTCCCTAAATCCTGACTGAAAATCCTCAAATAAACTATTGCTGTTTAGAAAGTCACATAACTGATTAACGACCACTTTCTCAAGGATTTTGGAGAGAAAGGGAAGGTTAAATATAGGTCTATAATTGG
This sequence comes from Lateolabrax maculatus, assembly GCA_031216445.1. Taxonomy (NCBI): domain Eukaryota; kingdom Metazoa; phylum Chordata; class Actinopteri; order Acropomatiformes; family Lateolabracidae; genus Lateolabrax; species Lateolabrax maculatus. The sequence continues at coordinate 1,808,368 of CM062216.1, forward strand.
CTAAAACCCCTGGATCAAGCGTAGGCTTTTTAAGAAGAGGTTTAATTACAGCTACTTTGAAGGACTGTGGTACATAGCCTGTTAATAAAGACAGATTGATCATGTCTAGTAAAGAAGTGCTAACTAAGGGTAAAACTTCTTTAAGCAGCCTGGTTGGGATGGGGTCTAAGAGGCAGGTTGTTGGTTTAGACGAAAAAATCATTGAAGTTAGTTGGTAAAGGTCAATTGGAGAAAAACAGTCTAAATATAAATCTGGTTCTACAGCTGCTTCTGAGGTTCCTGAAATTCCTGTACTCGAAGATATATCTGAACTAGCTGAGAGCACAAGATGATGAATTTTTTCTCTAATAGTTAGAATTTTATCATCAAAGAAGCTCATGAAGTTATTACTACTGAGAGCTCTGGGAATACATGGCTCAACAGAGCTCTGACTCTGTGTCAGCCTGGCTACAGTGCTGAAAAGAAACCTAGGGTTGTTCTTATGTTCCTCTATTAGTGAGGAGTAATAGGCTCCTCTGGCATTACGGAGGGCCTTCCTGTATGTTCTAAGACTATCTTGCCAAACTAAATGAGTTTCCTCCAGTTTGGTGGAACACCATTTCCTTTCTAATTTTCGCGATGTTTCTTTTAACTTGCGGGTTAAGGAGTTATACCATGGAGCTAACCTCTTTTGTTTTATTATTTTCTTTTTGATAGGAGCAATACAATCAAGAGTCGTTCGCAGCGAGCCTGCAGCACTATCAACCAGATGATCAATTTGGGAGGGACTAAAGTTAGCACAGGAGTCCTCCGTTACATTGAGACATGGCATTGAATTAAATGCAGATGGAATCACTTCTTTAAATTTAGCTACAGCACTATCAGACAGGCATCTACTAAAGGAATGTTTGCCTAATGGCCTATAGTCCAGTAATATAAATTCAAAAGTTATTAAATAATGGTCTGATAAGACAGAATTTTGTGGGAAGACTTTTAAATCTTCAATTTCGATTCCATATGACAGAACAAGATCGAGGGTGTGGTTAAAACAATGAGTGGGTTTGTTTACACTCTGACAGAAACCAATCGAATCTAATAGTGAGATAAACGCAGAACTAAGGCTATCATTATCTACGTCCACGTGAATATTGAAATCACCTACAATAATGACTTTATCTGTTTTGAATAGAGAAGTGACCCTCTATTTTTTGCTTGTAGCAGTTCTTGGCCTTCTTGATGCCCCTCCTCAGGTTAGTCCTGGATGTGCTGCAGGCCTGTGCATCCCCTGATCTGAAGGCTGTGTTATGGGCCTTTAGCAGGAGCCGCAATTCCTTGCTCATCCATGGCTTCTGGTTGGGGTATATGGTGATCTGCTTCTCTGTTGTGACGCCATCGATGATGGTGGTGATGTAATCCATTACAGAGGAAGCATATTTGTTGATGCCTGTGTGTGAGCCACAGGTGACCTGAAAAGCAAACATACTCCAGTCCGTGTATTGAAACTTATCCTGGAATACAAAGTCTGTCCCCCCTGGCCACACCTTGATGGTCCTCACGGATGGCTTCACACGGTTGATGAGGGGTGAATATTTGGGGGTGAGGAACAAAGAAAGGTGATCCAACTGCCCGAGGTGGGGGAGGGGGTCGCGGTGTAGGCAGCAGCCATTTTTGTATAAACATGGTCCAAAGTTTTGTTTCCTCTGGTTTGGCAGGAAAGATGCTGGTGGAATTTGGGGAGCACTGTCTTTAAGTTTGAATGATTAAAATCACCCGCAACAATAAAGGCAGCCTCTGGGTGATCAGTCTGTTTACTAATGGCTGCATGAAGTTCATTCGTTGCTAGCTTGGCATTAGCATCTGGTGCTAAGCCATTGTAACACTGGTTATCAAGGTTGTGTTGACTGCAGTGAAAAATGCTAAACTGGTAATGTTAGGCCAGGCTAGGTTAGGTTAACAGGGCAGCAGCAGGCTTACCCAAAACACCAAGACACATGTTTTGCCACAAATTAGTCCTTCACATCTGTTTGCCAGTGGGTTTTTAGAAATGAAGTGGTAAAGAGTGTCTGACAGCGTTGACACTGTGCAACACTAGCTAATGTAATGTGTGTCCGCTAATGTCAACAGGCGACCATATGCTCGGCCTGCCAGATCTGCTTGGAGTCCTGCTGTAGAGAAAGAGATAATAATAATAATAATAATAATGTGTAATTATTTCATGTCTGTTTTTGTATCATAAGTTTGTTATGACATAACAAGTTAGAGCCCCACTGACCCAGTGATCTGAACACACTCTTCATCATCTGTTCCTCCACAGATACCGATTTGTTACCAAGATGTTTTAAGTTCATGCACTTAAAATACTAAATTGGCAATGCACAAAAACCAAGCTTATCATTACTCTAAAGCATGTTCAGCACACAACAAAGAAAATATTGATAATGATTAAAATATTGCAGTGTTTAAGTCTAGGAGCACCCACAAAGCTCCAGAGTGCCTTGAAAATATGAATAAAGCTGGGGTCTCTGTTAAATTAAAATGTGAAATAAATATAACTCAAGTAATTTTAGCGTATGGTTTATTTGTTAACTCCATCAAAGCTGAGGTTAGTTTGGCAACTTATCTGCAGTTAATGTTATGTTAAAGTTGTGGCAGCTACATTTTCTAGGATTACTGAGGAATCTGTGTTAAAATGAGACTAACACAGCATTTTTGATAAAAAACATAATCTTCAGGACCGTCTGAGAATTATCTGGACTGTCTGACAGTCAGCCAATTAAAAGTTGTGAAACCATAAATGTGTGAATATTCATGAGGGGGCACAGTACCCCAGAACCAGCTACAGGGGCACTGTGTGATACGATTTTCTGCAAGGTCTAGTAAATGTAAATTAGAGGGACTTTTGGAGAATTTTTTTATTTGTGCTCTCTACACCTATAGAAACACTTCCACTCTCCTTCAATAAAATAAAAACAGCACACACACAGTGCCATCACTTCAAAGGACATTACATTGACTTACATTAATTTCCTGGAGACTTATATTAACCCTAACCCTATCTACTACTTGACTGACCCTAACCCTTAACTGTGTAAAGCCCATTTTTAGACCTTTTTAGATGTGGATTTAATGATGGACTAACCTGTAACAAAAACTAATCCTTTCTTACTTGTCTGGTTTAAATTTCATACTTAATGTATTTCTCACTTACCTGTTTTTTTTTTTTTTTTACCAGTTTTTTATTTTAAGGGTTTAATATATATATATAGCCTTTTCTTTACCTGTTTTAATTTAATTTTTGAGGGGTTTTATTCTTTGAGGGTGTGGTTGTAATTTTGAAAAATGAATAACTTGTGCCAGTGCATTGGATGTTTACGTCAGCTTACCTTCCTTTATCTAACCTGAACCTGAACCTAAATCTAAACCTAACCTTAAACCAAGTGTTCACCCTGAAAGTCAATGATTTACATTATGGGGACTTGCGTTCTGTCCCCAAAAGGAAGGTGAGTCCCAACAATGTGAGTGTGCATACACACACACACACACTAGTCCCCTTAGGTAACTTTATCACGGAAAGTGATTTCCCACTTTAGACAGTCCTTATATGGAAAGAGCTTGGGTTGGATGTGGCACTGGATCAGATTCAGGGGGTCAAATGAATCCTGCTGGGGAATGTCAGATCTGGTTGATGAATGGGCATCTCTCTTCACCTCACAACACCCTGTCCAACACCTTAAATAACACAAATTCTTCTACTTTTTAGCCGGACACGGAGTTAAATGAGTGTTAGGGTCTTCACTCAGATGTAAACATCTGTACAGAGCTAAAGCAGACAGGCAAAGTGTTGCATATGCATCAGCTATTATTTATTGTTTTATTTTTTATGTTTACTTTAAGACTGAATGGGGAGGAGGAATTAAACAGTAGCTGTAGTTAAGTAAATGGGTCAAGTGGGTCAATGCAGGCAGAGTCAGTGGTCCAAACTGAGAAAGAAGAAATGTCTTTGGCATGTCTGAGCTCATCTCCACTTTCAGCCACTTTGCAGTCTTCATCTCGATCTGATCTCCTCTCTCATTCTGTCCTTTGCTCTTTCCAACTCAGCTGTTTGTGACTGCCACCAGTCTATCACCATTAGAAACTTCATTACGAACTAGTTC